>CM075807.1:54183061-54783061 GCA_037975025.1 Excoecaria agallocha | reverse complement strand
TTTAGCAAAAGGGACAGAGCCCACCTTTTGTTTCACTCCATTGGCCTTGGAAGAAAACTGCCCATTATCTGTTATTGGAACAGGTAGGTCATTCAGCTGCCTTTCTGCTTCCCGCACCTCCATGAGAGCCTCAAACCATGACCCATAATTGTTCTTCCCCGATGATCCTGTTCTGTTTCCCTGCACTCCTTTATTATCGGGGCTTTTCCTTCCGCTGCGTTGGACCACCATCCAAGGGCTATAGTGAGTGCTTTGTTCGGCATTTCTTTGTAAGGTATTGCCCATACCAACCTCCATCTTATTATAACCAGCAGAGTGGCTACAAGTAACCAGCAGAGTGGCTACAAGTACCGGATTCTGCTATTGGAGATTCCGTCCTAACCACACTAGGACATTGCTCTTTTAAGTGGCCATACTTGCCACAAGTGAAGCAAATTTTATACGCACCTTCGTATTCCACATTGAAAATTCTGTCTTTGATCTGGATTTGGGACACCAATGGCTTCGTGGGGCCCAATTCGATGGCCATTCGGGAAAATTTAGCCCGCTTTGAACTGGACGTGTTGTAGTCTATTTTAACCATTTTCCTGATTTTTGCCCCGATTTGTCTCAGAATCGCTTGTGGCAGTAATGCAAGAGGAATCCTGGGAAGCGAACCCAGGCAACGACAGATGTGAGTGAATCATTATCTGTGGAAAATCCATTGTGCCAGGGTTGGACTGTGAGGTAATGGCCTAAAATCACCCATGTACCTCCCACAAGGACACTGATATAATCATCCATTAAATCAAAATGAACGAGGAAAAAAATTGTTATCCCGATCTATTATCTTGAAACTGCCTTTGGGGGACCAGAGGGCTTCAATTCTATTGCTTAAAACCTTGTAGCTGATGTATCTGCCCAGTAATCTCACCACTACGGACTTTTCCAAGGATGAGCGAGTTGCATCTCCAGCTTTTCAGAGACATCCAGTTTGAGTAAGCCATCTTCTATCATAATAGAGATATCTTCGTCCTCCCCTACTTCGCTGTCCGAGTTCCCATCTGTATCAACCGAGGCAGAGTCCTCTACATCTTCCTCGTTAAAGTATGAGTCATTGCCATTGATATCTGGTTGGGTCCCTGGGATATGTTCCCCCAATCATTTTCTAGCCTTGCAAACCAGTGCATCCCTGAAGGATAGCACCAGAGTTTCAATTTTATCAGTCTCGCTGATGCTGGGATCGTCCGAGTCCACAGACATAGAATCCCCCTCTCTCTGTTTTTTCCTCCGTCTAACATCAGGCGGAGACGGTGGTGGGATCTTTTCCACCGACGAGAGGGCTTCAGCAGCTGCTAAAGCTTCAGCGGACTGCGTTCACACTGCTGTTCACCTGATGAGAAAGAAAGATGAACAGTAGTGGTTTTTTGCTAAATTTCATAGTCCAAAAAGGATTTTATATACTCAAAAGCAGTCCTGAAGTTCAATGAGTTCAAGCTACATACCTTCGATTTTGCCATGCCTGTCATATGCATCTCTGCTCACATTTTGGCTTCCAAATCGTACCCTCTCCTCAATTTGACAGCAAGAATAGCAATCGTATTATCTACAGTGCAGAAAGTCATTGCCAACTCCAATACCTGTTTTGATTACATTCAAACTGTACCTTGAAGAAAATGAGAAAACAAGTAGCAACGCAATGTTTACAATGATATATAAATACCCAAGCTTGATGAAATTTGCCAAATGATCTAATACATTGGCGAAGCACCCTCATTCTTGTGAACAGTGTGGGCTTCTACCAAAATACATGTGTTGGACCTGAACCTTTTTCTGCATCTTCAAAATGAAAATATACACACACACACACATTCAAGAAAAGAACCAACCACAAAATAGCATTTGATTGCAATTGACGATTCGCTGTATATCCGAAAAGTCTTTATCATTTCAAAGATATAAAAGGCATGAAACAGTCATATTTTCTCATATGTCAGGCTCGAGAGGCAGGTAGGAATCCAACAAATTAAGAGCATAGGATAAAAGATAAGAAGAAAGAAAGAAATACATGAATTGCAAGATTAATATACACAGTTAAAAAGAGAATGAACCAATTACAGTACAGGTGTAGTCTTTGAAGACACCAAAGAAAGATGTTTTACTGGTGATGAACATCGCTGAGTTGCAACCAAGATGGGCAATTGACGGAAAAAGAAGGAAAAAAACAAAGGAACAGTCCACGTGTCTGCATATACGTGTCATAATCTAGTTCAAGGCTTTGTTTTAATCTATTTATATACGATTCAGAAGGAGGCATGCTAATGAGTAATGACCCATGAATCAGATGTTTCACACTGCATACATGTAGGGAAAAAATCATTCAGATTTTGACTGTGCCAACCAGAGGAACAGATTCAACCCAGAACTACTGTATGACATATAAGGAAAATCCAAAAGTCCCATTAGTTTTCCTGGACTCAAATAAATCAATAGAAGTGGAGTCTTATATAACTCCGTAAGGCCTTATTTAACTAAACTCCATAAGAAACTATGGTATAATTACCCATGCTTTAGATCGCCATATCTATGTAGATCGATATATTGGGCTACAGAAACTCCATAAGAAACTATTGTATAATTACCCATGTTTTAGATCGCCATATCTATCTAGATCGATATATTGGGCTACAGGCATAATATTTCCAGAAAAATAGCAAACCAAGCTATAGCTATCTATGATGGCAGTGATATTCAATAATAGATTGACTATTGATAAGGAACTGATCACATAAGAAAATTGATCCAGGTATTCCTGGATCAATATATATAGTAAAAAACAATAATACAAACACGAAAACAAATCAAAGAACCTAATTCCCGCTCCAACACAGCAAAAACACCAAAAACTTCGGAAATCAGGAAAACATAAACAGAGTACAGTTTCAATTGAAAGTAAACGATTATTTCATAGGAATTTAGTAAAGGCTGGGGTTGAGTTTGGTTATCTCGCTCCTTTTCCTAGCACAGTGAGAAAGTCGCACATACAGAGACTAAATATGAAGAAAGCTACCAAACTTCCAATGAAAACGAAAATGGTAACTAACCTGCTTGTTGGAGTCCACCCCTCACATTGACGCAAAGAAAAAAAAATTGATTGCAGCAGATCAAAACACAATACACGCAATCAAAACAAAGCTTGAGAATTCAGGGAAAAAAAAATTTGAACCATTTCTCGATTTATGCGTGTCATCCTTGCGCAGGGGCCATGCTAATCTTCTCTGTATCGTTCCAATTTTATCGGATGTCCCCGAAGGGACGAACGCCTTTGCTTTCTAGATTCTTTTAAAGACTTCTTGAAGAGCTACAAAAACCGATGTGGGATTTGCGTTAACAAAAGAACGTCGCGCTCTCAGAAGACTCTGGGCTTCTATATGGATTCTCATTAAGGTGGCCCATAAGTTAAAGCCTTCCTGTTTTAGATGTCAAGGTCCAAACTTTATCTAGCTTTGTCCCTGTGGAGGACAAAAGGTTAATAGTTGCGGAGTTACACACGTCCTTGCTAATTTACAAGCGCTTCAGCAAAAGTAAGTTGCAAAATAATAATAAAATAAAATAGCGTAAAGGTCTAATGTATTGTTATTATTATTATATCTGAGTTGGGGTACTTCTTTGATGGGTTATGCTACCACGATTTGGTCATTATTACACTCTTGGTATCTTCCATTCAATTCTATCTCTTCCCACCTAGAATCGGCCTTTCCTTATTATTGCTGGGCATGTGACCTAGAAAAAGACTGCTTACCACTTCTAAATTCTTTTTTTCCTGAACAGAAGCCTAAAATAGTATAAGAAAAGGTAACAAGGTGGAGGGTTCTGTTGATAATGATTTAATACCTATTCTATATCACAAGATTGAGATGTTTGATTCAATTATAGTATAAAAGAACAAGATATAAGACACCATCTTCTTTGCCAGCTCAAATTTAATATTTGTTTTTCTTTTCTTTTTTTTTTCTATTTTGAAAGAAATAAGATTAAAACGCAATTTGACTAGATAATAGAAGAGCATCAATGAAAAATTTTTGAAAAAAAAAGGTAAAATTAAATTTGACGAGGATATTGATTGTTTTAGATGTAAGGCTACAATGCAAATGATTATGCAATGAAAAATTAAATTTGACAATCATAGGTCAACATCTGGGTGATGAAGGGAAATAAGACACCTTGGAAATTTCTGAATATTAGTTTATCTAGGAGTTTGTAAATGATATGATACCATGCACAGGCTTACTCAATAAAGCAAAATTTAAAGAAAATTTAAACACCAAATTAACGATTCGTCAAAAAACCCTTTTTCTTTAACCTTGGAAATAGAACAGAAGCGAAAATGGACATCTACATCTTAAACCCAGTTCTATTTTACTTTTGAAAGAACAAATAGTAATTTTAAATTTACATGTAAAAGTAGAGAGTTTCACTTAAATTTCAGATATCAAAACAATGCTAATATATGAAAAATCTTAATTCCTTCTACATTAATTATAAAATGAAAAAATCCTACAAAAATTGAATGCAATTTCATTTTAGAGCAAATGAAAGATAGCCTAACCTAAATATTTATAGATTGCTTAGGAATGAAGTTCACTCAAATGCTAACGAAAGCCACTAATGTGCTGCCAAATAAGGTATACATTTCTGAATAAGATACCCCAACTTTATGCATAAATAAGGAGAAACTTATAGCGTCTCAAATTTAAGTTATAGGAGGGTGAAAGATAGAACCTGGGGAACAATACTTGAAATACCTGAATCTTGAACCCAAAGCTTGAGGATTACCAAACTCTGTAACCTTTTCTTTTAAGCAAATACCCACACCAAAGTTCCTCTCCATCACTCTCTCTCTCTCTGAATACTTAGTTGCATAGCAAGGAACTAAAATCCAAATGCTCTTTGGCTTCCAGAAACCATCTCATACAGAGTTCACATATTTGAGTAAATCAAATACCTTCACAAGTTCAGCCACACTGAAGGGGCCATCAGATGGGTTCGATCCAAACACCTAATGCAATGCAAAGTTCTGCATTACTAGAAACATCATGTGGATATCTACTTCAGGAATTGCAGGCAAGAGAAACCAATGAAATAAATTTATGCATGATTGTGGCATTTATTTGTTCTCAAACCTTAATATATTTCTTTGTTCCAATTTGAAACAGATTATCTGGGATGAAGTTGGTCAGGATCAATTTGAAAGAGAGAAGGTTCTCCTGGATTTAGAACAAGAGTGTTTAGAAGTATATAGAAGAAAAGTTGATAGTGCAAATATATCAAGAGCTCGCCTGCATCAAGAGTTGGCAGAATCTGAAGCTGAACTCACCCATCTCCTTTTGTCACTCGGTGAACGATCCCTCCCTGGACGGGTAGTTATCCCACCACCTTTCTCAGTAACTTAAGCATTAAAGTTAGAAGAATATAACATCGAACAATAGCTCACCATAGTCAGTCAAGCATCCCTTGGAAGTCAGAAACCCAAATTTCTACTATGGGAAAAACAGATCAATATTGAACAGAGAATAAAGAGTGAACAAAAGCATCAACTTAAAAGTTGCATATATACATCTAGTTCTAATAAATTTACAATGTTATTGGTTGTTGTCATAAGTATTGTTGAGACTCGATGAAAATGCTTATCTGATACAAAAAGTTGTCATCAATTGGCAGCCAGAAAAAGTTTCAGGAACACTAAAGGAGCAGCTAGATGCAATCACCCCAGCTTTGAGAGAGATGCGGTCAAGAAAAGAAGAAAGAGTGAACCAGTTTCGAGCTGTGCAAGGGCAAATTCAAAAAATTTCTGCAGAAATTGCAGGTCAATCAGTCTATGACGACTCAATAACAAATGTCACAGTAAATAAGAATGATCTTTCATTGAAGAAACTAGAGGAATACCAGATTGAGCTACAAAGGCTCCATAAAGAGAAGGTAAAAGTCACTGGCCAAGGAAGAGGTCGCTTTCTAGCAGACCATTCTCATGCTTAACCTCATCTTTGGTCTTTATATTAATCTTCATTCTTTCAATGACTTCAAAGAATGACAGGCTTCAGCAAGTGGAGACATATATAGACACAATTCACAAGCTGTGCGCAACATTAGGGATGGAGTCATCCATGATAATAACAAAAGTCCATCCAAGTCTGAATGAGTTGTGTGGAATATCCAAAAATATAAGTGATAGTATTCTGGCTAAACTTAACAGCACTGTGGAATCGCTCAAAGCAGAAAAACATAAGAGACTTGGAAAGGTGAAATATTAATGCTGCTGTGCTGGCCTTCTATTTTGCAGAACTTGTCAGGATCTAGCACCTGCACAATAGAAATGAGAACATGATTAATGTGTCTGGCAATGATTCTTGAAGTAGCAATGCTGGTATCTAAGTTTTAATTGTGAAAAATGAGAATTAAATAAATCATGAATTGCACACATATATTCCAGGGTTTGAATGCTAAACATTTTCAGGCTAAATGTTCTATTTTAGTTTAGCGTAAAAGCATATTGTCTCTATGATAAGGAAATGTCCCTAATCATAATTGTTGTGGATTCTGCAGCTTCACCATTTAGGAAAAGCACTAACAAATTTGTGGAACCTTATGGACACACCATATGGAGATCGTCAACTGTTTTCCCATGTCACTAGCTTGTTGTCCCTCTCATCAGCTGAAGTATCAAAACCTGGAAGCCTCACCCTGAATATAATCCAGCAGGTTAGTTCATACGATTATCATACACAAAAAGAAAAGAAAAGCAAAAAGAAGAAGAAGAATAAGATTATCACAAACAACTAAGTAGTAACAGCTATTTGTTATGTTTGAAGGCTGAAGCAGAAGTTAGGAGATTGGATCAGTTAAAGGCAAGCAAGATGAAAGAGCTTTTCTTCAAGAAGCAGAATGAACTGGAGGACATATGCAATAAATCACACATGGAGATCCCTTCACGAGCAGAGATGGATAATATAATCAACCTTATAAATTCGGGTAGGATTGATTGAAACTTTTTTACTATGAAGTGTCTATTGATTTCCTTGTTCAAAACCATAATCTTCCTCATTCTAACAAGTGAAAAGGGGAGATCGACCATGCCGACCTCCTCATGAGCATGGATGAACAGATATTAAAAGCAAAAGAAGAGGCCTCTAGCAGGAAGGAAATAATGGAAAAGGTTGAAAGGTGGCTGTTAGCACGCAATGAGGAGCGATGGTTAGAAGAATACAGCATGGTTGATTTTCTTACCCACTGATCTACAAGATTTACTGACCTTTATTGCCATCATATGACATTTAATATGAACATTTTCAGGATGAAAATCGATATACAGTTAGCAGAGGTGCTCACAAGAACCTAAGACGTGCAGAACGTGCCCGAATAATAGTCAACAAAATCCCAGGTAAAATGATGTGGCTAGCATTTTGTTGAAGCCCATATAAACAGTGTGTTTACTCATCATGTTATAGTAATAATGAAAATAAGTTCCTTTGAACCCCAAGGGAAAGGCTGTCAAACATTAGATATAGTTCTAACCATGTGGATTGTTAACTAGAGTATAGCAAAACTGAACTATGGTAGATGATTAATTGTATCGTAAAAGGCATTTGATGTCGTACCTTGCAGCTATGTGTCCTGATGAAGTTTAAACCCTATTGCATGATCAGTATCAGTTATTTGTATTTTATGTAACAATTGATGGTGCAGCACTGGTAGCTTCACTCATAGCAAAGGCCAAGAGTTGGGAAGAGGAAAGAAAGAAAGTATTCTTGTTTGATGATGTAAGTTAATTCGTTGGCTGTTATATATTAGTGAAGTATGATATTGAACCACATTGTGCAAACTTTAGAAAATAAGAGTTAAGCTATCACATGTTTATATATTACAAATCCGTTGCAGCTAAAAGCAATTACATGAATTGTTATCTAGGTACCTCTATTGGCAATGTTGGAAGAGTATAACATGTTAAGGCAGGAGAAAGGAGAGGAGAAGCAACGACTTAGGGTTTGTATTATCTGAAAATTAGTTGCCAAAAATTTTGATAGTTACCTATTCTTCTATCATAAACTCTTTGACAACTAGCATGTTAATGGGAATATATATACACATACATACGTACGTACATATATATATATATAGCAATGACTTTATATTCTTACCTTTCTGTAACA
Source organism: Excoecaria agallocha (assembly GCA_037975025.1). Taxonomy (NCBI): domain Eukaryota; kingdom Viridiplantae; phylum Streptophyta; class Magnoliopsida; order Malpighiales; family Euphorbiaceae; genus Excoecaria; species Excoecaria agallocha. The sequence goes on along the minus strand of CM075807.1, from coordinate 54,774,875 downwards.
ATGTGGCTTTTGCCTCACAGGAAAAGAAAAAGGTGCCAGGCCCAGTACAAGTGGAGCAAGACAATGCATTCGGATCAAGGCCAGGTACCAGTAGCCGTCGTCTTTCAAACAGCAGCTTGAATGGAGGCTTCAGCAATGCAAGCCCTTTAAACAGAAGACTTTCTCTGAGCATTGAACGGTTGGGAACAAATAGCATAAATTCTGCAACTCAAGGCACATCATTCATAAAGGAAGGAAAGAAAATGCAGGGACAAAAAATGCTTGCTCGGCATAGCCTTGCTTCTCATCTTCGAGATGAAACAGCTTCAGTAGTCTCAACTTTTTCTGGACCTGTATCTCCCTAAACTTCAGTTAGATTGTTCATCTTCACATGCATGGGAAATCATAAAGCTTGAGAATAGAAAGCATATCTTGAAACAGTGTGATAGAATCTGCAGAAGAATAATACATCCCACTTCGCTAGTCTGAGAAATATTTATCTGACTTCCCCTTCCACGTCTACAAACTCAAATAGGAACCTGAGAATTGTTCTAGTATTATAGTTCTCTCCATGTTGAAAAAATCAAGTGCAATTACCAATAAATTCATGTTTACAGGTTTATGAGCATTTACATAATCGACAATTCTGATTTTCCTGATTAGTAGTTCAAATTTTTGCTCAAATATAGGGCTGCTAACAGTAGAATACACGTTTAACTTTACAATGTCATATATTTTACATGGTAGAATCCCTATCAACCATTCAAAAAAGGATTACAAGCTTTCTTAACTTCAAAAGCAATAACAATAACTCGGTCGAGAAGCAAATTCAAATCGAAATCTAGTATAAACAAATTCGTTTTCAAACTCATTCTCAATTTTAGATTTTGTAGTTCTTCCTCAGAATCAATTGAGAATTGAAGCCTAATTATGGACAAGCATGGCCCCATACTGGCGTCACATTAACGTATCTAAACACAACAGAAATATGTTCAAATTTTAGCCAAACTTACATTTGTCCCGTGCTTATCTTCTCGTGACGGCGAGAGAGCAGATGGTTGCGGCCATGCTAAACCTTATTAGACGAATGATTAATTCACATTATGAAGCAAAAATTTCTACGTATATAATCACCAAATGAACTCAAAACAACAAAAATAAACAAAACATTATATTATGTAACCAAATCATCTTCTGATACAACTAATTCAATTAATTTGAAGGAGGTAAAGTAAGTGACATCTAGGAATCATTTATCTGAACAGGAGCTTCACTTGCCGACTTAGCAAAGAAATCGTCAATCCGGCGAGTACCATGCGGAGCAGGTTTATCAGCGACAGAACGATGACGAATCTTCTCGGCAGCTGACTTATCGGAAGATTGAGTTGGCACAGGAAGCGAATCAAGGAGAAAATCGCTGGTCGGTTGGTGACGCTTAGCCGCGACTCGTATATGATCGAGCTTCACGGCCTTTCGCTTCTTCTCGATCGCAACTTCTGCCGATTTCTTAGCAAGGAGTCGGAGAAATAGCTCGGTGGAGCTGGAGATAAGGAATAGAGCCTCTGAGGTGACTTTGTTGATGTCTCTGTCCAATTTAACGATCTTCTTGACCCGACCTATTGGGAATTCGGGTCTGATTGACCCTTCAGTAGTCTTTTCTTCCGCCATTGATGATAGGGAGGGGAGACTCTTTGATATGAATGAATGTAACGGGGGGATTTTATTTTTTGGGGCTTTCCGTTGGCGGGAAATTGAGGAAAAGGAAAATTTCCTGGATTCATATAGACATTAATACCCTTGTGAGAAATTTACTTTTCTACAAGATTCTGATTGAATTTGAGTTCTTTACGGGGTTTTATTGGTAATGTCGTGATAAAGGCGCCACCGTTCGTTTCGCGCTTAAAAAGCAAAAAGTACCCTCTGCAATGATGCATTTGGTGGGTTTTGTACGGGGTTGGGTATTCGGTTATACACAGTATTGTTAAAACCGGGCCGATAAAAAAACTAGATAGCTAGAGGGTTCGATCAACCGTATTTTTTTAAATAATATTATTTTTTAAGTTTTATATAAACATTATAAAAATATCATTATATTAAAAAATTAAAAATTAATTAAAAAATAAATTATCAAACATTGATAATAAAATAATATTTTCAACTACTTCAAAATTTATAATAAAAATTTAAGATAAATATGATAAAAAATTGTAAATATTCAAAAAAATTCATCAAATATAAATTATAATTTGTATTTTATTCATAAAAATTTTATCAAAATTGCTTAAATTTAATTATTTTATATTTATAATTATATTTTATTTTTTTAGCAAAAAATAATATTATATGAATATCCGATTTTTCGATTTCAACTCGGTTTTTATCGATTTAACTGGTTTTTCAATTGGTTCAAAACGATTTCTTTCGGTTTTTAGCTACTTCGGTTTTTATATACTAAACCGATCGAATTAGCTGACGGTTCACTATTATATTGGTCCGGTCCAATTTTAATAACATTGATTATACACTGATAATTGAATTAAATTAAATTAAAACAACTGAAATTTAAAAAAATTATAAATTAAAACCAAATCAGAATTTGTATTTAACTGAGACAGGCGAGCGGGATATGTTAAAGATATAACTGAATGGGCGCCGCCATGGACTAATCCGATTGGATGACGTCTCATACAACTTGGCTTGGCTGATCATGGGCCTGCTTCCGTGCCTATTAGACGTTGGGCCTGACATCTTAGGTAGTAACAATAGGTATTATCGGTTCATTAAATATGTCACTTAACACAAATAAATAGGAATTTTAAGCAAGATAATATCACTAATACTCGAGTTGCCAATTCATAGGGACTGTATCTAAGCAAGATAGTATAAGATTTTTTTACTGCTCAAAACTGAATATGTTCATGTTCATGGCCGGATTTTTACCGAAGTTTAATTTACATATTTTATTTTTTTTTAAATTCGACTCATGAACAGATATATACAAAATCCATAGATGGTGAACTATCGAGAGATAGGTTGCATATGGAACCGGTTAGAGAAATAGTTGGGTCCTTACAAAAGCAATGAATAAAAGAGATTAAGAGGGTTGGATAAAGATTCAAATTGCTGAATTGGGTTTTACAGTCTTTGAATCAAAAGTTAGTTCGGCATTACTTAATAATGTTTGCTTTTGAATAAGTTAATAGCCTTTTTAATATTGATAATATTTCAATTTAATTACAATAAATTTATCATCATTGTGACTCAATAATTTTTATTATAAGAAATTTGAATATTTTAATTTACTCGACTATATGCCATTAAAATAATGGAGAATGTAAAAGAAATTTATAAAATAAGTTTTTTTAGGTATAGAAAAGTTATTTAACAATTCCATATCTAAAAGATTTCTTACGTGTATAATTGACATTACCTTAGTAATCTTAGAATAGCAAATATTTTTTTTTGCTAAGTAAAATAATTTAAGTATACGTGTTTCTAGAGTTTATATACCAGTAAATATGAATTGATTAACCGAAGTTTAAAATTAAAATTGATAATTAAAAATATTTAAAATAAAATTAAAACTAAATTCATCATATCAGTTAACTAAAATTTAATTCGATTTCAAATTTATTTTTCGATTAATTAAATTGAATAAAAAATTTACCATTAATCTTATTCACCGTTCAACCCCTTTTCAAAAATTATCCATGACATCCAACATCTAACTTGAAGGTGAAAATGAAAAATGTCTTATTAAAGAAGTTCAATAAACATATACTACAAAAAAAAAAGGCTAAAGGTGCAAATTTACCTTCAAATTTGGTAAAAAGTACAATTCAATCTTTAAAATTTAATTTGATGCAATATCACTACTAATATTTTAAAATTTGAGCAATTTGACCTTTAAAATTATTGTTTCGTCAGTTTGATTATATTTCGTCTGTTGACCGCTGACGTAGTGATATGGATGACACGTGGTACTCAAGGATTGGACACGTGTATGCTGACCTGTCTCTTTTTAGCCACATCATGTTTTATGTATCAAATCATATAGTACCACGTGTCACTCATATCGCCGTGCCAATGGTCAACAGACGAAAAATAGTTAAACTGATAAAACTGTTATTTTAGGAGCCAAATTATCCTAATTTTAAAATATTAAATGTAGCATTGCACCAAATTAAATTTTAGATATTTAATTACATTTTTTATCAAAATTTAAAAGTCGATTTGCAATCTTGGCCAAAAAAATTCATATATAGCAAGAACAATTATCATAGCTAAATATTGATGATTATGACAACCCTTGCTATTGTGGCAAAATATATCGAGTACTATTACGTTATTGGAATGACTCTTTCTATTATGTGTCTAACTTTAAATTAGTATGTTCATTAAATTAAACAAAAAAAAAACACGAATCGAATACTGAACTATCATAGATTTAAAATGAAAATTATAAAGACTTGTTCTCCACACAAAGTATTCGTTTTGTTGGTATCAGAAGATTAGGCACAGACTTAGCGAAAATACTACTTAATTAATTTCGCTATTGTATCACAAAATCCTTTTCCCGTGATCCCACCACTACAGTTTTCATTTTTCGTCAAATGCTACAAAAAAAAAAAAAAAATCCTAATTACTTTTTTAGCTACTTCGATTTTTTCTCCAGTGATAATAAAGATAAATAAAACTCGGCATAATTATAGGATTAGTTTCATCCATAATTATTAAATTTGTGATTAAATTACACAATAATTATAAAATAATTATTTTTATAAAAATCACTTAATTTTGTAAATTTATACAATAAAATTATTTTGATCGGATTCCGGCAAAAAAATCGTCGGAAAGTCTACGTGTCAGCACAGTATGATACATGATATGCTGACGTAATGATAACACATGAATTTTTTGGTGACTTTCTCATCGAAATTCGGTCAATGTAATTTTATTGTATAAATTTATAAAATTCAGTAATTTTTATAAAAAAAATTTCTTTTATGATTATTACGTAATTTGATCACAAATTAAGTGACTATGAGTGAATTTAACCCAATAATTATATGATTAGATGTTATGATTGGACGTAACAATTATATGCTTCTTATTATCTTTGCTAATTACCACAATCACCACTAAACTTGCTCAAAAAATATCACAGATCTTTCTTCAAATCCTCAATTAATTAAAGAGGTCACAAACTTTATTCTACTATTTCCACAAAAAGCATGTTCGATAATCAACATGGTTTTTGCCCCTTGACATGAATCGATGTGGTCCAATTGCAAACCGAAACCACAATACTTAGAGAGTACGTGGCGGGTCCCATTTCAATCAGGAAACACATTTGTGGAGCTTTTGTGTTTTAATTTGCAAATATATAATTGCACGTATGTGCATTAATTTACGAAAAAGAAAAGGGTCAAAGCCAAAGGGCTTTGCCTTTCGAGCTGTAAGGATAGACAATTTTTCTTTTTATTATTATTATTATTATTATTATTATTATTATTATTATTATTAATTTTAAGAAAATAAAGCAATAGAGATTTGGATCTTTTAAAAGCCAAAACTTTATAGGATTTATATCTTTAAATATCTTGTACAAAGTTTAAGGGACATGCTTTGTCCAAAAAAACAATATTATAGTTCTTCATTCCAACAAAATTGCCCACACTTAGAATCCAATGAAGTAATTGATGGGCATTCAACCACTTGCTAAAAGAAAAAAGAAAATAAAATTTGCCTCGCGAATCTTTAAATTGTTTACACCAATTATGGTTTAGAACCTTTATGGCTATGGGTTAATAGATAATACATATTAATATTATTTTATAATTCTATTTATTCATGGAGCCATCGATAAAGTGTTACAACTGTTAGTGTCAGACCTTGCTATGTATGGAAGGGGCTTTTGACTTCCTCCAAATCAAATATATATATTTGTAAAATTACATTTCAATGCTTGAGAATTTTTTTATTATAATTTAGCCCCAAATTTTTATTAATTTTTCATATATAATTTTGGTCCCCACATCCATATCCTTTAATTTGGGTTCATCCCTGCACCCGGGCATGTTAATGCACAAATTAGCTAGCTGTCCATTAGTTATGAATCATGAACCAATGTATATATAATTAAGTGTATTGTTTAATCCTGTTAACTAAGTGCCAATTAGTAAAATTAGCTATCAAACTTTAGTTGGTGGTGGGGCAATTTGCAAACAACAAACACAAAAGCTAAATTGACCAATGATTAGCAGTTAATTAGTTCCTAAGACATATTTTATTGCCCCCCACTGTATCTTTTAAAGCAGAAATTTTCTTTTTCTTTTTCTTTTTTGCCCCTTCTAAAATCAACAAGTCTATTACTATTACTATTATTATTATTATTATTATTATTATTATTATTATTATTATTATTATTATTATAAATCCAGCCGCCGAATATAGGGTTTCTTTATTGCGAGATTCATTTTTAGTGCATTCGTGTGTACCATCAACATCAACGTGTATCGCTTTCTGGATAGAGCTACAACATTAAGACCAATAACCCTGTAATTTTCTCCAAACTTGTCCATTAATTAGAGATCATTAGGTATAAAAACATCGATTAATGGAATTTGGCACGGGTCACTTGTTCTATGTTTGGTTAGCCAAAAATCTAAAGGATAGATTAATGGGAATCACAAGTGTCTCCAGCTAAATTAGTGGTTGTATTATAAGCAATGATGGTGGAAATATCACTAGAAAAGTTCTTAGAAAATGACTAAAACATTTCACAATTCACATGCTTATATGATTGGAATTGGATTGAAAATGAAAGATATATGAAAATCTACCATATAGTGAGTGAGCTAAGTCCATATCACTGTCACAAATTGAAGGTGGAAACAACATATTATTGCATAATTAGCTAGTACACACTTTGCTGGCTAAACCATGTTTAACATGCTTTAGTTTTAGCCAACTTTTACACTTATTGCGCCTTCTTTTATCACTTCACTTTCCAATTGTCTATAGAGCATTCCCTACTTCTTTCTTTTTTCTTTTTTTTTTTTCACAGTGCTTCGACATGAACTTGAGGCTTACAGCTCTGATCACTGAATTATTATGACTAAACCAAATATTATTAGCATATCTGATACCTTTTTAATTTCAGTTTACTAAATAATTTTAATCTATCGATAAATTATGTGACAAGTTAACGGGCTTTTCATTTCCATCGATAATTTTAAACATTCTGTCAGATCCACAGTTTGTGTCGAAAGCCACTTATATTGATGGAGAAATCGCCCGAGCCACAAATGCACGGTAGCTAATCCTAAGGCTTTACCCGGGCACACCCTTCGACCCGATCCAAATGGAGCTAGTCTTAAATCCGAACCCATTATTGGCACATCCTCTTCCAAGAATCGATCCGGATTAAATTTCCATGGATCCTTCCATATTGATGGGTCATGAGCTATGGCCCACATGTTGACCATTGCTGTCGTGCCAGCTGGAACATAGATTTTGTCCACGTGGACATCGTGAATGGCTAGGCGGGCCCATGAGAGTAGTGGGCCAGGTGGGTGCATTCTCAGTACTTCTTTGACTATAGCTTGAAGGTAAGGGAGCTTAGGGATGTCGGAATCCTGCACGTGCCGATCACGGCCAATGCACCTGTCAAGCTCTTCCTGGGCTTTTGCTTGAATATCCTGGTGCATTACTAGTCTAGCCATAATCCATTCCAGCAGTATGGCGACTGTGTCTGTTCCCCGAAATAGCATTTCCTGGTAGTAATAATAATAATAATAATATGATTATTAATAAACCCACGTATAATAATAATAATAATAAAACACTATGTTTTATGTAGCATTTTATTATTACTATGGTTCGAGAATGAATGAATTAATCATATATATATATATATATATATATATATATATATACACACACACACATCACAAGGACAAACATTGAAGATGAGAATATTAATAATTTTCATAATCCATAACCACAAACATATATTTTAGAGAGAACTTTTATTTATTTTGAGCATGAATCCAAAGAATTAATACTATAAAGTGCTTATTTATTAAGCATTACATCAATAAGAAGTGGGATTAGCATGCGTACCATGATGATTCAATTTCAATTGTGAAAAAAGATCGAAAAAGAGATGAAGGAAAGGGAAAGCATTTTAAGTAGCTTTATCATATCATAATTTATAATAGACGACAGCTCCAAAGCTAAAGAAAATAACTATGGCACACGCCCGACGAAAAATTTGTTGTCAAAAAAGAAATATGTGCTATGAAAATTGAATAATGCAACAAACTGACAGACCAACTTGAGAAAGAAATTCATACATCAAGTGTAAGTAAAATTCCATTTAATTTAATTTGGCCCACTTTATACTAATGTAACAGTTAATTAAATGCTGAATCAAAATTCACATTTTACACTATTTATAAAAAATAAAGTAAACTAAAATTTTAATTTTAGATGTTCAAATAATATTAATTTTATTATAGTGACTGATGTGCTTTAAAAATTGAAAGTTTTTCAAATGTTCAATTAAAGTTATCAAATTTATTGAAAATACGAATAAAAGAATTAAAAAGTAGGAGAAAGGAAAGTTTCATTTGATAGAATTTCCGACGCTCTAGCCTCTTGGTTCTTTGCAATGTGCTTTCAACAAATCCAATCAGTCTTTGTAAGTTGTAACCTCCAATTTTTAGAGCACATAGGTGATCACATCAGTGATCTCTACACATTCAAATTGAAAAGGATAAGTTGCAAGTTCCAAGTCTTTGATGGCTACGCACATACAAAGGATATTGTAAAGAAACAAACTTTTAGAAAGAAAGGCAAGTTAAATACTACAAAGAGAGCGAGAGAGACTTTACCCACAAAACAGGAATCATATCTGATTCACTTAGCTTCTCGTGTTCCGGCAAAGAAAGCAAAGCACCAAGAAAATCACTTGCTCCACTAAATTCATAATGTCCACCTAATTTTCTCTCATTCACAATTTCACCCACAACACTGTTAACCTTACAACCCAATTTGTGGCACCTTCTCTTCACACCATAAAAGTCTAAAAACCTTAAAGGAAAATAATCCTCTAAATTAAACTTTGTGATTAACTCATAACCTTCTTTAACCATTGAACTTAATGACTCTTTCCTTTCTAAATTATCATTATAATCACTACCAAAGACACTCTCTAGTACATTACTTAAAGAACCCTTTTGTAATATCTCTCTCAATTTCACAATCCCTCTCTCCTCCATCTCTTTCCCCACTTCAATTACCATTTGGTCAGCCAAACGCTGCCTTAGTGGTTCTAAGCCAGAGATTCTCCTAGGAGAAAACATGTGATTGGCTGCAATTCTGCGTAGGTTTCTCCAGTAAGTACCAGAAGGAGCAAAGCCAATGGCACGTTGAAACATTAACAATTTAGCGGATTCTTTTATAGGACGATCCGAAAAACAAGACCCAGAAAGGATTTCTTTGGCCGTGTTTGGATGGCTACTTATTATCACACGTTTACTGCCCAAACTAAATGCCATAATTTTCTTTGCACATAATGAATTAGCCATGGCAGCCAATTTACGGTGAGCAAGAGGACCCATTTGAGGTAAAATCCCTAGAACTGGCCAGCCAACTGGACCATCAAGTTTATGGTGGTGATGGTTTCTCCATGCGAACCCACCAGGGATCAGCCAGTAATTTAAAGAGAAAGCAGATAAAAAGAACAGTGAGAAGAGAAGGAGAGTGAGTGGCCATGGAGTTTGATGATAATGTGTGGTAGCTAAAAGAAAGAGAAGGAAAAAGAAGTGGGGTAAAATTGAAGTTTTCATTTTTTAATGGATTAGGGCAATAGAGAGCAAATTAAAGGGAGTATTGAGATAGCCAGAGATGGACGTTTGTCATGGTAGATTTGCATGAGGATTGATTGGTATAAATAGTAGTTTGTGGAGAGGGCTTATTGGTTAATAGTGTGGTTAGTTTGCTAACCTTGATTAGTGGTTAAGCAATGTGTGATTATGATGCGCTAAGCATATAATTTCTTTTATGTCTTTAAAGAAGAGTTAAGCCAAGTATTACTATAGTTTACATATGCAAAGATGTGTGTGGATGCAACAATATCAAATCGGTATAAAAATAATTTTTATTGATATTTTACATTCAATCGGGCAGTGCATATACATGTGCAGCATAGCACGTACGGACTATATATATATATATATATCTGCACGGACTATATATATATATATAAGGAAAATATCTATGTGTATATATGGGCATAATTAGGGTTTAATATTAAGAGGGGCAAAATTTTGGTAAAAAATCAACACTATTTAGTGTTTTTTTTATGAAAATAAAAATTAAAAAAATAAATTTACATTCAAATTGGTTGTCAAATATATATATATATATATATATATATATATATATATATATATATATATATATATATATATATATATATATATATATATATATATATATATATATATATATATATTGGGAAGCTCATTCTGGACTTTAATTAATTCATTTTTGGCCAAGTTGATCTACTATAAAAATAAATATTTTTTTATTCACAAGACTTGAACATGAAATTTTATTTAAAAAAAATAAGTGCAATACCATTTAAATTAACGGATGTTGATATAAATCTATACATTAGTATGAATATAATGATAAATTATTATGCATAAAAAAGACAGGAAGCAGCCTCTTGTTTTCAAATTGAGTAGACCTATTTTTGTTTGTAATTAAATATTTATATATATTTGAGAATTTTCAACCTTAAATACATCCTTCTAAATATATAACAACGCAGATAATTGATTTCTATATTAGTATGAGGGTCTAACAAGTACAAGTGTGAGATCAATACATGTGCCTATTTGGTTAAAGATTACGAACTGTACACGAAATAAAAGGGTCGAATATGCTTTAAGCTTATAGAAACATTATTATAAAAAAAAATTATGGAAAATATTACTACCTTAAATATTTTGTAATGTATTTATTCTTCCTTTAATTTGATTTGGACTAAATAAAAAGAAATTCAATATATTTTTTAACAATAAACTTCGTTATTCTTCCACTTTAAGTGACATAATTATATATCTCCTAAAGTGATACGATCTTCCCTTTTTAACTATAGCCCAATTTAAGTCTCATTTTGTTGTCATTGTCATTGTTTTTTTCCAATAATGCAAAGGAAGAAATTATTAGCTTTAATAATTGATTTTTTTGTTTTGTTTACTTTAATATCAAAGAACCAAGTTTGGAAGTGAATGATATCATCGATAAAAAAGGGAAAAAACATTTAACCCAAAAAAAAAAGGGAAAAAAAGACAAGGGATAAGGAACTTATCATCATGTTTAAATCCTCCTCTCAATTAACTTATTCTTCACCCTTCATTTCTTTTCATGATTTCCTTTTGTATATTCTAAGAATTATATATGAAAATGTACAAATGTGAATCAAATTTTGGAATACTCAACATGAAAATAAATTTCGGTCACGAAAGTAATAATTGTCAAAACTTTTATAAGAAGTATTAAATTTTTAAAATTAATCGATATGAGATGCATAATATAATTTTTTCATACCCAGAGCCGAATGCATACAAAAAAATCTAATATATGAAATTTATAAGACTGAAAATTTACTGATAGTCCAACATTAATACATGTGCCTATTTGGTTAAAGATTACGAACTGTACATGAAATAAAAGGGTCGAATATGCTTTAAGCTTATAGAAACATTATTATAAAAAAAATATGGAAAACATAACTACCTTAAATATTTTATAATGTATTCATTCTTCCTTTAATTTGATTTGGACTAAATAAAAAGAAATTCAATATATTTTTTAACAATAAACTTCGTTATTCTTCCACTTTAAGTGAGATAATTATATATCTCCTAAAGTGATACGATCTTCCCTTTTTAACTATAGACCAATTTAAGTCTCATTTTGTTGTCATTGTCATTGTTTTTTTCCAATAATGCAAAGGAAGAAATGATTAGCTTTAATAATTGATTTTTTTGTCCAAAAATAAAATAATTGATTTTTTTTGTTTACTTTAATATCAAAGAAGCGAGTTTGGAAGTGAATGATATCATCGATAAAAAAGGAAAAAAACATTTAACCCAAAAAAAAAGAGAAAAAAGACAAGGGATAAGGAACTTATCATCATGTTTAAATCCTCCTCTCAATTAACTTATTCTTCACCCTTCATTTCTTTTCACGATTTCCTTTTGTATATTCTAAGAATTATATATGAAAATATACAAATGTGAATCAAATTTTAGAATACTCAACACAAAAATAAATTTCGGTCACGAGAGTAATAATTGTCAAAACTTTTATAAGAAGTATTACATTTTTAAAATTAATCGATATGAAATGCTTAATATAATTTTTTCATACCCAGAGCCGAATGCATGCAAAAAAATCTAATATGTGAAATTTATAAGACTGAAAATTTACGGATAGTCCAAGATTACATCACTTGTAACTCTAATCCTATGTTAGAAAAATATTTTTTGATTTAATTTAACTCTAAAAACTAATTTATGAGATGAAGCCAAGATACGATAATTAACAATACTCGAAACCTAACTTCAAATTTCATGTATTAAAAGCCACTTAATCTTATAAACAAAGGTAATCAATAATTAGATCCCAGCTTAAATTAAATTTAAATTTTTTTAGCACTTTTTATTTAGTATTAAGTATCAGACTAAATTTTGATCATTAATATATATATATATATTAAAAAAGTTAGCTGAATTAAGATGAGATATTCACAAAAGGAACATATTCTCACAGATCAAATGCATTGCATATATTGGAATGAGAAGAAATTCATGAATTTTATAAAAATAGGGTAGACAATAGAAATGATAACATTTGGATTTTTAATGTTGTTTGGGATGACTCAAAGGTATGAAACGACAGTGGAGCCAATATTCTTTTCTCACCTCCACCGTCCCTTGCCCTGACAGCAAAGGGAGCCCATGCATGCATTTCACATGGCAGTTGGCACCCATTCATCACCATATGTCATTCACTCTTTTTTTTTTTAAGAAAAAATATCCCATAAAAAAAAATCCCACGACTAATTATAAATATTATAGCTTTTAAAATTGAGTTGAATAATTATCGGATAATAAACTAATTTTTAAAATTAAATTAGTTTAAAATTCATTTTTTCGCATGGTATTAAAGGCATTAGGCCTATGATATTAGGTGACTAGTAAATGTTCAATTTTATAAATTTCACGTTTCAAATTTTCTACATGCATTTAACTTTGAACATGCATAGATGTATTACATATCTTATATCCATTATTTTATATAAAAAAAAGTATAATAGTATTTTATATAGGGGTTTGGATAATATTTACTTCACAAGTTAACCTAAACTTATTGTGTTCATACTTTTAAGTATTAATTTGATGTGTCATACACATCTCGTTAGAATAAAATTAAGATATTTTATTTTTATTTAATGTTCCTAGCTTATTATACACATGGTGAAGAAAATGATGAAAAAAAAATACACTTGAATCTAATTCAATTTTAAAATCTAACTTGTAAGATAAGTATTGCCTAATCCTTTATAAAAAGTATTAAGTTCTTTTAATGAATCTATATAAACATATACGTAACACAAACTCACATATCCAGATTTAAATATATGTAGGAAATTCAGAGTATAAAATTTACAGTACTGAATATTTACAAGCGGTCCAATATCGCAGGACCAATAGTTTTGATAAAACATGTGAATAAAATTAACTTGGATTGAACTTAATTCCAACTATTAATTTGTGAGAGAATATTGTCCAATCTTTAATTAAAAAAAAGTTATATTATTGTTACTAAATGATGTGAATATTTAATCCAGACTGATGCACATTACTTTCAATGTATTCTATTAAATTTTTAGATAATTCAAAAATATAATACAAGTTATATATTAATACTGATATAATAATGAGGTTTAGAATTTAAGTTATGATGTTGGGTATATATATATATAGAAAGTTATTAAGCACTCAATATTAAAAAGAGTTTTTATTAGACCTTGTAAAATTAATCCAAATTCATCCAAAAAAAATTGACCAAAATCAAATTCAATACAAATGAACACCCACTGGTATAACAAAAAACTGATCCATTTTATTTTTTAATCCAATCAATACCCTATTGGATCAATCCAAAATTAACTCATCTCACTTACGTACCAATCCATTGGGTATTAACCCAATAGGTGTTTTAAAAAAAAATGTTTTACCCAATGTATGTTATTTCTGTCACTGCTACCATTACTACTTCTCATTCTTCTAGTGATATTTTCAATTAATTAAGTTAATTAATTTTCTTTCCAATTCTCACTGCTACCATCAAATTAATATAGATGGTTTGCCTATGGAATTTAATGGTGCCTTTTGTTTCAGATTTCATAGGATTTTAGCAGCTCCGCATGGGTTGTAGAGGCAAAAGATGTCGAGTTCAACATGGTTGGCTATTGGAACTGAAAATCTGTCTGAAGATGATTCTTTAAAAAATGGTTCTGTGTTTGGTCCATTTGGTACACTTGATGCTGAAATTACTCACGAAACCATTGATTTCTTTGTTAGTGATGCTGAAGGTGATCCTGATTGCCCATCTCCTGGTTACTCTTCCATTGATCAAGCTCTTCATACTCTCCGCCAAGGAAACGTAAGTCAAGACTCGAACTCAAAATCTCATAGTTTTGATCATATGATTAAGTTAATATGATAATTGGGAAATGTTTCAGTTTGTGATAGTTGTAGATGATGAAAATGGAGAAATTGAAGGGAACCTTGTAATGGCATGCAGCAAGTCTTACAAGTTTAAACCTAATTAAAGTAGCTCCTTTATAGTCTCATGAGTTTTGATAGCCCACCAAATTATCTCTCTAATTAATAAATTTAAATTGATTTTTAATAAAATATACGAATTATCTTTTTTATTTAAATTAATTTTTAATAAAATGCATGAATTATCTTTTTTATTTAAATAAATAAGTTACTGCGAGTAATAATTTTATAATAATTTACATTAAATTCGTGAATCAATCCAAATCTATCAAACCCATTTGAATATTGATTCATTTATTATCTATATTTTTTGATCCACTTATGATCCAATTTATTAGTGACCTATTCATTAATGATCCAACTCAAATCCATTCAACCCGTTCATTTGCCACCTCTAATTTTTATGATATTATACTGCAAAAAAGGTAATAAAGGACATTAAAGGGAAAAAAAAAAGAAAACAAATAACTAAGTAAAAAGAAATTATTTATTTTATATATACATATTTTAAGATAATTAAGTGAGCTTCTTGAAGATGATTATTTTTTTAAAAGATATTTTTTGCAGAACTCGTATGCATTGAAATTGATCGCTAATCGTTTTATCAAACAAACACCTTTAAATCAAAGCTTCCTCAAGAAAACTTTAAATTAATTAATGTTACTCGTTACTCCCTCCGTTCTTTTTTATCTGTCAATTTTAATATAATTTAATTTATTTTTTCAATTGATTTTCTTTTTTAATAAAGTCAGAATCAATCAAATTTGACAATTTAGTTTTAATCACGCAATTTAATACTAAATTTAAGTTTATTTATTATTTCTTAATTCTAGTAAAAATAAAAAAAATGACTGATAAAAAATAAAAGGAGTAATTAATAATAATAATAATAATAATAATAATAATAATAATAATAATAAGCTCTCTCCATGCACAGCGATAACTGATAACATATATATCTGTTTAATTATGGCTAAAGATTAGTTCTAGTTATATACGATAATAGAACTTTTGTTTTTCTAAATCTAATGATATTGACATTTAAAAAAATTAAATTTACTATATATTATTTAAAAAAATGGAATGAAGCAAAACACTATTATATTGATATAGATAAGGCATGATCAGGTGGAAAGAGAGACCATATCTTTTAGAAAGAAATCATAAGATAATTTGTTGCCAAAATCCTACAAAAATAAAAAATAAAAAAGGAATTTGTTACTAAAAATAGTCTACAAACAAAATCATGGATTCTTGATACCGAATTCATAGTACAAGCATTAGGGATATTTGGCTTTCTCATCGCCATGCGTATAAAAATTGGCCGAATTCTTTTATCTTAATAATGAGGATGCCACTATCTATGTATATATATCGTACCCTAACACTCAGCCTTTTTTTCCCACTCTTTAACTCACACCTCGACGCGTCACTGCCCGCATCTTCTCGTCTTCACTTTAAGTAACTTTATCACCTAGTTTTAACCCTCTTCATCATTTTCACAACTCCTTTTGTTTTTGTTTTTTCTTTAATGATTATAATTATTTATAAATCTCATTTTTACTGGAAGTTACTAAATGCTTTTGAAATTAATTATAAGTCGTTAATCACAACTTACAACTTACAATTAATCGTTATTATAATTACTAAATTTATACCTTAATAATTATTCGATTATAAAAAATTTTATTCACAATAATATTTCAATTTTTAAAATATTATTGCTTAAATTATTTTAACTGAAAAATCATTAAATCGGTATCACTGTCAGTTTAAAATATAATAAAATACAAACAGAAAAAATAACTAATTAAGGAAAAAAAAAGAACTCGTCCGGATTAGATTCATGGTTGTAGCCATGTGCAATGATTGATTCGGTTCAATAATCAAACCGAAATAATCGAACTTTTAATACTTTTATCAATCGAATCGAATTAAATTTATATAATAACCGAATTTAAATCGAATTAAAATTTTCGATCGATTTGGTTCGATTAACCGAAAAATCAAAAATTGAAACTATTTTTAAAAAAATAAAAAAATTGTGTCTAAAAATTATTAGTCACAATATAATAAAGTAAAAACATTTAAATTATACAAAATAAAAGTTCAAATTAAAGATATAATCCCAAAATATATAATAAATAATACAATAAAATAGTTAAATAAATTTTTTTATTTAATCTATTTTCAATTTAATCGTCAAAATTCTAAATTATCACATAAAAAATAGATATTAATAATTGATAAATGTACTCATATACTCCCTCTATTTCAAAATACATGTCGTTTAAGAAAAAAAAAATTGTTTTTATAATACATAATGTTTTGATATAATTAAAATATATTAATTGATTTTCACCAAATATACCCTTATTTAAGTTGCGTTTATAAAAGTGATTTTCAACCTATATTAATTACATTGCATAATTAATATAAGAGTATTTTAGTCATAGAGTAATTACTATTCTTAAATACTGTGCATTCTTTTGTAATGTCAAGTATTTTGATACAGAGGAGTAATTTATAACTCAAAATAAGATAATTTACATGTATAAAATAATTATTCAATTAAAAAATAAAAAAATATATATAATTATATAGAATTTCGGTTCGGTTCGAATTTTCTACTATTTTTCTCTTTAAAAACCAAATTTTCTATAGTTTAAAATTGAAACCGAACCAAAAAATCAAATCAAATTAAAAAATTGATCAGTTCGATTTTTTAATTTGAACCGAAATTTGCTCACCTCTATATGGTAGAGCAATGAATTAAAAATTATTATTTATGTAAAAGTTATTTTTTTCATACGTAGTCATTTTTTATTGGTTAAAAAATCCTTAAAATAAATTAAATGTGAGACACGTGGACATTCCCAAAGCCGCAAAATCAACCAATGATTATGGCAAAGATGATCGATATTCTACTTTAATCGTTCACCCCCATGGAAACAATTCCACCAAGTCCTTTTATTTCCTTTTTAATCCTATTTTGGCAACTACTGGATGGGAAAATCACAGAGATAATTGGCTGTTAAAAGCAAAAAAAATCTAAGATAAATAAAGAGCATTAATATTCAATTCCAAAGCTCCACCAACCATACACAGTTTAAGAGGATCAAGGAATTTATTAACTCTATAATAATAAAAGTAAACCTTCTTTGCGGCAGAAAAAAATAATTTTACTTATCATGAAACTTCTGGGAATCTCTTTAATTAAAAAATTAGGAAATATAATCCTAAAAAAGCAAATCAAAGTGGAGTTAAATTTTATTTAATTATATTATCATTCTAATGCCTAGCAATAAATAAATAAATAAATAAATATTATATGGGAAGATTTGTTTCCACTGATAGAAAAGGCGTCAAGTGTGGATTTGCCAGCTTTTTCCAGCACCCCATTCCAATGAGAGAAAGTGGTGGACCTGAAATTGCAAAATAAATAATAATAATAATAATAATCCTCGAATTTGACCTCCACTGCCTTTCACAAAATTTATTAAACTATTCCTAGTATGATCTGCAAGAACCTTCACCACCCAATTTTACAGGAGAAGTTCAATTTTTATTCAGAAAAGAATCTTGGTTGAGGTTGCTAGCCTACCCTCACCAGCTTACAGAAAAGCATTGGATGAAAATCAAATATACCTCATAATTAGTAAAGCTTCAAAATTAAACTAATCCACTTGATAATTAATTATGACTAAATAAGCTATTAAGAGTGGATTCTTAAACATTAATGATAACCCAAATACATAATTTATTCTTCCTGAGCTTAATATCACTTGAGCATTACAAACATTTAATAACTCACATGTTATGCTATTAATAACCGATCATTATTAACCGTTATTTGACTTCAATAATCTGACTTATTAAATATAAGTCCGAATATATGATACAAAATTTACCAACTCTATTAGGTAGACTCCAAGTCTTTACCTTTCAGATTTTTTTTTCTTTTTTTATTTCATATCCTCTCACTAATTTGATTATTGGAGTTTCTTTTACTAAAAATCCTCAAAGCATTCATTCTTAAGTAATACCCCAACTACATAATTGGTTCTTCCTAAGCTTAATATGACTTGAGCAACTTGAGCATTACAAACATTTGATAATCCACATGTCATACTATTAATAACTGGTCATTACTAACCATTATTTAACATTAATAGTCTGACTCATTTAATACAAATCCGGATAGATGATATACAAAATTAATCAAGTCTATTAGGTAGACTCTAAGCTTTTACCTTCCAGATATATTTTTTTTATTCCTTCACCTAAAATCCTCAAAGTATTAATTCTTAAGAGACCGAAATCTTGCTATTAGCCATCAATTAATTATCGGACTTTTTTTTATTTAATTATTCTTGAACATTAATTAAGACGCTCTCTCATCGAGATTAATTTCAGCTAGCTTGTTGAGAATGAATGTACTGTTTGAAATGCGGAGGAGAAATGGGGCAAATCAAATGATGAATACACTGCGAAACTCAATGCCAATCTCAAAATTTACGAGTCAAAATTAAAAAAGCTAACACATTACAAGGGAAACATCGCCATGCAATTGACAAAGCTTTTAATATCATAAGAAGAAATCCATGTATTAAAATTGGGACTAGCAAAGCTGTAACAAGACCTCAATTGTGCTTTATTAAAAATGAATTTTGCTTAGACTTAGGGGTATGAAAAAGCTTATACATCAATTCAATAGCATATCTCTGCATAAATAGAAGTCGCTA
Source organism: Excoecaria agallocha (assembly GCA_037975025.1). Classification (NCBI taxonomy): domain Eukaryota; kingdom Viridiplantae; phylum Streptophyta; class Magnoliopsida; order Malpighiales; family Euphorbiaceae; genus Excoecaria; species Excoecaria agallocha. The sequence continues at coordinate 54,755,275 of CM075807.1, read as the reverse complement.
AAAATGTAGTTATCAAACAAGCATGACATTTTAGCATTACCATTTTTACTTATATGACAATTCGACATTGAATTGATGCATAAGTCTATTTACGCACCAGGTCTAGGCTATGGATTTAGGGATGATCATGGAATCCCCGATCCGAACGGGACAGAAAATCCCCAAATTTTTTTCCCACGAAGATGGGGATAAAAAAATCCCAACTTTAATTTCAGAGCTAGGGCAAGGGCGGGGAATGGAATATCCACCCCTGTATTATATATATATATATATCTTGATTTTTTTAATTATTTACATTTGTGCAATTTGTATAAATATATCTTGATTTTTTGGCAATGGAAATCAATTCCATGAGTCCATATATTTTATATTTATTAAATATTATATTTTAATTATAATTAATGGTGAAATATTGTATTTTTTTTAGGAAAAATGATCTTTATAGAAGAAAAATATCACAAACAAGGGCGTAAAACATCCCACAAACTAGAAGAGTCAAACAAAACTAAAGCTCTTGCTAACTTATGAACCTCAAAATTGTTAGATCTACTAATCCAAACCAACACAATATTTGAAGAACGCAACAACAAAGACTTACAATCAGAAATAATAGTACCAAAATCTGAAAAATCAACTGAAAAATTACAAAGAGCAAAATAGATTTCCAATGCATCAATATAGATAATCCCTTGAGGATGAAGGTTACCATCAATCCAAAATAGCACTGAGTGAAATATTGTATTTTAAAATTAAAAAAAATTATTTTTCATGGGGAATGAGGATCCCTGTGCGGTGAAGACGGGAAAAAACTTTTTTCCGTTATTCAATTGGGGACGGGGACAGGAATTCCCCCCGTGATCAACCCTAAATGGATTAGTCATTGAAGAAGTTACCAAATTCCATCAATTTGTTATTCCAAGTGAAACGTTTGGCATGATTGTCAAAATGAATTATTTGGTGGTCTATGAGATACATTTTAGTACACCTAAAAGCAAGAAATTGAGGGTATAGTAGACCGCACAAACGATGAGGTGCAGGCTAACTGGTGCAATAGGAAGCATACTGGATAATCGAAGGGGACCATTGGCATTTTTTTTTTTTTTGCATAAATTATCAAATTTGGAATCAATGACTCAAATATGCTTCAGGGCAAATCAATAACTAATAGGAACACAAAATTGTGTCAATCAAGCTTTGATGACAGGAGAAATCAAAGTTCACATAACGGTTCAAATATACCTGATCATTAGTAAAGCTTCAAAATTAAACTAATATACTTGATAATTAATTGAGAATAAATAAGCTATTAAAAGTGGATTCTTAAACATTAATGATAACCCAAATACATAATTTGTTCTTCCTGAGCTTAATATCACTTGAGCATTACAAACATTTAATAACTCACATGTTATGCTATTAATAACCGGTCATTACTAACCGTTATTTAACGTCAATAATCTGACTTATTAAATATAAGCCTGAACATATGATATATAAAATTTACCAACTCTATTAGGTAGACTCCAAGTCTTTACCTTCAAGAATTTTTTTTCTTTTTTTATTTCATATCCTCTCACTAATTTGATTATTGGAGTTTCTTTTCCTAAAAATCCTCAAAGCATTCATTCTTAAGTAATGATACCCCAACTACATAATTGGTTCTTCCCAAGCTTAATATGACTTGAGCAACTTGACCATTACAAACATTTGATAACCCACATGTCATATTATTAATAACCGGTCATTACTAATCATTATTTAACATTAAGGCCATATTTGGTAGACAACATTGTAATGTAATGTAATATAATTAGTTATGTAATGAAACCTGTGTTTGTTAATAAAACTATTTAACAATGTAATGTAATGTAATGACAATTACTAATGTATTCTTTAATACATTTACTAATGTATTTCCCATTACCCTTATTTAATCATGTATTTCTGATTACAGTCCCCCCTCTCTCTAGTCTAAACCTAAACATCATCTTCCCCCTTCACCTCCGTCGTCGCCACCCCTGTCGGCGCCGTCCTCCTCCCGTCGACTCCATCCTCTGCTGTTCGCCACCGCCTGTCGTTCTTTGGTTGGAGGTGCGTCAATTCTTTTCTTCCTTGAGTTCATTCATCTCTTTATTTCTGTGTCCCCAATCTTTATTTTGGTCAGCAGATCCATAATATAAAACCTCATATCTTCTTTACAAGCTTTGAGTCCAGGCTTAAAGACGACAATAGCGAACCTCTGAGTTAAAACACCAGCAGTACAAATCCTAGATAGATTCTTTACAAAATATTTGAACTTGGAAGCCATCAAATCCAAATCACTCCGCATCAAAAGCTTCCCACTGTAAGAAAGATCCACACACCTTTTAGCAAGATCGAAGCAGTTGCTGGAAGCGAATATAATGGCAGATAAAAGGCCTGAGAGAATTGGGTTTTGGCTTGAATCGCAGTTCTCGATGGCAATTAAGCTCGAGTTTAGCTCCTCTAGTTTGTTTCTTAACATTTGCCATTTCACGTGAAAAACTCTAATTCCATGGGAGAAGGAGATTAAAGATGAGAGGACCTCAATATCTTGCCTGATACTGAAACTTTGGTCTTGTCCTAGTTTTTTTTGTCCATTTTTTTGCGAGGTTTATGAATGATTTTGAAGGAAGCCCATATGGAATCTACGGAGAGAAGTATCTAAAAAAGAAGATTTTGGGTTGCAGAAGGAGAAGGAAGCATAGAAGAGCACAGAGGAGAACCAGACCATAATATTAGCTGTTGTAAGTACATTCTGCTATAGATTAAAAGCTTAATTTGAGTTTGGTTTGATTAATTGTCATTTAGTAGATACGAACATCACAATCTGGTTGGATATCAAACATCAATCAAGTGCTTGATAAGCAGTTTGCTTTCAAGGCAAAAAATGAATTGCTTGCTTGAATTACATAATTGTAATTTTCAAATACATGTTTCTTGGCATATCCCTTTACATTAATCTTGTATTGTTTGTTTATAAAGTCTGAGTTGTTATTACGTCTATGGTCATTGAACTTTTCGATTAATAATGAACTGGTAAATCAATTACTGAAAGTTCAATTGTGTAGGGTTATACTGCGGTTACAAATATTGCAGGTGGATATGCTGCATGGACACGAAATGGACTTCCAACAGAAAATTAAGGTAGATTTGTAGGGATTATAATACCTAGAACTTTCTACAAGAATATGTTTTTAGTTTAGCAGATTTGCAGAGAAGCAGAAACGGATTCACCATTAACAGGAGCAGAGTACTATTCATCATCTGTTCATCTTGTGGAAGCTTATTATTTGTGGTAAAAGAATTGTTATGCAAAAATCAGCATAAGCTAATGTACTGTTGTAAATTTCATCAGATATAATAAAGTCAACTTTGTACAGAGCTCTTCCTCTTTTATTTCTATGCTTTATAATCAAATGCTAAGGTTCTTTTTGGTCCAAATCAAAGGGTGGGTGCTACAGCATATTGTGAATAACATATAACTTAAAGCTTTTTAATTTTAGTTGCCTTTTCATTGATTTATGGGTTAGTGAATTCTTATGGCGTTTATGTGCAAATTTTAGTTTTGATTCCTTCTGTTCCATTAGTTATTTATTTTGAGTTTGTTTAGTTTACTTATTTGGTTGGATTGGTCATCTGCTTTATTTGGTTTGATTCCTTCTAGAAAACATGAGGTCACTTCTTGCTCTTGTAATCTTATTCGAGAAAAAATGCAAGAAGAAATTTTTAGTATGTCTGAATTTGGTTGGTTGGATGGATTAGTATTTGTACTCTTTATGAACACTCTCTTGGGGTTCACTTTCTGTTTATTTACATACCCGATTTTTGAATTTAGCTGAAACCAAATTCCCATTTTTTATGTATAGATTAAAGAAAAATGGCTCGCCTAAGTTTGACCACAAGGAAGTTGATAAAGAGTAGAAAGAAATTAGTAGTATTGTCACAGTGGTTAGACTTTCTAAATGTTATTTCTAAGATTGAAACGTCAAATGAATGGAGTATTTGGAGAGATGATTTGGCAAATGATATGTTCAATGAGTGGAGAAGAAATAGATAGAAAATTATGTTCTTATTTAATACTTTGATGATATTTTTATTTGTTTTACATAGTCATAAATATTTTTTTAAAAAAATTTATGCTTTATTAAGTTGGAATTTATTATATTTTTATAATATAATAAATATATAAATATATAAAATAATAATATAAAAAATAATTTGATAATGATAAATATAATTACATTTCTATACATATATATAATCCAACCAAATATAGAAATGTATTTACAATTACATTATATTACTAATATAATCAAACATAGTAATGTAATCAATATTACATTACATTATTCAATTCATTACATTATCCAATACATTACATTGCATTACGTCATACCAAACATAGCCTAATAGTCTGACTTAAACCTGAAAAAATTGATCCAAATTCATGGATCGACCCAAATTCATCCAAAAAAATTGATCCAAACCCAATCCAATCTAAATGAATACCCATTTGATCAACCCAAAACTGATTCATTTTATTTTTCAACCAAATTCAATATTCATTGGATCAACTTAAAATTAATCCATTATATTTTTCAACACATTGGGTCATTATCCAATGGGTTTATCTAATTTTTTTTTTGCATTTTATATACAATAAGAAAGTACAATTGAGAAACAAGGGCTACAAATCACAAGCTTGATTTGTAGCCAACCCAATTTTCCAATTATTGTACCAGTTGTCCACGAAGAAAAGGAAAGGGCAAAAGAATCGTTTTGATTCTTGATTGTTAAAGAGTCCTTCAGCGAGGAACTATTTCCTTCAAAAAAGGCGACTTAATGAAACCATTAATTTTGGACTGTTGGTTAGATTGATTGGGATAATTCCATTAGTGTGATATATATACTGTGTGGGGCGACAAATTACATGTACATTTTATGAGTGTTTTTCCATCTTAATTAATTTAAATGTTTTTCCATCTTTATTAATCTAAATTATCATATTTTGAATCAAATATAAATTACAATTACAATCTCGAACCGAATTTACAATCTATATTTTTATCATTGATTGAGATATAATTTTTTATTTCAAAATGAATCATAAATAAATAAATATCATATGATATATATGAGGAAATTTTAAAGATTAACAAGAATCGAAATAATAATATTATGAAAAATTATTTCAATATTTTAAAGGTTATTGCTTTAATCATCTGATTGGACATTATGCAGTGCACTGTTCATTCTCTAATGCATAACGGAATAACGTTGGACCCGTTTCTCTCAATTAAGCAAAACAATAAAAATTATGCTGTGGAAATAAATTAGTTCCAGTAAGCTAGGACGTTAGTACACAATATTTAAAATATTTGTTGGGACCCATATTTGGTATCAAAACTTATATTAAATCCATGGATCGATCCAAATCAATCTAACCCATTTGAATATTGATTCATTTACGATCCATATCTATTGACCCATTTATAACTCAATCTATTTATGACTCATCCATTCATGACCCAACCTAAACTCATCCAATCCGTCCATTTGTCACCTCTAGTATGACTCATTTAATACAAATCCGGATAGATGATATACAAAATTAATCAACTCTATTAGAGAGACTTTAAGCTTTTACCTTCCAGATATTTTTTTTTGTTCCTTCACCGAAAATCCTCAAAGTATTACTCCCTTCATTTTTTTATTTGTCACTTTTATTATTTTTATCAAGATTAAGAAATAATAAATAGACTTAAATTTAATATTAAATTACGTTATCAATACTAAATTATCAAATCTTATTGGTTCTAACTTTATTAGGAAAGAAAAATAAATTAAAAAAATAAATTAAATTGTATTGAAAGTTTAAAAGTGACAGATAAATAGAATATGAATTTCACTTAAAAGTGACAGATAAAAAAGAACGAATGAAGTAATTCTTAAAAGACCAAAATCTTGCTAGTAGCCATCAATTAATTATCGAACTTTTTTTTGTTTAATTATTCTTGAACATTAATTAAGACGCTCTCTCATCGAGATTAATTTCGGCTAGCTTGTTGAGAATGAATGTACTGTTTGAAAATGCGGAGGAGAAATGGGGCAAATCAAATGATGAATACACTGCAATACTCAATGCTAATCTCAAAATTTACGAGTCAAAATTAAAAAAGCTAACACATTATAAGGGAAACATCGCCATGCAATTGACAAAGCTTTTAATATCATAAGAAGAAATCCATGTATTAAAATTGGGACTAGCAAAGCTATAATGAGACTTCAACTCTGCTTTATTAAAAATGAATTTTGCTTAGACTCAAGGGTAGGAAAAAGCTTATACATCAATTCAATAGTATATCTTTGCATAAATAGAAGTCGCTAAAAATGTAGTTATCAAACAATCATGACATTTTAGCATTACCATTTTTACTTATGTGACAATTCGACATTGAATTGATGCATATGTCTATTTACGCACCAGGTCTAGGCCATAGATTTAGGGATGATCATGGAACGAAAAATCTCCAATCCCGACGGGGACCCGACCCAAACGGAATGGAAAATCTCCGAATTTTTCCTCCAAGGGGACGGGGATAAAAAAAATTCCCGACTTTAATTTCGGAGCGGAGGCGAAAAATGGGATATTTGTCCCACAGAGATTCTCGGCCAGGTAATATATATATATATATATATCTTGATTTTTTGGTAATGAAAATCAATTTCATGTGTCCATATATTTTGTATTTATTAAATATTATATTTTAATTATAATTAATGGTGAAATATTGTATTTTTTTAAAAGGAAAAATGATCTATATAGAAGAGAAAGATCACAAACAAAAGGATAAAACATCCCACAAACTAGAAGAGTCAAACAAAACTGAAGTTCTTGCTAACTTATGAACCTCAGAATTATTAAATCTACTAGTACAAGCCAACACAATATTTAAAGAACGCAACAACAAAGATTTACAATCAGAAATAACAGTACCAAAATCTGAAAAATCAACTGAAAAATTACAAAGAGCAAAATAGATTTTTAGTGCATCAGTATAGATAATCCCTTGAGGATGAAGGTTACCATCAATTCAAAATAACACTGAGTGAAATATTGTATTTTAAAATAAAAAAAAATACTTTTCATGTAAATTTATTTTTCATGGGAACGAAAATCCTTGCGGAGGTGGGGATCCCCATGCGGCAAGGACAGAAAAAATTTTTTTTTTCCGTTATTCAATCGGGGACGGGGACAAGAATTTCCCGCCCCATGATCAAACCTAAATGAATTACTCATTGAAGAAGTTGCCAAATTCCATCAATTTGTTGTTCTAAGTGTAAAGCGTTTGGCATGATTGTCAAAATGAATTATTTGGTGGTCTATGAGATACATTTTAGTACACCTAAAAGCAAGAAATTGAGGGTATAGTAGACCGCACAAACGATGAGGTGCAGGCCAACTGGTGCAATAGGAAGCCTATTGGATGATCGAAGGGGACCATTGACATTTTTTTTGCATAAATTATCAAATTTGGAATCAATGACTCAAATATGCTTCAGGGCAAATCAATATCTAATAGGAACACAAATTTGTGTCAATCACGCTTTAATGACAGGAGAAATCAAAGTTCACATAACGGTTCTAGGCTAGCTCGCACAAGAACATTATAGAGATGCATTTAGCAGCATCACTGTTTCAAGCTTCCTGATTTTGCCCTTTCACTCAGGCATGGATGCTTCTTATAAGAGAAACTCAATCATTTGCCGAAACAGATAAATGAGGTATAGCGACCTGATGAATTTTCCGGGTTACTGCTTTCAAGCCACGGTATTTGAATAAACAGAAAATTAAAACTTGGAATTAAACAACCAAGCCATAACTCGAACTGCATAGCACATATGAACATTAGTTCAATTCTCAATTCCACGTGTCCAAGACAATAAGATTATAAACCAAATTGCACGATATGTATGCAATGCATGTGTGTGTCAGTGTGTGTGTCGCCATAGCCAGCTTAGTTCCCTCAACACGTTGAAAAGAAAAGGGACCAAAAAGCCTCCTACCACCAAGAGTTCTTTTCAGTGGATAAGCAAGTATAGTTTCATGAGAGTCAGTAAATAGCGCAAAAGAAAAGCGAAAAACATAAGTATAACTACTTGGTTGCACAAATAACTAAAATATGGCCAAAAAATATGCTGGTAAGATTAGCAATAAATAAACAGAATGCACAATAAATATGTGAAGAGCAAACCACATGATTGACTAAATTTGACTACGTCTTCCTATTGGAATCCAGTATATGATGGTTCCAGCAAAAGCATATTTACTTTATATCTTATCTATCTTGGAGGAGGAGGAGGAGGAGGAGGAAGGTGGGATTTGGCCATTCCCACCCATGCAACAATCCCAACCGCAAGGATAATCCACCCAAAAATGTCGTACTTTAGATCATTGTTCTTTTTATTCTTCTTGGAACCCTGAAATACAAATCAAAGAAAACAATGAAATACTACTGCTAATATTGATAAATAATAACAATAAGAGTTATGTTGAACCTTCTGACAAGGCATAAGATTAAAATATTGCACTATAAATTATCGAAGACCTATTATGAGGTTGAAACTTGTTAGCCGTGAACCCCATCCCTAGCCAATCCAAACAACTAGATGTGCTCTTTCTTTCTATACATTTGGACCGTTTATGCTTCATATTTACTTTAATAATGACCCTCAAGATTGCCTTCAAAATTTTTTCACAAGCATAATATGATAATATCAGGACTTACATCAGAGACAAAGTAAGATTAGGCATCACATTATTACCATTCAAGACATCAGTGAGGGTTGGAGTTAGGAAAGACCTGCCTGACATACTGGCAATGCACAAGCAACTCTCAACCCAAAACCCTCACCTACTCTCTAAACCTGGAAAAGGAAAGAGAGGGAAGACGAAGAAGACGAATAAAGAATGAAAGCAAAAAGAACTAAACATCCAATGTTGGCAGGACTATAGGTTTCCAAATTATTTTAAGGACAATAATAAATAGGAATTGCCCAATATCAACTTGTATACTTTGACAAAAAACAATTGCAAAATTAATCCTCAATATAAAAATTAATGGGTGATGGTCCTTTGGTCTTCATTAACTAGAGAGAAGAGATCAGATGAATAATCAATAATAAGAAACAAAAAATCATTAAACTGGGTTATATTAATCTGAATTGAAACTAATACAAGGTCCAATTATGCAAAGAGATTTAAAGCAACAAGTTCGGAATTGAAATCATATAGGTAACTGAAGCAACACAAGTTGGCTGATAAACCCATAAATCGAGGCAAAGATACCACCAGCAGTGACCCGAGCATGAATCATGTGACCACAACAAGGAAAATATATCATTCACCTATGAACTTAAAGTGGGAATGCCTAAGTGTTGTTGGGCGTATAATGTCATCCTCAATTTTCGAGGATCCCTTTTCTTTTCTTTTTTTAATAAAGCAGGGGAACATACTTGTTGCAAACTAGAATGAATACATGCCAACAATTGATCAACAGTCAACTCAAGAAACATGCGGCGTAATAATCACAATGATATGTTCCAGAAGAGATTGCAATTGAAGACAAAAGGTATACGATGTGAAGAGGAAACCTCTGAAACAAAGCAGCGTTTGATTATATAGAAACGAATGAACTACAATAAAAACAAGTTGCCAGGCTGAAACAAAGCCTGAGAGTGGTCCTTATAGATTTGACAGCGCTCATCTAATCCTAAGATACAACACCGTATCTCAGAAATTATCACCCTCGAAGGGTAACTTACAGCCTATGAAACTTTTTCACGGGTTAAAGAATTTAGAGTTAGATTAGGTTACTTCAAGCCAAAAATTCAACTCATGGCAAACGAACCATTCTTTACGTCAATTCTAATGGTTTCCTGCCAATTTTTTAGAAATTTGTCCTCAATCTCTTTAGAACTACAAGCTAAATTACCCAAGAGAATGCAAACGTACACCCTTTTTGACCTTTGTACCAAATAATTTTGTATGCTAAAAGACAGCAATATATGTAGCAATAAAATTCTAGAAAACCATACATGAAATATTCTATGTCAAAGACATAAAATTATCCTTGATTATATATTTATCTTTAAGTGATAAGACCAGTAGAAACTTTCTCACCTTTGTCTTTGATGAAGTGGAAGATCCTCCACCCAAAATCTGTTGACTTACTGCATGCTTATGAAGCTCCATATGCAACTCTGGAGCCTAAAATAAATAAATAAACAAATAAAAGGCCAATACATGAATATTTATGAACTGTATTTCCAAAAAAAAAAAGAAAAGATATAATTCCTGATTAAAAGAAAAAAGTGATATGATCTATGAGAAAACTTTATTCGAAATTCAGATGGCATTGTTTTAGTTGGTGACAAAAAATTGATCCATCAAATCTCATTGCACATCTTAGCAATCAGCATTTCTTTAACAGTCTAAGTATCCATCAGTCTGTTTAGAACCAACCCCAAATATTATAAAATTAACGCATCAATCAATTTGAAAAGTAACACCTCGAATTCTAAAATTTAAATAAAACAGCATCCCACAAACTCTTGCAAGTACTCTTGAATCAAGAATTAGGAATTTCCATTTCCAAGCTCCAAATTGAAGATAATAATATGATTTTGCTTTGAAAATTTGATTGCATATATCCCAACAGGATAGGCTTCAAACTTCAAGTTTTAAAAGGTTAGAAGCAAGCGTACCTTTGCAGTGACTTCTAAAGACTTGCGATAAAGATCATTACTGGGATCCTACGTTGATAGATTGCATTAGAAGCAGCTTTTCAGAATATATATAATGGACAACACATTCTCAAAACCCAAAATTTTAATCAAATTACCACGTCAACAGCCTGTTGGAAGTTATCGGTTGCCTTATCGAAATACACTTTTGCCTCAGCAATGTCGGGAGTCAAAAATGCAAAAGAGGTATTTGCATTTCCTATATACCAGAAGGCATCAGCAATGGCAGGATTTATCGCCAAAGCTTCCTCCAACTTCGAAATAGCCTCTGTTGAGTTAAAATCAAACCCATTAACACAAACTCGCAAATTAACTAATACCTATAACTAAAATAATCATTAATTTTGACTTAAAGAAAAAAAAAAAACCGTTTAGCATCTTTTTTGCCTCAGGACCGTTCTGTACTTGTGACAATTCGATCAATGCCCCACCTCATTTAGTCAAATTCTGCAAAGATAATTCTCTTTCAATCAAAATTTCATTAATAACATTCCATATCACAAGAGTAGAACTTAAACTGGCAATTCAAAAATAACAACAAAAAAGGGGAAACTAAAGGATTTTTTTTTTTGGCCAATAAAAGCAAAATTTGTTGCCAAGAAGAGCATACAGTACAGCACTAGTGCACTGAGCAACCCACAAAATACATAACAGTGCCTTGAGCACTACAACAAATCAAGACCAATTTTGCCATCTAATCCTATCAGTATGCAAAGGATTACATATTAACCTAAGCTTTCAAGTAAAAAAAAAATTCTATGCACAACTCTATAAATTAAATTATGTTTTATATGTCTATAGGTAGTATTGATATATTAAAATATGGAAATGCCTACATCGAAGTCAAGCGGATCACTAGCGTAAGTTGCTTCAGCTGTCATTCGAGTATGCTCGAACATCATGAACCGGGTGATGTCGTCTTGAGAGATCTCCATTGTCGTTTCAAAACGGTTGCGCGCGCTAGGGTTTTACAAAAATTAACACAGCATATAGAGAGGAAAAAAAATGGTAGCATAACAGATAGACAAAGAGACGCTGGTACGGCTGGAGAAAAATACTTCTGCTTAAGTTTCTGTAGATATTATGCGAACGTTAAAAAAACAGAAGCTAGTTGGATTTATTCGGATTCTTAGACCATGGGCCAAATACTCACCCGGCCCATGGGCGAAGTGAAATTCAATAAATAAACATTCATATTTATTGATAAAATGGTACTTAATTTAGATATGTCAGACAATTAATAGATTTTATGCACGCATATACTACGGTTAAACCACTGATATATTGTTTGGTATTATTCTTAGCATGTAATGTTTATTTTTTTTTATGTTTTAAATAATTGAAATACTCTTTCTTTTATCAGAAAAAAATAGATTATTTGCAATTTATATTATTGATTATATTTAAATGTTATGAAAATTTTTAATGATTAATAAATTCAAAAATTAAAACTGATTGATTAATTAATCAAATATATTTATTTGGTTAGCGATAAATCTGAAATTTTCATAGAAGAAAGAAAGAGCCCCGATTAGGAAAGAATAAGGAGTCGATGTGCATTTGAGGACTTGATGTCGATCAGACTAAAGAGCATGAGCTTTGCAAATGGAGCTTATTTGGTTGGACCGGATATTAACGCTCCAATATTTAAGTTAGCGGATATTCTTGATTACCTAAAGTCGGAAGATCCAAATCGAATTATTGAATAGTATATCTACTCTAAAGCAGGTATGTGTCATTATGAAGGTGACGGTGATTTGATAGAGGCGTATATCGGATAGACTTATGGCATGGATGAATCGTTTCCGATTGGACTATCTCATTTCTTGTATCTCAGCTAGCCGAATGGAGAAATATGAATATCCTTGAGCTTTTTTAGCGACGGATCTCTGATACCCCTTAATGAATTGGGTTTAATTTTGATTATTTGAGCATTATCGGTTAGTAATTCATTTTTTTTTTTAATTTCAGTGGCGCTGGACCAATTAATAAAATTTATCAATTGACACTCCACCGAGCTATGCACGCTATAATACACTTCATGAAAAAATAAACGTGAAAACAACATGTATCACATGAAAGGCTGAATCTTATTTTTTGCTGTTTAGTGATATATTTCACATAATTTTTTATTTGTATAGTATATGGATATTACTTTTCCTTTTAACAATGCTCAAATAATTTTAAATAAGTCAAGGTAATATGTTAATTTTTTTTTTTTTTGTGGGGGGAGGTTGTGGAATTCGTGTATTGTCCTTAATATAAAATAAATTCATTCTCAAATTAATTTTGTAGACATCTCATCGATTATTTAGTATAATTATATTTAAATATTAGTTAATATATATAGGGTATCGGTGGAAAATATGTTAGGTGGAATGTGTGTTGTATCAAGTTATGATAGATTACATCACAAATAAATTATATAGTTAATAGGTTACATCACAAATAAATTATATAGTTAAAATTTTAAGAGTAGTAAATGGATTAAATTGAATTATAATTTAAATTGAGTATTATTAAATGGATAAAATCATAAATGTATCAAATTTTATATGGCATTATTTTTAAAATATTCAATAAAATTATTATGCATATATATTTGAAAAATAATTATTTTTATATTCATATTATGTATAGAAAATTATAAATTATAAATAATAAATAAAATAAATTGATCATAAGTTGAATATAAAGGGCGTAACAAAATAAATTGGATAGGATCCAATCAGTTTACGAGTTAGATTGATTGAATTTTAAATGAATATTAATTTCAGAGGGAACAATAAAAAATAAGTGTATAGTTATAAGATTATTTTATTAATTGCAAAATACATTGCATTATACATCAAATATAAACAAGAAAACAAATTTACTCCACTTTTTCTACCTTTCGAATTTGGCAAATTCCTCAAACGATGTCGTTTGGGCACTAGGAAATCTGTTCTCATACACGCAAGGTTATATTTAACGATTGCACGCGCGAATATGATGCGCGCTTTTCATCATTCGGGGAACGTGTTTGCTGAAACAAGCGAGTAGGCTTGCAGCATACAGACGCGAGTAAAAGCATCAGAGATGAAATTTGAAACAATACATAATTAAGTTAAAGATAATTCTAAATACAGTATATATGACTATCCGGAGATAATTATTTCCCATATTATATTTAGCAATTATCACCACTACCCTCTTGTTCAGACAAAAATAATTTTCGATCCATTTTCAATTTCCCTCTCTCTGAGCTTGCTTTGGAGGGAAAACAAAAGAACCCTCAATACCAAAACTCAAAACCCAATTTGTTCTTTTAAATCCGAAAGCTTTAGTAAGTTCAGCTTCATTTCAAATCATTTACTTGATTTTTGAGCATGGTGGATCTGTTTCGTTAACTTAATTCGCTAGCTTAAGTTGCTGTCACTTAAACTTTTGATCTGTTCATGCGCGACTTCGACCCAGGTAAGCGATTGCTGAGCTTAACTTGACCTCCTTTTTTTTTCTATTTTTAGCAAGTTTGTAGCTTTCTATTCAATGCTTAAAGCTTTTTTTTTTTTTTAAATGGTTTTGTTAGTTGTGATTCTTTAGGATCTGTAGTTAGTTTACATACACTTTCTGATTTTAAATTCTAAAATTTGAATAGGGTTAGCTCGGTTTGGGGTTTTCTAAGCTTTTGGTTATAATTTTTGATATTTCAGCTTGAGGTGTTAACAATGAAAGTAGAAGTCTAGGGTTTCAGCTTCCTTGCTGATTAAATAAAGCTCAGTTGGTTTCGGTTTAATCCTCAGCTAGCTCTAATTAGAGGAGTTAGTTAGCTTGTGAATGCTACTCGATTTGTTTGCGAAATAGTTATTAAGACCTAGAATCAAACTAGGGGAATAAAATCTATATGTATTATGTACTTTTTTTTGTGTTGAGGAAGCTTAGATTATGTTTGAAAATGGAAATTTGAAATTCAAGGATTTGAATTTCAAACTTTGTTAGCAGAAATTTCCATGGTCAGGAACCATAAACCCGTCAACCAATACACGCACACAACTTACATATGCAAGTTTGGACCTCCAAGGCTTTAGTTTCAATCATCTTTGACCGTCAGTTGGAAGTATTGGCTTGAGTTGTTAAATGATAAACTGTGGCCTGAGTGAATAATCTCTTTCACCAGCTGAACCTACCCAAACTTATGCTAATGTAATTTGCAAATATTTATTTTCAATTGCAGAATGATGCTTTTTTCTTTCTTTTTTTTTCTCTTTTAATTTAATATCTATAATATGCATATGATTTTTTTTTTAATTGTATATCATGCTATTAATGTCTTTCAATTTCAAAACTTAATTTGATTTTCACTTTATCTATTAACTTTTTTTTTAAATAATTATTTTTTGCAATGTTTTCTTTCTTTAGCTAGTATGTTTTTTGTTTTTACCAGTGACAAAGACTAACAATATGGGCAATGAGTTCAAGTTCACATCTGTTTATCACTACTGCCAATAAGCTGGCGACTCTTGTCTAATCGAGAGATATTTTCTCTTTTTTGCATTAGAGAAACCTCAGTTTATTTATATCCATTTCTAATTCATTATTTCTAATCCATTTTATGGGCAAAATTTATTGCCATTTTATTGTCTAAGATGATTCCGGTTGTTTAAATTAAATTTTATTTTGAATGTAGGACACCTTTTTCAACCTCAATTTTTGGATTGCTCTGCTTAAGCCAAGCTGATCTGAATAGCCTTCTGAAATTTGGGGTGTGGTTACTGTGGAAATGCAGACCAGGAAAAGGATTTCTGGAAGAAATTCTTCTAGAGAGGTCGGCAGTCCTAGAATTTCAAGAAGTCAGAAGAAAGCTTCTGATAATGTTCAAGGGGTTAAAAAGAAAGTTACAGAGCTTATTACGTCTTCAGCTAGAAAGCAGAGATGTGGTATGTTTCTTTCAACCTAATGGCGTGCATATCAATGATAGATCTATTTTCCTAATTAATGAGATTGTATCTTCAAGATAAGTACCCAATGATTTTTTTTTTCATATAAAAGATTTATTTGGTATTCAGTTTTGTACTGTACCACGTGAGAGTGTCAAGATGAAACATTCAACTGGGTATTACTTCACCATTACTTTTGTTCAGGCGTTGTTCTTATTGTTTTCAAGACAACAACTTTGGTTGGGGTTTTTTCTTTTGTTTAGACAAGCAGCTGTGACTGCTATCCCCATGTTGGGGCAATAAATTGTATGTGCATGCTTACATTTATGTGTCAAGCTATGTCTTCATCTTGTTGGTTCTCACTTTAGGGTTGTGAGGAAGATTATAATATCATTTATATCACATGCATTCTCATAATCAATAGTTACTTAAAATATAATAGTTTAGGGTAGCAAGTTAATTATCAAATCTGACTCCAAAATTTTCTGTAGGTACTCTTCCAAAAAAACACGGGGAGCCTGTTGCAACCACAAATTTGAGAAATGAGACATCCAATGTTGCCTCTTTTTCTGATGCGAGGGATGATGAGGTAATTGCATATCTTGGTGATCTGCCTCTGTGATTTCATTTTTGTTAATGGCATTTGCCATCATTTTTTTGTGACAGAAAACATATATTTATGCTTGTAAAATGAATATTGAGCTGTATGATTTTCTTAATTTCATTTTAGGATTGTAATGAGGAACCGTGCTTATTTTCCCCTTCTTTTCGCATATCCAAAATTGCTGGAGAGGAAATTGCTGATGAAGGTAGCAGAAAATTGCTCTCAGTTAAACGAGTGATTTCTATGCCTCTTGCTTTTTATTTTGGGCTCAATCTACTGTTTGTGTTTTTGTATAATGGTTCTGATATTTTTTCTTTTGCTGATCATGATTTTATGTAACTTGTGTTTAGTCAACTTCATCAAATTACTTCAGACTGGGGACCAGAAATTAAATCAGGATGGCAGAACATACTACTCACGAGTTGATGTGCATGATGATCATGTCATTCGAGACACTTTTGAATCTACTTCTGTAGAATACGAGAACGAGACATGCCATGATGACATGGGAGTGAATGCAAATACATCATCCACAATTTTTTCTGCGGGTACAAATACTGCAAATTTTTCCTCTAATGGAGATCTGGAAGGAGCAGATCTTTCATCTGAAGTTTCAGCTATATATCTTGCCATGAAGAACTCAAAATTGGAATGTGTAGATGACTATGATCAAGATTGCATGTCGACTAAAGAAGATGTGGATTATGAGGAATTTGATGACTTTGATCCTTATTTATTCATAAAGAACTTGCCTGAGTTGACATCAGTTGTCCCAACATTTCGGCCAATGTTGCTTCCTAAACAGACACGGAGCTGCCCTCCCACTACTCTTGTTCTAGATTTAGATGGTATGGAAGATATTTCTGATTCATAGAAATAATTGTGCCTAAAACATGGTCATTATATCTGCCACTTTTTACTGGTTGCTCACTGACATCTTTTGATCCATATTCAGTTATATTTTACATCAGGTCCTATATGTTGCCTATTTTAATATGCTGGGGTGATTTGTTTATTACTTTCATTTCTATCTGCAGATAAGATTGCAGGAACTGCTTCTTTCTGTTTTTGTCTGCTTTACATGATTTTTTTGTTATTTCAAGGTTGCATCAGCTCCAATAACAAAATCATGTATTCATATTTATTTTTTAGGAAAGTTATATGGTAAAAACAATGGCAATTTCTTGGCTTAATGTGTTTACTGCGAGTTGAGAGATGCAACACCTTGACTTCAATAATAGCTTTTATTGACTGCAAATCATATGAAGATTAGTTGAATCTTCTTATTTTAAGATATATTGCCCCTTTCAATTTCTGGGAAGTTATCATTGCAAAAGAGATGATTCCATGTCTTCCTCATTTTGAGGAAGTGGCACATTTCATTTATCTTATGCTTGTCTAGATGTAGCATGTGGTTTTTGTCATTAATCTATATTTCTGTTTAAGAGATTCTAATTAAGATGTTGACTTGGCAGAGACATTAGTGCATTCCACACTAGAACCTTGTGATGATGCAGACTTCACATTTCCTGTCAACTTTAATCTCCAGGAGCATACAGTATATGTTCGATGCCGTCCTTACCTCAAAGATTTTATGGATAGAGTTTCCAGTCTTTTTGAGATCATTATATTTACAGCAAGTCAGAGAATTTACGCGGAACAGCTCTTAAATGTACTTGATCCAAAGAGGAAGGTATTCCGCCATCGTGTTTTTCGTGAATCTTGTGTTTTTGTGGACGGGAACTACCTCAAAGATTTGTCTGTTCTTGGCCGTGATTTGGCTCGTGTTATTATAATTGACAATTCTCCTCAGGTATTATTGTAGACATCCTGTGTATTATGATTTTTCTGAGCTTTTCTTCTTCTTCTTTTTTTTTTCCTTCATTACTTGGAAGTAATCAAGAAATTCATATACCAGTCAGAATTTGTCACAATGCAGTATTTTGATTCTTATGAAATGGATTTGTGTTTTCTGCTAGTAGTGATAAATTATTCTGAATTTGTAAGGTTTCTGACTTCCATTCACAAAAAGCTTGGTTTTCTTTTCTTCTCAGGCATTTGGGTTTCAAGTGGACAATGGTATACCAATTGAGAGCTGGTTTGATGACCGCTCTGATAAAGAATTGCTTTTGCTACTTCCATTTTTGGAGAGCTTAGTGGCTGTTGAAGATGTTAGGACATTGATTGCTAAGAAATACAATCTCAGGCAGAAAATTGCCACAGCTAGTTATCGTTTAAACTCAAATGGAGGAGATCCTTTAGAAAGGTGAGCCTCGGTATGAAGTTGACTCAAATCTATCCTGTATTGTCATCCAAATTAATTTGAAAAGGCCCATTTTGAGGATGTCTTTGAATACTTGAGGTTTTAAATCTTCATTCTAACCAGATAGAAGGGAAGAATGCATTCATTGTTGGACTCTTGCTTGAGAGTTAAAACTTTTCATACAAAGAAAGATAGCACCTGAAAAGGCTTTTTAAGGTAATACAGTAAGTTCAGCTTTGGATAAAAAAGATCGATTGTTTGCTGCTCTTGTTTTCTGGTTGAGTTTTGAAGGTGATGAAATTTATTCTTCGATAAATTGGATTTAATTTGAAATACCAAACTGCTATATAAATTTGATTTGGTTTGGTTTTTGAACCTAACCAAATGATGCACAGTTGAGTCATGATGGGTTTTGGCTCACACCATACAGGATCCTGCCCTTTCTATACAAGATTCGGTTGGTCTTGGAAATGGGCATCTATATTTAACATTTATATTCAATTTATCGTTGAAAATGAAATGATTAATAAATATTTATTGCGATAATATTAAACCTTTAATAAGTGTGTGTGCCACATAGCAACTTTTATTAATGGAATTTTAATTTTCAAGTGTAGAAAATACTACAGAGTTTGCATAGATGCTTTACTGACCAAAGTAGAAAATGAAGTTCTTTACCAAGTATTGCAATTCATATCTCATTCCAAACAAATTAAGTAATTGAAATCTTAAATTTCAAATTCTGGCATTGGGATTAAAAAAAAGGCTTAGTTTGTTCAGCCCAGCTTAAAAAATGGGCCTGGAACGCCTGGCCCGGGTTTCTGGTTATCCAGGCATAGGATCCCCAAATCACCCCTATTTCTTCCACCAAATTACAACAATATCCAACATATTTTGCAATTTTGTACGCCTCCGTTTAACCACGGTAACTATTCCAAACCACGAACCGCGGTTAAAATCCTTAACGGTCTTTAAATACCCACAGATTCCCTCTCTCTGGCGCCACTTCTCAGAATTTCTCCTATTTCGATTCAAATTTCAACAGCAAACGCATTTAGCTCTCTTTCTCTTCACTGTCTTCCTCTCACGATTCTCAATTTTCGAAGGAAAAGGCACGATCATGGTGAGCAGAGAAGATCTCTATTCATTCCTCCATTTCTATATTTCTCGCTAAATCTTCGTCTCTGTAATACATTTATTTTCCATTTTTCTTCTTAATCTAACGGTACTTTATCGGTTTTCTTGTTTCAGGTTGCAGCACAGAAAGTTAAAGAAGCGGAGATCACCGAGCAGGACTCGCTTCTTCTGGTATAGACCGTGGATTTGCCGTTTCTGCATTCTAAAGCTCCAGATCAATTCCGTTTGTTATGTTATGCCTCTATATTGCCATCCATTTTATAGATTTCTAGCTTAGTATTTTAGTTTTTCAGTTATATCTCAGATCTTGCTAAGTTTTTAAATAGAAGATTACTTTCAGAAATTTCGTTTTTAAACCAGTACTTTTGTACTATTATTACCTTTCGAAGAAACGTGTATTACAGTCGTTTGTGGTTCTTTTTCTAAATTTGATGAGTATAACGCTTACTTTCATTATAATGCTTACTTGCTCCATTGTTTGGTCTAAATCAGATATTATCTGAGATCTTTGATTGCTGATTTCCTATTTATTGCATTGTGTTCTCGTGAGAAAATGTGCTCTGTTTTACTATCTCGATCAAAATTTCGGTCGAATAGAAGGTTTTCCTTCTTATTGTCTTCAAAATTTGATTCTCCGAGTTCATTATATTCTCGTGAGAAAGCGTGCTCTGTTTTATTGTCTCAGTCTAAATTCTGGTCGAATAGAAGGTTTTCCTTCTTATTTTCTTCACAAATTCATTCTCCGTGTTCATTATTTTCGTTTGATTTTTGAGAGTAAATACGTTGAGTAAGTTCACAAGTCTGCGATGTTAAAAATCTTCAATAATCATGGGAAATATGCTCCTTAATACCGTTATGTTCTATGTTTAACTTGTATATTTATCTTCTGTCCTATGATACAATTGTTTTAAAATAGACGAGGAACCTGCTTCGCATTGCCATATTCAATATTAGTTACATCAGAGGCCTATTTCCAGAGAAGTATTTCAATGATAAGTCTGTTCCCGCTTTAGGTAAAGATTTTCTTCTGCCTCTTCTAGTTAATTTTTCCAATAGGGAAAAAAAAAAGAAGAGAAAAAAATGTTTATAGCTTATTTTCTTTGAAATTATGGTTTAATAAACAGAGATGAAGATCAAGAAGTTGATGCCCATGGATCCAGAGTCTCGTAGGCTGATAGATTGGATGGAGAAAGGCATGTAGTCCTTGGATGTTAATACAGTTTTCTATTTATTTTCCAGATTATTTATCTGATATTAATTTCGTTTAATTGAATTGAACTGCGTCATCTGTGTCTTTTGATAGGTGTTTACGATGCACTACAGAAAAAATACTTGAAGACGCTTCTATTCTGTGTGTGTGAGACAATAGAAGGCCCAATGATTGAAGAATATGCATGTAAGTTTATGGAAGGCTGGTCTGACTCGCATCTGGGCACACTAGCAAATGATTTGGTCCAATTTATATGCTGGTTCACTCTTTTATTGTATGACGCTACTCGGTCACCCGGAATAATTGTAGATAATTGCGCAGATATCTCTGCTAGTATATTTGATTTTATTTCTTTAACACTTTATGGTGCTTTTGTGTTCATATCAGTTGCGTGTTTTGCTCGCAGTTGCCTTCACTTATTCTAACTCCGATGCTGAAGAGGTCTCAATGAATATCAACCGCACTGGAAACAAGAAACATGGTGGAACATTCAAGTACAACTCCACGACAGAAATTACTCCTAATCAGATGAGGTGATGGCAACAATAGCCTATTTTCAGTGAACCTCGTGTCTTTAATGTTCTAAACTTGCCGCTTTTATCGGACAAATTGAAAATTCAGGAGTGCCGCGTGTAAAATGATTCGCACACTTGTTCAGTTGATGAGAACTCTTGATAAGATGCCTGAAGAGGTAAATGTACTCAGCAACTAAGTTTGTATCATCTAATATTGAATTTTGAAAGCCTGGGAGATTTTGACTGATTAAAAGAAAACTGACTGTTCTGTTTCAGCGCACTATACTGATGAAACTCCACTACTATGATGATGTGACGGTATGTCTTTGCATTCTTCCATCTAGTTTTTGTAGACTTCTACTGTAGTGGTTGCTGCGATGATAATCCAAGCATTGAGGCAATGTGTGAAATTGTGCTTATATTATGAGATTGCTATCGGAGTTTGGTGTGATTAGACAGCTAGGAGTCGTCAGAAATCCCTTTGCCAAAAAAA
Source organism: Excoecaria agallocha (assembly GCA_037975025.1). Classification (NCBI taxonomy): domain Eukaryota; kingdom Viridiplantae; phylum Streptophyta; class Magnoliopsida; order Malpighiales; family Euphorbiaceae; genus Excoecaria; species Excoecaria agallocha. The sequence goes on along the minus strand of CM075807.1, from coordinate 54,733,310 downwards.
TGAGCTGCTTTAAGTTTTATAAATGCATAAGGAGTTTGAAATTTTCCCTCTATGCATTTGAGGAGAAAATTTGCTTGAGGAGCTTAAGAAACCATTTCAAAATATTTTCATTTTTTTTTGGATTGTGCCAAACTTGAGAAAAGAGTAATAATACATTGATTTATCCTCACAGCCTGCAGATTACGAGCCACCATTCTTCAGGAGCTGCACAGAAGAAGAAGCTCACAATCCTTGGACCAAAAACCCTCTCAAAATGGAGGTCGGCAATGTCAACAGCAAGCATTTTGTACTAGCTCTCAAGGTAAGGCCTGCAGGATGCAGTTTTTGCTGATTGCTAAATTTGAACGGCTCATGTTTCGAGTCATCCTTTAATTAACTAGTGAAAATTTGACAGGTAAAGAGTGTGCTTGATCCTTGTGAGGATGAAAATGATGATATGGAAGAAGATGAAATAACCTTGGGCTGTGATTCTGCACAAAATGATGATTCTTCTGAATCTGACAGTGAGGTGAAGGTAAATTTTTCCTTCAATTTATCCTTTAGCTTCCTCTCAAAAATTCAACTCAGATTGAGTTGGTGTTGAATGATCTGATTGAAATATATTGATACAACTTACACACACTCTCTCTATTGTTATTTTTCAGGTTAATCAATCACAAGAAAAGGAATACATAGCCCCACCAGTAGGTAAATAATATGAGCACTTCTTGATGGCCGCTTTGATTTCTTATACTCTGTATGTTGCAGTCGCCTTTGCGTTTGACACTAGAAGTAATAAGTCTATAACTTGACAGAAAAGGAACGATCAGAGGAAGACAATGACATGGTTGATGAAGGTTGGATATCAATTAGAGTTATAGACTGCAGATCAGTCTTTGCGTCATGATGGGAGCTTGGCAGACAAATATATAATCGTTTCAAAATTTAAAATTAAGCTGGAAACTTTAATACTTCATTCTTGTAAATTTTTGATTGAAAGTACATTTTCTGGTTCGGGGGGATCATTGAGATGGGAAGTCTTTGAGTAATGTTCTGCTAATGTTTTGCAGATGACACTCAGGATCCGGAGGAGGATGAACAGCAATTGGCTAGGGTTAAGGACTGGATCGCCGGTCACCATCTTGACACCATTGAACTTAATGATGTTCTCTCCAACTTCCCTGATATCTCAGTGGTAAGAACAATTCTTTATCCTTTTCTGTTGAGTTCAATTTTTTGGGATGACTAAAGGAAAGGGGGAAATTACATAATTAAAGTTTGTTTTATAATCATTTGCTGATTTTGGGTACTATGCAGGCTTTGACTGAAGGTAACTGGAGCCCTTGGTTATTGTTAATTCTTGAACAGGAAAGGACATTGCTGTGATTTTTTATTTTCTTAGCACTATCGCTTTTGATTTTGATTCCTTTTTACTGGAGTTCAGAAATTATGGACAAGCTTGTAAAGGAAGGTCTTTTATCAAAAACCGGGACTGATAGTTACGCCAAAAGCAAGCAAAAGGTTTGGTTCATATATTTCCATGTACTTCATTCCTAATCGTCCTGTTATTTTCATTTTCCTTCTTATTCGTGATAAGCACAACGTTAGGCTTCCGATTTTGAATTCACTCTGGTTAAAGAGGAGATGGGTGGCCTCGGTATCCAAACTGCTAATAAAGCTCCAAGAGTCAACGATCACATGTACATGAAGGTGAGATATTCTGCGAATAACATCATCAATTATATAGTTTCGACGAGATATTTCATTCAAATTCTGTAAGACCTTCGCTATATTATATAAAATTGTCAGTATATCCCAAGCTTCTGCTGGAGTTGTTTGTTTATATAACACAATGAGTTTGACTTTACTTTCTACAATTTCAGGCTTTATATCATGCTCTCCCAATGAAGTACGTGACGGCTGGGAAGCTTCAGTCGCAGCTAAATGGAGAGGCCAATCAGACAACTGTGCGCAACCTAATAGATAAAATGACTCGAGATGGTTATCTTGAAGCCAAAGGCAACCGCAGACTGGGTATGATGGCAAAATAAAAGGCTATTCAGTTAATTTGATAACTAAAATTTACTAAAAGATGTGTCAATTGTCACAGGCAAGCGTGTGATCCATTCGATTCAAACTGAGAAAAAGCTAATGGAAGTAAAGAAAGCCTTGGACAGTGAAGCTATGGTGATAAATATATGTGACTCTTTGTTTCCCTGCTTAAATATTCTTCGTACATGTGGAATTAATCTTATAATTCTCTCGCATTGCATTTGACCAGGAAGTTGATAACAATGAACAACATATTAAGTTCAGCCAGAAAGGTATTTACCCAGATCACCGTTTAGAAATTTTGCCTATTAATTATGTTTCAAGCTTGAAATGGTTCTTTCATTATCAGAAAATGGCCGTAAGGATATCTCTACTTGCGGTGCTCTCCACTCAATTGGCTCAGATGTTACACGCATGAGGGTCAGATCTGACGCTGATCATAACGGTTCAACCAGGAGCGAGCAGACTATTTCAAAGGTTAATGTATTGCCGAACTATAAATCTGAATAAAACTCTCTTCACAGCTCTGCCTTATTGGTGATTTACTTTGTTGAATGTGCAGCCCGTAGCTTCACGAGAAAGTTTTGCTGGAAATGAAAATGGCCGAGCAAATGGAAATACAAATTTATGTGATGAGGCAGACACAATTATTTGCAGCAGATCATCTCAAGATAAAAGGACCAGAAAAACAAGCACGGTAAATTTCATAATTGCCTTAATTAATATTGCTAAGCTGGTGGAAATTTAGATGAATTTTTTTTTTAATTAATACACTTGACAGGTTAAGGAGCCTATTATTCAAAACATGAAGCGACAGAGATCTGAAGCTGTTTAAAGATATTAATTACAGTAATACATATATCCCTAGAATTACCAATAAGAAATTAATTTGATAATTTCTTATTTTTTTTCAGTTACAGTGATGGATTTAATAAGCAATTATACCGCAGTAAATATATACTTCTAATTTTCTGTTGACTTGAAAGCTAAATCTTTGATATTCTAGTCAACAGCTACCGGTGACTACGGTGTTTTCAACTTGGAGTAAACCTTAGGTTTGTATTTTCCTACTTAAATCCACCAAACCCATCATCTGTCGTTTTGCACATATAAAACAATAGTATCATGACGAAAGAAGTTTAAGGTTTTCTTCATGGTGGACGATTAAGGATAATTCCCTAATTAATTGACTATATATTTTAATCATTATTAATTAGTGCGATATTAGTTTGTGTTATTTTATATTATCTTTGGAGACAAAGCTGTCAAGCCAACGGTTTAGCCTTTTCAAGCAGTGTTCTTTTTAATGGCTTCGCCCTGTCAAAATTTTGAAACATGTTCAAGATAATATTTGGAAGTTGACAAATGCTTTTCTTTGGACCCGAGTTCAAGATGAGGATGATAATTGAATTGAACTTTGGAATTTAAAGAGATAAGGATCTTACACAGGCAAATTTATTTTCAATTAAAATGAAATTTAATTTTTTAATCTGAATAGTTTAAAATTCTTAAGTGAATAAATAATTTTTAGATTTTGAAAGAAAATGCACTATGCATGTTTGACTTTCTCAAAGCATAACACCAAAGCATCTTGCTCTATTCCGATGTAGCAATTTTTCTTTTAGGAATGGGCTTCATGATGGTCTACTGCGATAAGCTTTCGCTTTTAAACATCTTCTTTATCAATAATGCTTTTATAATTTACCTAAAATTTTATCTTTTATAAAAGATTAATAATACTCCTCAAAATAACATAAATAATTAAGAAGACAATTATCATGTCCCGAGTATGAATAAAATCATCAATATTTTTCTTTTATTAATATTCGGTGGGTGGTAGAATCATCAATGTTAGTTCAATATAATACGTAGCTATGATTTTCTTTTATTAATTTATCATATGAAATCAATAATCTCTAAACTTAAATTAATATCATACGAATTTAAACTTTCTAAAAGCGAAATAATAAGTGACCAACTTTAAACCAATAACATGTTAGCTTACGAGGGGTAATAATTTTGGCCCTCAGTAAGGGTCACGTGAATCGTATCCTGACATCCCCCACACCCAACCCCCCGTAGGGTCCACACTTCGCTATCACCTTAAGATTTGCGTAGAAACTAGAAAATTATTTTTATTTTACATTATATAACAATAACAAATAAATAAAAAAACGTTCGATATTACCAATTACGTTCCTACCAATTGCCACGTGTCCTTCACGAAGCCTCTACTTTTCACTGGTAACACTGTTTCTGGCCCCATTCTAAAGATTCCTCATTAATTTTTTGATCCACCTTCTACCGTTCGATCATTCCAACGGATCAGATTCTCAAGTGGTTTTCTTATTATACGCATCCGATTCTCCTTGAATATAAATCGCCGCGCTTAGCAACTGAATCCTCGAAATTTCAGTTACAAGCTACTAAAAGAAGCCGATAAAGAAACGCCGAAGAAGCAGAATCAGTTCTTCCTCATTTACAAGGTGTGTATAATTAATCATCTCTCTTATATTTTATTTTTTAACTAAGAATTTAATATAACAATCATTGATCAGTGTTTTGCTTGATTGTTTGAAGATGGATATGGAGAAGAAGAATCCTGAATTGAAGCACTTAGGCCTCGTGAGGATAGCTGCTATTCAGGCGCTGGTTTGCGTCTCCAATCTCTACGAGTATGCAAAGCAGAACTCAGGGCCTTTGAGATCTACCGTTGGCACGGTTGAGGGTGCTGTGACCACGGTTGTTGGTCCAGTTTGCCAAAAATTTAAAGACCTTCCTGATGATCTTCTTGTTTTTGCTGATAAGAAGGTATTCTTTGCGTAATTCTCTTGTATTTGGTTTCTCTCTCGGATTAGATTTATCGTTGATCCATTTGTTCTATGTTCATAGTCATTTTAGGATTATGGGATGAATTTCCTCGCGTTCTTGTTCTTTTACTCTGTGGTTTGAGGTCCAGAAGATCGATTGCTGAAATGATTGATCTTACTTCTAAGGATTAGATCGAGCTTTAGATTTGTATATGAATTAGATCTAGCTGAGCTGTTTTTTTCTTTTGCTTTGAGATCATTTCTTAGATCGGAAGATATGGGTTTTTAGCTTCTAAAAGAGTAATTTTTTGGCTGTTTCTAGGGTCTATACAATATGACGGAGTCTGTTTCATGCTATACCTTTATTGTATTTTAGATTGGAATTGCATCGAGTTTAATCGTTTCTAAGGTCTCTATTGTTAAGATCTTATGCTTTTTATAATGACTTTAGAATAATCAGGCTCCCATCGATTTAGTTTTAGAGTTATGTTCAGTTCATTCGTCCATTTCAACTTGGTATCAGAGCTGTTCTTCCTCTGAAATTTTTCTCCGCTCTGTTTGGTTTTCTTGTGTGTAAGCCTCGACTTTCTCGTGTAAATAGTCTTTCGATAAATGGCTAATTCCGATTTTATTAATGAATCTTGATGAATGAGCATCTGTTTTGTTATTCCTTTTACAAAAAATGAAGCAGAATCAATTCGATCTTTGGTTCCTGCAGGTGGATGAAGGTACACAGAAGTTTGACAAACACGCTCCACACGTTGCTAAGAAAGCTGCGAGCCAAGCCCAGAGTTTGATGCAAATAGCATTGGAGAAGCTTGAAAAACTCGTTCATGAGGCTCGTTGCAATGGACCTCGTGCAGCTTTCCACTACGCGGCCGCAGAGTCTAAGCACTTGGCCCTGACCCAATCTGTGAAGCTGTACATTAAGCTCGATGAGTTCCCAATTATTCACCCAATTGCGGAGCTGACTTTACCTACAGCTACTCACTGGGCAGAAAAATATAACTACATTGTTAAGGACTTGACCTTGAAGGGCTATACAATCTTTGGTTATTTGCCATTGGTTCCTATTGATGACATTTCTAAGACATATAAGCAAAGCAAAGCAGAGGAGAAAGGAAATGCAGCAGACCATAAGTCTGATTCTTCTGATTCCGACTAAAAAGTTGCCTTTTTTAAGACTAATGGGTATGGCTTTAGTCGAGTGTCGTAGTGGCTTGCGCAAATGGTTCTAAGGTTTGTGTCTTCTCAGGGATGCTGAGAATTGGCTAGTCTGTGAATTGACTGTTTAGGACTTTTTCGCGATATAATAATGAATGTGAATGCTTTGTAAATTCTGCATTTTGCTTTGTGGATAATATTATTATTTTTAAATATTAATGTCGCTTATTGCGTATTTAATTAAAGGGAAAAAAACACATTTTCGAATTATTAAATTTTTAAAATTTTTTACATTAAATTTCTTTATAATAAATTAAAATTTAATTGGACTGATGTTTTACTACAAGGGAGTAATATGCAATTTCTATTATATGAAACAAATGAGTGCCGTTAATAGCACGCTAAGTGACCAAGGAACTATAGAATTTAAATATGGGTTTTGCCTTAATTAAGTTCAAAATGTAATTGCATATCCTTTACTTGTCATGCTTTTTTTTTCAGATCTTGATAATCGGCTTGAGATATATATCCTGCCTCTAAAAAGTCCAAGTTCGGACATTAAATAATAGTTATCCACAAGCCCAGCCCAGCCTGAATAATCCAGAAATCAATGCCTGCGTCAATGATTTGGGCTTTGTTATAGCATCCAGAGTGCAACCCAAGCTTGGGCGGGCCTATCCATAGCCCTCAACTTGTTCATTTAAAATATTTCAGACAACTAAAATTTTGAGAGCTTTACAAGTATTCTTACGATTAACATAAAAGCCTGAACTAAAGTTTAAACTTGAAGTATATTCTATAATATGAAAGTTACATAGACAATTATTCCAAATTCAGAACAAGTTTGCAACTTCAAAATTATTGTAAACCAGATGAAAACTCTTCATCGGACAAATTACAAGATTCATACAGAACAAAAAAATCCAACACAACTTTTCCATCCCCTTGATCCACCCAAGTTCTTCATCATTCTGCTAAATGGCAACTGAGGTCCCTGCTTTGAATGAAATATAAGTAATCTGCTACAAGAACTTCTGTCAACTTCTATGAAAACTACAGTGTTCAAAATTAAAAGGACCTTTGAGAATGCGTGACAGAGACCAAAAAGCCAAATCGAAATAGTCAAATAGAAAATGATAACATTTTTGTTACAATTAGGTTTGAAAATAACCAATATAGGCACCAGTTCTTTTTATTGAGCATCATTCAGATTAGGTACTCACACAGAGACTAAAAATAGTCAGAAATAAAGACCATGGACAATATGGATATCCATTATTAATATTATTTTGCTCTGTGAAGCTAATAAATTTTGTATGTCCCACCTCTACCAAAATACCAATTTCTCAGGATGTCCCCGAGACTGGAGTCCCTTGGCTAATCAAACAAAAGAGTTCTACTACATTTCTAAGAAAGTTGTATTACACCTCACAAGCAACTTCAATTTCATTACCAATGCTACCAACAAAATTAACAAGGCAAGTTTTGTTGGAAATTCTTTCAATAATTATTGAATTATAAAAAATTTTCAACTCAAGGAAAAAAAATGGGAATAATATACTTCTTAGCCCTTAAAATACAGTTGTTTAGTCTATTGATATTTTGATTCATTTACATTAAGTCCGCCAATTTCAATTATGTCTAAATTAATTTCTCCACTTCGTTATAGAGTCAAAATTTAACACAAAAACTTTGATTTTGCTCAGTCAATGGACTGTTTTCTCTAGCGAAGTGTTTAATTACAAAAAGTAAAGGAAGTTCACAAGTGTTTTCCCGAGACTTTCAGCTTGAAATACTCGTAAGAAAAACTCAACAAATTAAAGAGGTATAATAAGGTGTAATCTCACTGAATAAAGTCAATATTTTTCAAACAAATCACACATTCATCTTCAACTATCTTCTCCATCAGCACACAAACATAACCACCACAATAAATTCAATTAATATATCATTCAATTTGGAGATTAAGAAAAGAAAAGAAAAAAAAACCCACAAACACATAACCATAGAAACCAGTAACTACAAAATCCAGTAAACCAGTAAGGAAAAAACCGCACTTACCACAAAGTTCACTTGGAGGAGCCATAGCTATCCTGAAGAAGGTCATCATAGGGATCTCTGCGTCCAGGAACCTGGCTAATCTGAGCATCCCAATAAATCTGCGCATTGTGGCGAGGAAAAGTCCAGAATCCATAAGGACGAATCGGGTAACTCCACATCTCCTTTGTCTTGTTGCATCGCTCTTTCATTGCATACAAGTGCTCTCTGAATTTCCTATCCCTCTCTTTTGGATCCTCCATTAACCTCAGAACCAAATTCTCAGCAAATTCCATAATAAACCCCATTTTCGAAACCCTAAAAACCAAATCCGATCAAAATTAAAAGCGAAAATCTCAGCAAAATGTGCAATAATGAAAGAAACAAATTAGTATACTAAATCAATCAGATAAATTTAAATAGAATCAAAGGAATCCATTACAAAGTTGGTTAATAGATTGCAACATACCTGTTCACCAATATAAAATATTTAAAAATTACAATAAACAAACAATTTAAAAATCCTTCAAACATATATTGCATAATAACTAAATTCGAATCCATTTCAAAATGATGAATTTCCACTTCATGCATAAATCTTACTTTCTAATACAGTGAGACAGCCCAATCAATAGATCCTGTGCACTAAGGCAAAAGATTTTAATGTCGAATTCCAAGGAAAAAAAAAAGCACAAACCAAGACCAACAATTGATTCAGATAAATCAATAAATAGACATTGGATACATGATGAGCCAACCAACATAATCTTTGATTGATAGTGGCATGCTCCTTACGATCTTTAATCAAACCTAATTACTTTGACAGCTACATAAATTATGCTATTCCCTCCAAATTCATATCCAAAGCGTTTAGCTTGGACAAATAATTTGTTTTTTTACTTTGGAATAACCGATATAAATCTATAAATAACTTATGTTTTTTGCCAACTGAAAACATCAGAATACTCCCCTGTAGTCCCCTTTTGAGACGACTTAATAACCCATCAGCTGTAAAATTTAATTTTCTTCTATTTTTCGTTTCTGAATCAGGCTTTATGGTTTATTCCTCACTTGATGTGCATTGAGCTGTATCATAGACTGAGACTAAACTACTTATTTATCATTCTCTTTCCCCATTTAAACCCCCTTTTATTTCTAAAATCTACAAATACAATTCGACTCCACAAAAAATGGAAACAAGAATAATTATCATGCAAAATATACAAACAAATGAGCTTCTGTTGTTGCTGAAGAAAGCTCTAAATAATTAAAAACAGTGTACAAAACCTGCTTCTAAAACCCCCGATCCACTGTCCATGATTACCACCACTGCCAATGAACTAAATTTGGGTTGGATAACTTACCGTGGTTGAAGAGGCAGATGCCGGCGACAACACGAGGCAGGGGTGGCGACAGGCGAGGGGGAGAGGAGAGCTCGGTTTTGGATTTTAGATCTAGGGATTTGAGTGAAGTGAATGGCAGAACTTGGAAATCGCAGAGCCAGAGAGAGTTTGTTCAAGAAACCAAACGACAATGAGTTTTGATGATGACAAGGATGAAAGAAACAAAAACTTCTTTCAGCCCGTTAGGCCCAATAAAAAGGCCTCATTCCCCAATTTGTGTGCGAAAATATTTACTACGTATATTCATAATTACATATGGTATTTATTTACAAATTAAAATAATAGTAAAAATACTTCTTACAATGTAGCTTCTCATTCATTTTATCCTTAAAAAATATATATTACTATATATATTCTTTTATTTACAGCATAGGTTTCCATGTAATTCGCAGTTTGAAGTTCAAATTTTCACTCTCTTTTCCATATATGCATATATAATTTCATCATGGCCTAATTTGCAATTTTACCCTTAAAATTTATTTTGGTGCAATGTAACCCTCAATATTTAAAAAAAGTACAATATGGCTCCTACTCTAAAGATTCCATCTGTTTAATATAAAATCATCAGTTGACCGTCTACGTGGATACATGTAGAATGATATATCAGCATAAAATGACAAGTCATATGGCCACGTCAACCGACACGTGGCGTAGATCTAGAAATTCTACACATTATTTAGGGTAGATTTAGAGAGTTTAGTGATTTTTAGAGATTATTTATTATTTTTAAAATTTAGATCAAATTACAGTCAAATCAATTACTTTCTAAACCAAAACCGTGAAATTTTCTTATTTTCAATCTTTGAAGATCCATTTGATTTCATTTTGATTACAAATTTCATACTTGGACTAGTCGCGACAGTGCTTTCTAATGATTATATAAAATATTTTGGTTCCTGAAACTTTCCGGAAGGTCACCGATCATTACATTTTTCTAATGCGCGCACATTTAACAATATACTTTCAATAAATTTCAATGTGATATTTCTAATACAATCGTACCCAAAATAATTTTTTCGTGGCTTATCAACTATTGAGCTTTTACAATTGCCCTGATATCGCTGTTCATGAAAATTAGGATTTCAAACTATTACAGTAATAATATTTTATTAGCTTCATATTGGCAAATCCAACTTCAGCTTCGTATATAGGAATATTGTTCCTGCTCACTATGATAAAACAGGTTGTAGTCACCATTCTTGAACTACTAAAGTTACAAATTCAAATTTCAATACACACATTCCTTCCTTTTAAAATTTGGATTGAGATTGTAAATCAACAAACCCTTCAAGGAAAATTGAAATTGAAAGGAATTGGGTTTCTGATTATCATTAGTGCTTAACGAAAAATCAAGAAAGTAATTATCCTGTTAAAACCAAAGTAAGGAAATGAGATTGAAGAAAACAAGATTTTATCATTATCTGTCTCAAAATTGAGATTTTCAAGTACAAAATATTAATCTTCATTAGTACTAAAATAACAATCACTAATCCTATTTTTTATTTTCTTGAAAGAACTTCGTATCCACTAACAAATCTCGATCAAAACTTTAGTCTTCAAGCTCTTGTTCTTCACCAAAAAATCCTTACCCATTTCCAATAAGAAAAAGGGAAATTTGGGGACCTCATCAGATTGAAAAGAATAGATACTGGGTCATCTGATCCTACTCTGCCCATGGAGTTTTCGCACTGCCCACAAATTAGTTACAAATCCTTACTCCTCCCCAAGATCCACCTCCGGCGGCATAATGTCAGTGTACCGAAAAAACCACAGCCAGTTCCTGCTTCTTCAACAGAGTCAAAAGAAGAAGAAGAAGCTGATTTTGATTGAAAGTAAGAGAAACATAAGGATAAAATTGGGTAAAACACAAGTTACGTGCAAGGCACGTGTCGCATGTGTACCACGTGTCGTTCTACGTATGTTCACGTAGACGGTCAACTTATAATTTTGGATCAAATAGATGAAATCGTTAAGATAGAGGTAATATTTCATTTTTTTTCAAATATCAGGGGCTACATTGAACGAAAGTAAATTTTAAAAGTAAAATTACTTTTTTTTTTTTTAACATCGTGGGCAAAACTGCACATTGGACATTAGACCTTTCATCATTTATGTATATTACTTTTATTTATTTTGATATGTTAATGATCAAGAAACAGAACATTTTTAAACTTCTTAAATTCATATAATTTTGAACTCCTATTTTAAATGACAGATATTACATTATTAATGATAAATTATTATTAGATATTATCTGATATTAATAATCTGATTTATTAACTGTCGATAATTATTATTAACTTGACCGGTTACTTTTTTTTTTTTAACGGAAATTCTTTGATGTCCTTGTTTTAGATGCCCTGAGCCGGGGACGGTCATCAGGTGATATAAAAGAATCAAAATTTTTAATGCAAATTAAAGAGAAAAGGTTATAAGATTCTTAGTAAAATTCCCTCGTGCAATTTTGTGGTAGGATTCCAACGTACTTTTGCTTTCGGTCTAATTTATATGGAAACTGAAAAAGAAAAGCAAATATTGATGAAAATCAATATTAGTTGGTTCGAGTATTTTAACACTTATTTCATTTAATTAAAATTTGAATTTTATAAATTATAAAAATTAATATTAAAAAAAATTATCTTCGTAGTAGGTCAATCAGGCTTAAACACGGTAAAGAAAAACATCACTAAAATAATTAAAAGTTGTAATGTCTAAAGCAAAACATACGTGAAAAATAACAAAAAGGTTGTCCTACACAAAAATCAAATAAAATTAATTGATTTAGCAGTGCAACAATTTTGTAGTACATAAAGGAATCACAAATAGTCAAACAGTCTCCAACAAGTACCTGTAGGCTGTAATTTGGATCCGTTTCCTGCCAATATCCCTTTCAGAAAAAGGAATCCGTAACCAATTGCATTTAATGGGCTGGACCTGGACCACATTCATAATCCAATTTTATTTACCTACTGCGTATAGAGTTAATAATAATAATAATAATAATAATAAGTGGTTTATTGTTGTTGAATTTGCTAAATATTAATGTAACAAAATTTTATGGCCCAACATAATTGGATTGACTAATCATATTAGGAGTACATCCAAATTCATTTGTATGCTTATTATTATTTTTTTTTATTTTATTATATATATATATATATACTTCATTTATTATTTTTTATCTGTTACTTTTGTTGTTTTAACAAAAATTAAAAAATAATAAATATTTTTAAATTTAATATTAAATTGCATGATTAAGATTAAATTATCAAATTTGATTGATTTTAAATTTATTAAAAAAATAAATTATATTATATTAAAAACTTAAAAATAATATATAAATAAAATTTAAATTTTACTTAAAATGAATTTAGAGTACTAACAATGAGTATAAAAGCAAGAATAAGTGTATGCCCACCGCAGCATAAGATGCTGCTGCTTTTGGAGTGTGTGTATATATATATATAATTTATTTTTCTCTTTTTGTGACTTGTGTGGGGCAGAAAGCTCTTTGTACAACAATCTTCCACTTGCAAATATGGATGGATGTTTCTCCCACTACTACAATTCCTTTTTTATTAATTTAATTTTAATTTTTATATTTATTTCTTGGTCAATCTTTTTGATGGGTTTCAACTTTTTTGACCAAACAAAACAGATCTAAATAGTAAAAAACTTGCAATAATTCATAACCCATGAAAAGGCCTTTCTTAAGTTGTGCCTTCCCCATTATTTATCTACACGAACCTCACAATTTCCTTACTTTTTCATTTGAATATATAAATCAACAATTAATTTGGCAGTTTGAATTTGACTTTATTTAACATTTAATTTATGTAAATTCCCTTATCTTTTGTGGAGATTTTTTTAAATAATATTTTTTAATAAAAAATTTGTAGAAATTGAGCATATCGAAAAGTCTTTAAGATGATTTTTTTAATAAATATGACAAGCACCGAGTCAATGTGATTTTTTACCAATGATGCAACAGTTGGCTACGTTCTTAAGCGCGGGATCCGAGCAGATTTTGTACCAATGCGCAACAGATGACTGCTTCTTCAAGTGCTGGACCTCAGGCAACCTTTAATCAATGGCACAATAGGTAGCTGTGTCTTCTTCAAAAACCCCCAACTCCGCAAACATTTTCTAACATATCCCATTTCTATTTTTTTATTAAAAAACATTATTTAAAAAAATCTCCCTTATCTTTACCTCAACGCCAAGCCAATTCTTAAGCATGTACTAAAATAAAATAAAAATAATAAAAATAATTGCAATAAGTTTCAATATGGTGACTTGGCTATTTATTTTCATGTCTCACCTAATTTTGTTTTTGTTTCTCTGTAGTTTCTGTATTTTGTACCGCACTAGAAAATACTTATTTACAGTCAGTTCACATATTTTAAAGGGGGTAAAAGTAATTCTAACCCATAAATTATTTAAAATGGAGCAAGTGAACATTTTTAACCTTTTTACTAATTTTTTTCTTTAAACTATTGAAAATATAGTAATTTTATCTTCAATTTATAAACTATTGAAAATATAATAATTTAATCCTTATTTTATAAAGCTTGAAATGTAGTGATTTTATTCTCATTTTATAAAGCAATAAATTATATAATGATAAATTACATAACGTCGAACACCATCTAATTTTTTATTAAAAAAAAGTGTCTACTTCAATAAATACAAGAACAAATTTACTTGCATTGTAAAATATGTGTAAAATTCTATATTTCAAATAACTCAAGTATAAAAATCGATGTAAAAAATTCAAGAACAAAATTCAATGGAGGGGCAAAAATCAGCTTTATCCCTATTATAAATTTAATTGCCTAATAAAGTTACAGAAAAAAAAAAGAAATTAAAAGGAGAAAAAAAATAAATTTGTTGGAATTTGCATTTTTAACATACTGGAATTTAGTTGACTGTATAGTACAAAAAGGGTGAGGAGGAAAAGAAAAAAGAAATGTAAAAAATAATATTAAAGTACCAGCTTGATAAGGGCACCTTCACCTTAATGCAGCCGGTTAAGGACACATGCCCTAAAAGCAGCTTAAGCTCCTCCATACTCCCACCTCTAAAATTTTAAATAAAAAAGCGAGAAAAAATAAAATGTACCCTCGATTTGTCGATTATACCCCTCTATACAACAAGAGGAACAAAACTTCTGTGCTATTTTTCTTCCGTTTTTAAGCCGTTTAAACTCGCGTAATCTGCCGCTTCCGTCACCGTTACTATTGTTAGCTATCAGCGATAACATTTTGATGCCCCTCACCACCAGCCTCACCGTCGCCACCCTCTCCGTCCTCCTCTACCCACCGTTCAACTGGTGTGCAGTCCTCCTTATGCCGGAGCTTCCAATCAAGCGCCTGACAAGCGCGTGAGCAATAATTTACAGCCCCACAAACGGAGCATCTTCTGAACTCATGTTTTCGGGTCTCGGGTCGCCCACAACCTACGTGAGAGCACAACCGTAGGCCAGGACCTGGTGAACCGTCGCGTGTGGTGAACCAATCAGCCATGAACCGGCTTGCTGGGTGTGCCTCCGGTGCCGGAACATTACACCCGAAATCACTTAACAAGGGGCAGCCCGGACCACTGGCATGCCGGTGGTTGGGGTGCGCGTGGGGATTCCAAGTAGGCCAAGAGCGGATGTTTATACCAGAATTTGCACACAGAGCCACGCCGGCTCGAAGGTCCTTATCGTTCTTCGAACCACCGCTGCCATTGAACTGTATAACAGCAAGGGAATAAAGTGCCGGCGCGTTAGAGCCCATCGCCGCTTTGGCCATTAAAGAAGCTCCGCTACCTCTATTATGCAGACAGTAGAATCGAATCTGCCATTAATCCAAATACAAGTGAAACTCCCATTCCCACTTCTTAAAACACCAAAAAAACATTGAAGTTTGTTCAACAGAGAAATAATTGATAAGGATAAAAAAAATTACCATGCCAAGTGTATAACAAGCTTCAACATTTCCGGCATCGGCACAGAGCTTCAAAAACCGGTGAGCGGAATCGGACCAGCTCTTAGCTTTCAAAGCGAACGTTTTCTGAGAAGCTTTAGATAGTACTAGAGAATGAAGACCTAATCCATTTAATCTCTTGCATCTGTTACATTTTTATTTCCAGAACAAAAAACAAATAATCAGGAACCGATTTCCGGTCAAATCTCAGCCACCGGAAAATAGAAAAACAGAAATAGGAGAGTAATCGCATACGTTATCAAAACGTTGATGAAATCAGAGGGACAAGAAGCAGAGGAGCTGAGTTTGCAAAGAATGGTCATAACAAGATCATCAGGCAAACTATCAAAAAAGTCAGTCTCTCCGGGAGATAATCTTTGTCTTTTCCGGCAACCGGTTTGTTCTCCGGCGGAAAAAACACCACCGGTGTTATAATCTCCTCCTTTTCTTCTCTTTAACAACCTGTTATCTAAATCAACAGCCTTCGCTCTCGGATAACAAAGCCCTCTTCTTGTTCTCATATCTCTCTCTTCTTCTTATCTTTCTCTCTGTTTCCTTGAGAGGTTAAAGAGAGAAAAAGCGAAGTGAGACCTTATATAAAAGAGGGAAGCAAAAGAGACCAACAATAACAACGACACAGCCGAATTTATTAATTTCTTTTATTTAAAAACTTAATTAATTAATTAATTAATTAATAATTAAATTTAAACACACCACCCTGAGGAGGAAGAAGTGTCTCTAATTACACTTTTACCCTTTTCATTGTCTTTCCACGGTCAAACGTTGTTTGACCAAGATCCGCCCGTTCGTCCGTCGCAGATTTACGGTGTTATATTTCATTTTATTTTGTTTTGGAAAAACGGTCAAATTCAAACTTAAGTAAAACAGTAACTAACTTCTGTTATTTTTTACTGATCAAATTTATCCGGATTTAAAAATTAGGAGACGCGATCGACTGGGGAGCGTGGTTTGTGTTGGGCAGTGTGGTGATTTTCCACTGAGGATAAATTGGATAATTTGGGTGAGTGTGGAGTACGCGTTGGTTTGAGAGTGGGAGAAAAATGCATTTGTTAACCAATTTCAGGTAGCGATCTTTGGGCTTTCTTCAATGACCAAAACCATATGAAAGGTCAAAGGCATGATTCAGCACTAACAGGGTTCAGTTACTCTTCTTTGTTTTTATCTGCCTATTTGGGTTTTAAAAATAAAAATAAAATTCCCCACATGATTTAAGTGCAAAATTAATTATTTTATTTACTCCTAATTAATAAAATTCATCGATTCAAAAATGATACTTCCTCTGTCTAAATTTAAAAAATAATTTTGTATTTTTTTATAAAAATTAAAAAATAATTATAATATTTTAATCTTATAAAAAATTATAGTTATTGATAAAAATAGTTTTTTATTTTTCAAAAATTTTATTTAATTTTAATTAAAGTAAAAAGTAATAAAAATATAAATATTTAATAGGATATATAATAAATAAAGATATACATATAAATTTATTTCTTAAATTTTGAAAAATATATTTAAAATAATAATAATAATAATTAATTAATTAATGTCACTTATTTTAATGCTCATTTTAAGTGTTTCTCAAATTTATTGCAAACGTTTTTTTTTCTAACAATTCCTTTGGATGGTGGCAATTCATAATTCATTAATATACAATATAATTTTAACAATGTTTATTTTTATAATTTTTTTATTTGACAATATTATATTGTATTTTTATTATAAAAATTATACAATTACCTTTTAGTTTTAAAAAATATTAAATGTTTTCGTAACTTTTAATAATTATTTCAAGACTATTTTATTTTTCAGGTTATTTTTATAGTAAAAATGTTTATATACTTGAAATTGAACTAAATGCCAATCTAAAGTTGTATATTGGGCCTTAACTTCAAAAATTATTTGGATAGTAAAATGGAGTTCCAAAACGAAAATAAAAGGAAAAAATAATATATTTTTCTTTTTTTAATTATCGGCTAAAAAATAATTTATAAGATAAATATCGTTTATTCATTATAACATCACATTGTTTTTCTTTTTTTTTCTTTTTCTTTTTCAAATAAAATACTAGAAAAGTGAAATAATTCTTAAAAAAAATAAAGTGGAATTTAAAACTAGAATTTATCTCAAAAGAAAAACAATACTTTTGACAAGCGAATGCTTCTAGTTGTTTCAACTTTCAAGAGATAAAATCAAACATTATAACAATTTTGTTATAGTTTTGAAGGCCAAATATCCTAACAAGTTTTAATTTTTTATCTAAATATAATATTTATTTATTTGCTGAATAAATGATTGAAAAAATAACAGTCTCTTGACTCTCATCCAATGAACAGGATTTCCTTAATTTCTTATACTGACTTCTAATTTAGTTGCCAACCATATAAGTCCTAAATATCCATCGCATTGAAGAAATTAGTAATTTACCTTTTAAAAATATATCGGTGGAGAATTTTATTTTGAAGAAAGATGCTCTGTATGTCCTCATATGACTTTTATTTATTATTTTTAATTTTGGGATCTTCCATTTTGAGCTAAATTTACAAAATCTACATAATAGAAAATGACTCTCGTAATGATATACAGTTTATATACGAGACAAAATTAAATTTAAAATTCATTTAAGAAAATTCAAATTATTTGCTGTTGGATAAAAGTATATTATTTTCAGACTCGATAAAATAATTGCAAGAAAATTAGTGGTTCAAACATATATTTGTTCCATGATCACACATTTTATACATTGTTTTTTATGATATAATTCATATTTTTATTCAAATTTATTAATTCGAACAATTTAAATTTATATAGAAATAAATGGATAAATATTCACTTATAATTATTTGAAAATATTTTACAGTTGAATATAAAAATTTAAAAGAATAAATTGGCTTGAATGTATATCTAGATAAATTCAATTATTGGCATATAAACAATTGAATCTTCAAAATACGTAACTTTTATGACAACATTTTATTTTTTATTGATTTTAGTAAAAAAAAAGAGATGTAATTTAATATGTAAATTGATTTAATTTGAAAAAAAAAGTCAGGGTCAACAAAATAATTGTACTTAATGGGGTGCTACGTGGAACCAATTAACCAAATAAATAATTAAAATATTGGTAATGCTAAATAAAACTCAGACGGGCAAAAATACAGAAGTGATCCAACGTAATTATAAAACATAAAAAAAACAGTATTTGTTCCGGTGGGGTCACCTCTAGATCTTAGTGGCCCCACCAAAATGTCATTTCGTACAGTAGCAGTAAATTTTTCCCACACTTACTTTTTCTGGTTGTATTTGTACTGCTCAGTAATTATCCGCCCGCCGGCGAGACTGAGATTTTCACATTTTTAATTTATTTTGTTGCATTTTGCTTATTTTATTCAGTTGAAATTATATTGATGAGATCATAATTAGTTTTTTTTTTGTCCTGCTGCCAACGTATAAATTTCATGTTTTTATTATAATATTTACTCAATTTATTTTTATTTATCACTCTAAAATAAAATTTAAATTCTATTTATTTATTATTTTTAAATTTTTTATATAATTTAATTTATTATTTTTTTAATAATGTCAAAATTAATTAAATTTAATAATTTAATCTTAATTACGTAATTTAATACTAAATTTAACTCTATTTATTATTTATTAATTCTAATAAAAATAAAAAAAATGACTGATAAAAAAAATGAAATGAATAATATTTATTTATTTTTTAAAATATAATTGATATTTAAAATTCATCTTTACAACAAAATTTGTCCATTAATTGTCTTGTTTTTTATTATTATTTTGTGCTAATTAAAGCATAATTTCTTAATATCAAAGTAGCCGCCCGTTTGCCAATATTTCCATTCCGTTTCCACCCAACTGGATGGATGCATCTATATATGTATATATATTATTTTTTTAATATTGGATGAAAATTGGAATGTTAATTTATTGCGAGTATCTATTTTATTTTATTTAAAAAATTAAATTAAAAAAATATATTATATTAAAAATTTATTAATTTAATAATTGGTGTACGAAAAATTATGTATTGAAACCGCTGGTTCCACCAGCGATTTCAAAAGAAATTATTACTCGTCAGAAAAAACTCTATTTTTATAATTATTTCTTGATATATCATATTTTTATAAATATTTTTTTAATAAGACATTATTTTAAAAAATGTCCCAATAATTTAATCAATCGATAAATGCCAAATTTGAAAAGAAAACCAATCATAAAAGCTAAATGTTTAGAAATAAAACGATTCGGTGCTATGTTCTCTTTTCACATTTAGGGCCAGTTTGGCAAAACTTATGGAAATAACTTTTTCAATTGGTAAAAGTTATATTCAAAAAAGCTATATCTCAAAAAGTATATAAATGTTTGGTAAATAAAAATTAAAATGACTTATAAATTCAAAAGCAGTTTACCAACTGTTTGGTTAATAATGTGATTATAAATAACTTTTCAGAATAAAAAGACGAAAAAATGACATATATAATTTTAATATATTATATTCAATATCTCACTAGAAAATAATAATTATTTCCACTTATTTGCATTTTTTACTCCACTAAATTATTAAAAAATATATAGTTAAATAAAAATAAATATAACATAAAAAATAAAAAATATATATGTTGTTTTTATAATTTGTCACACATATTATTTCTTATAATTCTAAATCATTAAACTAAATTCTTTTTTATACTAAACTAAAAGCAATTTGATCACGTATATAATCCATTTCTGTACTTCCACCACTCATATAATTTTCTGAATGTTAATCATGCTCAGCATCTTCAAAATGATTAAGCGGCACAAAATTTGGATCTTCATCAAGTCTCGCAAAAGCTGGATCACTTGAAGAATGGCTTCGGATATAGTTATGCAATGCCATTGTTGCAACCACAATGTTTGTTTGAGTTTTAAATGGAAACGAAGGCATATCATGTAAAATTTTTCACCTTTGTTTCCAAACACCGAATGTTCATTCAATACAGCTTCTAAGCGATGAATGAGCACTGTTAAAAATTTCTTGATATCCCTTTGTAGGTTCACCACGCTGAAAATCAGGAAGATGATATCTTACCCCTTTGTAAGGTCGTAGATATCCTCTCATTTGTGGATACCCTGCATCCACCAAATAATATTTGCCTATATTGAAAAAACAAAAACAAAAGTATTAGTTATATAGAACAATGAAAATATTTTATGAATTGACATAAAATAGATTAAATTGAATATTACCATGAGGTGGTTTTGAAAAATTTAATTCTTTTTTGTTGATTGCATGAAAAAATATGCGTGTATCATGTGCCGTTCCTTCCCATCCGGCTAATACAAATATAAACTGCATATCAAAATTGCAAGCAGCCATAATATTTTGTGTTGGTATTCATTTCCTTCCTATAAATGGTATTTGATTTTCTGAACATATACGCCCCGATACATGTGTACCATCAATAGCTCCTATGCAATCCTAAAATATAGAGATACATACATACATATATATAAATAAATACACAACTTTTTAAAATTTTTATGACATAAAAACATAATATTTAGAAATATTACCTTAAAATAAGGCATGTATCTACTGTCATGTAGAATTTCTGGTGGAATTTCTTGAAATTTAGCATCTTTAGGCTTTATTAAGTCTTTTGCTAAAAGACAAAAAACATCCAAGACTTCTCCAAAAACTCTACTAATAATTTCACCTGAATGCTGAAAACGTTCTTGAGCATGCCTATTAGATGCTCCTTGAGCAAGTATGTAAAGGCAAATGCATACTTTCTCAATTATTGACATATTTTTACTATATTCCAATCCATAATTGAATTGTAAATCAGAAATTAATTAGAATACTACATCTTTCCTCATTCTAAACATATTAATACTACATTTTTCATGACCTTGCATTATTTCTAATAACCATTTCATTCTCGTCTGATAAGATACCATACAAGGTTTTTTATATATAAATGATGCATAATACTCCCCTATTGTTGTGGTTGCACATGTGACAATTGATAAGAATTCTTCTTCATCACTATCAAAATCATCATTATAATAGTCATCATCCATATCTAGAAAAAAAATATAAAAAATATCATTATGCATGACAATCCAAATAAATAAATAAATAAATATATATATATATATATATATATATATATATATATATATATATATATATATATATATCAAACGAATATAGAATTGAAATCATTCATAGTAAAGAAATAGTTGTTAAAGATAAATATAAAAAGTACATGATTCAATAACAATTAAAACATATTTCATATAAAAAGTACACGATTCAATAACAATTGAAACATATTTTATATAAAAACTACATTAGTCATGGCCCTTTACTTCTAAATATTTTATACTGAAACTTAAGTCATCCCATTTTTTCTTCAATTGAACGCATCAAGGCATAACCTTCTCTTTTTGACTTCTGCTCAAAAATACAGGAAGCAAAATAATAAAGTTCACTAACAAATAACAATATCAGGCAAAGATTTTATATCATCCATAACTTTTGTCATACTAGCTTCTGGCAAGTCTGCTCTTTTAGAAGTCAAATTACTCCTACTTTCAACACTAGCCACTAATCTCGATATATCTTCTCTTAATTTAGCTGCACCTCCTAAACTTTTTCTACCTTTTCTTCCCCTCTTATCTATTTTTGCTTGCGAACTACATCCAATATCTCCTTTTTGCTTGTTCTTTCTTTCCTCCATCAATTGTTATGTCATCAAGGTTTGTAATATTTCGTGAGCCATTACCACTAGCCATGAATTCATCTAAGCTTTGATCAAAATCCTCCTCTATCGACTCATCAATATCTTCTAATGATATAGATCTCTTTTTAGATGCATCAATATCAACATTAATATTTTGTGTCTCTGTCATTGATGACGGTGTCCAAGCAAATTCTCCAGTAGCAACAGTATCTCCAAACATTATGTCTAACCTTTCTTCGAATTCAGGTTTAAGACCTACACTTCGAAACTTTGCAGCTCCAGGCAAAACCTATAACATATCATATTTCAAAATTTAACATACATGAATAATGAATTTAACTTCATGAATTATTATTAATTTAAAACTAACCTCAATTTTTTCATCCCACCATTCGGAAGTAGCATTAATAGTTTGCTTTTTTTCTTCCCATCCTAATCCTGTTTCCTTTCCTTTCAAATCTTTTCAAATCTTGCAATCTCTTTTCATAACATCCCATTTATTCTTCAATTGAATTTTATCATAATCATAACCACTTTCTTTATAAAAATTTGTTCTAACACATTTTCATCCTTCTTTTGTAAAATGAGTTCCACTTCACAGGCCTTTATGAATAGCTTGGATACATATGTCACAATATAATAAGATCATATTATCATTCCATACAGCTTTTATTTTCTTTTTCTTCTCTTCTTGAACATAGTGAATTTGTGACATCTACAATAATTATATTTTAATTAATATTTAGTACATGAATATTAAATACATTCTACCAATATTAAATCTAATAATAATAAATGTATAAAATATACTTTCTACCAATTTAATTAATGTCAAACTTCATAAAGATTGCAGCATTAGAACAATGAAATATGCATAAAGAATAATAAATGTAGAAAATATAATGAAGCATATGTATCCAAGCTGATACTTACGTCCTCATAAATATATATATATATATATATATATATATATATACAATACAACTTATGTCACCCATTCACAACAATAAATTACATCACTGAACCTAAATAAGAAAACGCATAGCTCAAGAAATTGACTCTTTCTTGAGTATTTATGCATATGGTTATACAATAATTCTCCTTCTATTTGCATACACATCTGATTTTTCTATTATTAAGTATTAATATACTCTCCATTGCATAATTTCAGTAAACTTATTTCCACAAAGATTACGTCATTTCGGTAAAAAGTTATGATTGATGATATAGTATAAAAATTTATTTAAATAAAATAAAAATATAATGCACCCTATTTCGGAACAGGAGAGTAGCTGATTTGATTTAATTGTAAATACTATAATTACAACTTAACAAGCAACATCAGCGTTATCATTACCCGAAACAAGTTATTGGAGCAAGAAAAGAACGCACCTTATACACGAATAGAAAGCGAGCCTTATGATATATGAAGCGAAACGAAACGAAAGCGAAAGCTGAATTGAAAAAGTTATATTAGCTATAAGTTTGAAAAGTAAAGGGAAGATGGAGATGAAATTTTGTTTACGTTGGATTATTTTGGATGCTAGGGCAAGAGGAAAAGAGTCTTTTATATTAGGTATACTTATAATTATAAAATAAAATAAATGGTATTTTTGTCTAAAAATAATTTTAAATCAACTTCCCTGAAAAGTTAAAATTCAGCTTTTCTGAAAAGCTTCAATTTCTAGCTTTTTCTAATATAAGATTTTTTCACTTTTCACAAAATTGATTTGTCAAAAATTAGCATTTACCAAACACAATTTTTTATCCCATAATCACCTTTTTATCAAATAATCAGCTTTTTCTTTCTTGAAAAGCAATGCCAAACACACCCTTAATCAGCCACAAAATCATCTCATCGCGATTTTTTGTTTGACTTAAATGGAAAGAGAAATTGTTTTAGAGCCACAAAATCCATTAGATATATAGGAAAAAATAATAAAAATATTTTTATACTTAATTAATTTTCCAATTTACAAACCGAAAATCGAATTATACAATACTACTAGTAAAAAGTGTACCGATTACCATTTTTATAGAATATTCGCTTAAAAAAAGTATGTATTGTAGATATATGTATAATGTGTCATTCTAAGTAATTGTATATTCTCTTTATTTTCTTTTATGTATCGATTTTAAATAAAATTTAAATTATATTTATTTATAATTTTTAATATAATTTAATTAATTATTTTAATTTATATTTTAATAAAATTAGAATAAATTTAAATTTATAATGTAATTTTAATTGTTTAATTTAATATTAAATATAAATTTATTTATTATTTTTTAATTATAATAAAAAAAATTAAAAATAAAAGAAATAATTTTTAAAATAAAAGGTGCGATAAATTGTTTGAAAATTACAAATATACAAATTACAAAATGCGTCCAATACATAATTAATTGCGTGGCAATGTAAGATTAAGAAATTAAGAACGTTGGCTCTTCCTTTTTGACAAAATAATAGCAAAAGTTAATGATATTTAATTAAGAATAATAACACCTTTATGAAATAATTATAACAGTAGAAGAAATTATTACGGCTGCTGGTGTGACTTATAGTCGTGGTCGCGTAGGGAACGTGAAAACGTCGGCCGGCCTGTCACGTCGCCGTAAATTTTTAAAAATTCCCGTCACATCAAACGGGGACCGACGTGGCTGATTTTTTTCTCTTGAAACGCTAGTGGGGAATTGGAATTTGTGCGAAATTAAAATATTATTGCTAGCTCTCCGCAAACTTATCTATTTGGGAAGTGGAAGCCCGCCACCTTTGCTTTTCATAATAAGTGGATTTTTGAAGAAAGAACAACCAATAACACCTACTAAAAATATATTAATTTTCTAACCCGTTTATAGTTAATTAAATAATTACTATTAATTTTTAATGATAATACATTAATTCTTCCTTAAATTATCATCATTTATTATATTTTTTTTAAATTAATTACAAGTTAAATTATCCTCTTAAATTTATTAAAAATATTAAATTAATATTTTAAATTTATTTAAAATATAAAAAATACATTTTATATTATTAAAAATATTAAATTATCTATTTAAAACTTGTTAAAAATATTAAAATATACCTTTGTTACTGAATTTTTTGTAAACTGATAATTGTCCTTGAGAGGATGACTTACATTTCTAACAAATTCAAGCAATTTAATTTGCAATTAATTTAAAGAAAAAATATGATAGTTTAAGGGAATTTATATATTAACCAAAAATTCTATAATCCGAATCATACGCTGCATGGTAAATTAATAGATTGTACAATGCCGGTAGTAAGATGATAAATAAAAAATAAGAACTAATTTACTATTTTACAGAGAAATTACTTAGAATTACAATTTTGATTTATATTCTTATTTATTGATTCAAATATATCATACCGAGAACATCTTTTGAAAGTGCAATCTTATTTCTAAAAGTTCTTATTTTTCGCATGTGAAGATATAGCTTTTATTGTGCAAATATATTATATTATAAAAAGCATTTTCTTTTTTATATATACATATAAAAAAACTCGGTCTAGCTTAGATTCTTTTTAATAAGTACATTCTTAAATATTTAGAAAAATCAATTGTTTTACAAAAGAAAAAAAAAAAAAGAGTAACGTAATTGTAAATCAATAACTTTATAAAAAGTTGATTCACGCCCCTTTTTCTATCACTAGCGTGGATTCTTCCACGAGGCAAAAGCATTAGATACGAGGGATGACATGGCAATGGCTGAGCATATCGCAACCAATGTTTTCATAAACGGTTCGGTGATCGACTCGATTTATTAATTGAGTCAAGAATCAATTGATTGAATCAGATTAACTCGAAATTTTTTATTTTTATTAAATATAATTATTTATAAAAAAATAAAAACATGATATGTCAAAATAAATTGAAAAATTTATTAATTAATAAATATTAATGTAAAAATATTTAGCATCAATGTGCAACATATCCACCATACATCATTTATATAACACATTTTTAAATTTTTGATCTGTTGCGGTACTATTCACACCTTTAGAGTTGTTGGAGCATTACAAAATAATAATTTATTATTATTCTTAATCTTAATCTTATCATTTTCTTGAAGCCTTTATTAATTGTGCTTATGAAATCTTTAACGGTCCAATTAAAATGCTATACATTCATTCTTCTTATTATCGTTTTTTCTTTTCTTTTATTATTTTTTTCATTTATCATTCTGCATTTTTGCATTAATTATTTATATTTAATTCTTTCAATACATGTTGGTCTGAAATGGATGCAGAGAAAGGGAAGAAAATTTAAGGATTTAGGGTTTTATTTCTCAAAATGCAAATTTTTTTGGTTGAATCTGAATTCGGTCCGAGTCACTGAGTTCTGGTTCAACCTGATTTTTTCGAGTCAATTTGAGTCTTTATACTTTTCGATTTTTATGTTGAATCGACTTGAATTACTTACAGAATCTCGGTCCGACCGCCCGATCAATCCGAATTTAATAACCATGATTGCAACTTCTAAAGAAGTTATTTATTCTTCCAATATTTTTAAATAATATATAAAATTTCTTATAAATTATCCCAATTTAATATATTATTTTTAATTAATTAAAAATTAAATTATTTTATTAAATTTATTATAAATTATCATCTTACTATCCTATATAAATGTATGTTATATCATGAATAGTACATTAAAATTGTGTAAAAGTATTGTGTGGACAATAATAGAAGGTAATCTAACAAATTCAAGCAATTTAATTTGCAATTAATTTAAAGAAAAAATATGATAGTTTAAGGGAATTTATATATTAACCAAAAATTCTATAATCCGAATCATACGCTGCATGGTAAATTAATAGATTGTACAATGCCGGTAGTAAGATGATAAATAAAAAATAAGAACTAATTTATTATTTTACAGAGAAATTACTTAGAATTACAATTTTGATTGATATTCTTATTTATTGATTCAAATATATCATACCGATAACATCTTTTGAAAGTGCAATCTTATTTTTCGCATGTGAAGATATAGCTTTTATTGTGCAAATATATTATATTATATTATAAAAAGCATTTTCTTTTTTATATATACATATAAAAAAACTCGGTCTAGCTTAGATTCTTTTTAATAAGTACATTCTTAAATATTTAGAAAAATCAATTGTTTTCCAAAAGAAAAAAAAAAAGAGTAACGTAATTGTAAATCAATAACTTTATAAAAAGTTGATTCACGCCCCTTTTTCTATCGCTAGCGTGGATTCTTCCACGAGGCAAAAGCATTAGATATGAGGGATGACATGCATATCGCAACCAATATTTTCATAAGCGGTTCGAAAATTAATTTGATCTATTAACTGAGTTAAGAGTCAATTAATTGAATCAAATTGATTTAAAATTTTTTATTTTTATTAAATATAATTATTTATAAAAAAAATAAAAATATGATATGTCAAAATAAATTGAAAAATTTATTAATTAATAAATATTAATGTAAAAATATTTAGCATTAATGTGCAACATATCCACCATACATCATCTATATAACATATTTTTAAATTCTTGATCTATTGCGGTACTATTCACATCTTTAGAGTTGTTGAAGTATTACAAAATATTAATTTATTATTATTATTATTCTTAATCTTAATTTTATCATTTTCTTGAAGCCTTTATTAATTGTGTTTATGGAATTTTTGACAGTCCAATTAAAATGCGACACATTCATTCTTCTTATTGTCGTTTTTCCTTTTCTTTTATTATTTTTTTCATTTATCATTCTGCATTTTTGTATTAATTATTTATATTTAATTCTTTCAATATATGTTGGTCTGAAATGGATGCAGAGAAAGAGAAGAAAATTTAAGGATTTAGGGTTTTATTTCTCAAAATGCAAAATTTTTTGGTTGAACCGGAATTCGGTCTGAGTCATTGAGTTTCGATTCAACTCGAGTTTTTATACTTTTCAATTTTTATGTTGAATCGACTTAGATTGCTTACAGAGTTACGGTCCAATCGGTCCGACCATCCGAGTCAACCCAAATTTAATAACCATGATTGCAACTTCTAAAGAAGTTATTTATTCTTCCAATATTTTTAAATAATATATAAATTTTCTTATAAATTATCCCAATTTAATATATTATTTTTAATTAATTAAAAATTAAATTATTTTATTAAATTTATTATAAATTATCATATTACTATCCTATAGAAATGTATGTTATATCATAAATAGTACATTAAAATTGTGTAAATGTATTGTGTGGACAATAATAGAAGGTAATTTAATACTTTAAAAAAATTTATAAAATACTTATTATACTTTTTAACAGTATAAAGATATTAATTACACTTTTGATAAGTTTAAAAAATAATTTGATATCTAATTAATTTAGTTGGTAATTTATTAAATATTAAAGTCAGTAGCCAGTGACAAAACTATAATTTATAATAAATGTGGCTAAAAATATAAATCATGTTTAAAAGAAAAAAATAAGATTTTTATTGATAAAAACTTAAAAAATAAGTTAATAAAAAGAGAAGCAAAATTGTGCATCTAATATATATATATATATATATAACAAAAAAAAATTTTAAAAATAATTGCCCCTTCCTCTCAAGGTTGCTTTGCCACCGTTAATCAGTGTTATTAAAATCGGATCGAACGGTCAAATCGATTTAATCGCAAATCATCGACTGATCTGGTTGGTTCGATAGGTAAAAATCGGATTGAATAAAAATCGAAAGATACTATTTCAAACCGTCAGAAAACTGAGTTAAAAATGGAAAAACTGGGTTAAATGATAATAAATCGGTTGGATTTTAGGAAAACCAAATTTTTTGTCCAAAATATTCATACAATGTTAATTTTTGCTGGAAAAAATAAAATAAAACTATAAATACCAAATAATTAAAATTTAAACAATTTAATGAACTTTTTATGAATAAAATAAAATTTTATAATTTATATTTGAAGAATTTCTTTAAAAATTTACAATTTTTTACTATATTTATCTTAAATTTTTGTTATAAATGTTGAATGACTTGAAAATACAGTCTTATTATTAATGTTTGATGATAAATGTATTTTTCTAAACTATTTTTAATTTTTTATATAGTGATAATTTCATAATATTTATATAAAATCTAAAAAATAATATATTAAAAAAATCCGGTTGAACCTAACGAATTGGTCGAACCACAAATCATTGAGCTCTCCGGTTCTTTATCCGATCCAATTTTAATAACATTTCCGTTAATAGCTATCATTTTTTTAAAAGTTTTTTCATCTATTCACTACAAGGTTTGAAGAATAAATTTGTATTCCATCCTTTTAAGTTTCCATTTTTCTTTTTAAATAATCGTATAAACAGTAAAAGAATGATTTAACAATCTTATCCTGACTAGATTATTTGTTTAAGTATTTTCATATTAATTAAAACAAATCAATAATAATGATATTAATGGCATGAAAATACAGAAACAATGGTACTAATTAAAAATATATTTATTTATCGATGTAAATATAATTTTATAATAAATGGGTTTCTACAACGTAAAAAAGAAAATTGCGATATTTTTCTTTTTTTTTCCTTTATTTTCCAACCCCATATCGTAGCTCAATTAAAATAATAAGAAAATGCAATGCGTGGATAAGCCGAGTTGTGACGTGGAACTCAAGGTGCAATGTCGACCACTGATGCAATCAGGGGCCCACCTGTCTTTGCATCCCCTTCTTCTCGAAGTGGAGAAGCCAACATTTTGGACTAAGTGGGACCCATCTATTTTAATTTTTTTTTACTGATTGGTTGGACCCACACTCTCTCTTGGCTGGCCCCCGCAATCACCGTAGCCGATTCAGTTGGCAAAAAATTAATTTTGGTACCGAAATTTCGCGATTACTTGTGTTAGTGGTAAGCCCGAATGTGCTTTCCTTTGATTGACCCCTCCAATTACTCACTGAAAAGACTATTACTATTTACTATTCTTATTTTTATTTTTATTTTTTCATTTTCCACTAAATGGGATTTCTAATTTCTTCACCGTCCAAATTTTCTATATTATGATTATCTCTTTTTTACATTTGATTGAATCTATTATTTCTAAATTTTAAATCATTAAAGCAGCCAAAATATGATTAACAGTGCTAAATAATTAAAGATAAAGTAGGAAATTAAAACGTTCAAATAGTCAATTATGGCAACTTATGCGAGTTAATTAACCCTTCATCCTTATCTGGAAAGCAAAAAAAAAAAAATCATGAAATAGACTGATTTTTTTTAGATGGATGAATATAACAAGATTTAGACTGCAATGGACACTGTCCACGTTTATACACACTCCACAATTTAGTGATGTGAGATCCCGAAGGATCAGTCCCACCCCAGCCCACGACAAAGCCCAAAGTCCTACCTAAGCCCACGCGAGAAGACTCACATATCATTACTGCATCAACTGTTTTTAAATTGATGAATATGGCAAGACTTAGACTGCAATGAACACTGTCTACGCTTATACACATACTCCACAATTTAGCGATGTGGGTGCTAAATGCTAATCTAACAAAATTTTATTTTAAGACAAGTTAATCATTTTAAAAATGTCAAAGAAACATACTTAACCTTAGTTCAAAATATATATAATAACTTTGTTGATAATAATTGCTAGTAAAGAATATCGGTAACAGAAAGTCCTGTTAAGAAGAAATTTAGAGGATCCAATTAGTTTATAAAGAAAATTTGTTAGACTTTTAGAGCTTATCGGGACGTTGACGAGAATAAAAAATTTACAAAATTCAAGTGAAATACAAATGTACATCTAATGCTTATTAGTTACGAATTATAAATTTGGATTATCAGTAAATTACTAATAAGATGGAAACAAAAAAGAGTTACGAATGCATATCTAACAATAATCAACAACTAAGAAGATAATAAAAAAATTAACGTCGATTTTGGGCGGCGATATAATTATATAAATGTGATTTGACATAAACTAATTAATTTTAATTCAATTATTTATTGGCCTTAAATTATACTGTTTTCGTTTTTTTATCTATCATTTTTTAATAAAATTAAAATTTTATTTATATGTCACTTTTAAATTTTTAATGTAATTTAATTTAATTTTTTAATTTATTTTTTTCGATAAAATTAAAATCAATCAAATTTAATAATTTAATTTTAATCATATAATTTAATACTAAATTTTAATTAATTTATTATTTTTTAATTTTAATGAAAATAATAAAAGTGACTGATAAAAAAAATGAAAGGAATGTTATACAGTAAAACTGTAATATGGATTGATTGCGATTAAGTGATAAACATGAATGGTTGGTTTAAGGTCTGGTAGTTGGTTCCTTAACTTAAAAGAAGGGGAGTTTAGGGCTTAAATAATTATTATTTTCAAAAAGTAATTCACTAATTTCATGGAAAGAGTCAAAGACGTACTTCACCCATGTTCTGGCTCTATCTTCATTCTTCTAATTATGTAGTATCTCTTAAATCATTTTTATCTTATTGATTGTGCTCGGGTTTGATTTATGTTTTTAGTTTAGCTAATTATCCTCTTAAACTAATCGAATGTCGTAATTTTTTAAAAAAATTTATTGAAAATATAAATAATAATACTGCAATTTTAAAAAATATTTTTTTTTCTATAAATATTCACGAGCTATAAGTGTATATTTTTGTGTATTTTTCATGAAATATCATGTATTATTGTAGAAAATAATATGATAATTTTAATAAGTTTTAAAAAATAATCACGACACTTAATTAATTTAGCAAATAATGTGTTAAATGATACTTCATTCGTTTTAGTTCATCTTTTGCTTTTTTTTTTTCATTTCCATGCATGTTAACATGATTATTGGCATTTATCGATTTATCAAAAAATAATCTAAAAAATACTATAATAACCTTTTTTATATTTAATGAAAAAATCAGAAAAAATAATAAATATATTATTGTATTAGGTGAAATAAAAAAAAATTGAAAAAGAAACAACTGGAATGGAGGAAAATAATAGTTTGGAAAATTTTTTATATATTATCCCTTTATATTTTTTTTCTTTGATTAGATGGATTTTGGTCATGGGTTTTTATCATTTCTCAATAATTATTCTCTCCACATACACGCATTCTCTCACTCCAATTATATATTATTGAGATAAGGTTCTTAATTAGCATTCAAAATCCAAGAATTAGGGCGGCTGTAATACATTGCTTATGAAATTGAGTTCTTGAATTCATTTTAGAGATTGAAATAAATTATTAAATTATGTAATTTTTTGGTTGGCTGGTCATTGACCTAGATGTCAAAGATTTATCATCATCATCATCATTTATATATATAAAGGTTCAGTAAGGATTTTGAATTGATAGGATCAAAATTTAACATAATCAGTAAATTTTTGCTTATGTTTTCTAGGATCAGGAAAATACTTCATTAAATTCAGATTTAAAATATAAATCTATAAAAAGGATATTTATTTAACTATATATTTATTTCCATTATCATATTGTTGAAATTTGGACCTATCTTGATAGTAGCGATAACACTTTCTTGTGATAATAGAAAATATCAATTAGATTTAGATCACAAGTTAAGTAGGTACGTGAAAATGATGATTACATTCAAAAGGCCCAAAAAAAGCAGGAAACAAGCACACTACATGCACGTGATAGCTTTGTCTCTAGATATACTAAGAAAGCTGGAGATTGAGAAAATCAACTAATACACTCAAAATGCACGCTACATTACATGTCACCAAAAAATATATTTATTTTATTTTTATACAAAATTTTACTTTTCCTTAGGGGTTGGGTAATTTTAATTTTACTCTTGCATGGTGGTTGGAGTACATGTCAAGTGTGTGCCCACGTGGCGTGTTATGTGTACTAAACTCTACACGTGGTCAACATTGAGGAAAAGTTTCTGTGCATCATACTACTTCTAATCAATTTGTACACACAAGTTACTGCTATATTGGGCCGAATAATTTTGTATATCACTTTTTGTTAATTTTATAAAAATTAAAAATTATTAATTAAAATTAAATTTAGTATTAAATTACATAATTTTGAATCTGATTAAATTATAAAATTTAATTAATTTTTATTAAAAAAATGAAAAAAAATTAAATTATATTTAAAATTTAAAAATGATAGATAAATAAAATTTAAATTTTATTAAAAAAAATTACATATAAGATAATGAAAGGAATAAATCGAAATGTAATCAGTCATTGTAAAATTGTTTAGGCCACGCATTAAATCGAGCTATTTATTTTTTTTTTCAAAATTAAAAAGTAATAGTTCTATTATAATTTAAAATTCAATTTTATAAATATTACATATAAAATACTAAAATATTAAAATGTACAAATTCAAAATTAGTGGCTCTAAAGTATTTACAATAAGAAACTGTAATTAAAACAAGTGGTTTGAAAAAGATAAATTTCCTTTTTATTAGAAAAAAATAAAATCATGCAACTGCTCAATATAATTTTAAACTGCTATTAGTAGTAATAAGATATGACTATATTTAAAAAAAATAAAAACATAAATAATTTGCACAAATTAATATCAAAATATGAAAGAATATATATATATATGTGTGTGTGTGTTTGTGTGTGGATATTTTATTGAGGGTATTAATGTATTTAAAATAGTTTGTATTTTATTTTCAAAATATTGAACAAAGGTAAAATTATTCATTTTTTAATATTTTGCCATCAAATTTAGTTCTTATTCGTAAATTATATAATAGGGTTAAGGAGTTTGTTGCGAAATGCAATACATAAGGTGGGCAGATGGCTAAATTCCAAAAAGTGTATGGACGTTTAGGACAGAATCTGTTTCTTAAAGGGCCCCACTTTTTGTTGGGACGTTTAGAGACAGGTGTATTGTTCCCTCTATGTGGTGCCCGGCTCTTTTCCTCATGAGACACGTGGCATAATCGTAGACACGTAAGCGCTCCCATTCTGTTTCCACGTAAGACAAAAACCATGAACCCAATTTTCGTTTTAGAAGTCAACCACGTGCAGCCACTTGTTGTACTCTTGTTTGGTTCTTCTATTTGGCTTTGTCTGGTGACGCCACCGCGCCGCATCGTGGCAGCCGCCGGCCTCCTCCGCAACCTCCTCGGCTTTCATTATGCTTTATTTCCTTTTCTCATTCCGTGGATTATAAGCTTTGCATTTATTCTAAAAACGTAATTCGATATTCCGATCCATACTTTTATTACGCGATTTAAAGAGTTTATGATATTATATTAATAATATTCAATATATATTTTTTATTTTATTTTACTACATAACTGAAATTATACTTCACTATTTTAGTATTTTTCTCTTTTTAGTTCTTAATAAATAGCTAAATTGAAAATTATAAGTAAAATTTTCCTGTAATTTCCAATTAAGGCAACATATTTTTTTTTATGACAATTCAGTTTTTTATTTTTATTTTTTAAATTTTTTGACCTTCTTCGCGTCAACGCTATATATTTAATTTAAATATGAATTATAAAATATATGTTTAAAGAGCAAAATTTAATGGCAAAACGTGACAAGGACAAAAAAAAATTAAGAGTTTATAAAAGAAAAATTACTCCCAAATTGGGGTAGCTATCTTCAATTTTTTTTTTTAAGAATATATTGACCTATAAGCCATTAGCAAATTGATAACTCGAGAAACATAGTAATGAAAAAGGATGTGCGAGCCAATTAAATTGTGAGAATGTAAGAAAGCTAGTCCGATCGAACCGAATGTTAGAACTCTAAAATTTAAGTAGTAAGAGATTTTATAAAGAAAAAGTAGAGAAAATCTCAATAA
Organism: Excoecaria agallocha; assembly: GCA_037975025.1. Taxonomy (NCBI): domain Eukaryota; kingdom Viridiplantae; phylum Streptophyta; class Magnoliopsida; order Malpighiales; family Euphorbiaceae; genus Excoecaria; species Excoecaria agallocha. Next base: position 54,698,293 of record CM075807.1, on the reverse strand, counting down.
TGCAATATTTAGCGTTTTAGTGAATTGACCTATTTATAGGAAATAAGATTTAACAAGCAGGGATACTCTTATAAAAATGATCGTAGGTACAAACTATTCTTGCAATGACTTGACTGATTTCTCCTATTATCACATATAAAACACAATTTTTATTGGATTTTACACTTATAAGTAAAAAATACAACCATTCTTTTTTTTTTCCTTCTTTTTCTGAGAAATTTATATGACTGTTCTTATTAGTGTAATTTGTGATAAATATACCCAACTTATTCCCTTTTTTTTAAAGTGCATTTTAAAAGAATAATATAGCTATACAATGGAGTTGTTTTGTCGGTTACTTTCTACATTGACAATGTTGGATAAGTTACATCGGAGTTGTTTTGTCGGTTACTTTCTATAAATTAAAACAACGTTGTTTTTGGAGCCACCCAATAATTACTGAGGATGAAACTAGAAACCTAACCTAATTAAAGAGAAGAATTGAGAACCCACGTACAATTGTGGCCAACATCCTTTCCTTCTTTCACAAACTTTTGAGGGAAAAAACTAGAAGAAGTTGAAATAAAGTGGGAAGAAAGTCTCTCCAATATCCCTTTTTTTTTATTGAATTTCAATTAGGACTCAATCAATCAAGCAAGTAGTAAGCTACGTGTTCCTTATTTTTTGCTAATTATATAGCTTTGCATTGCATGATTATTGCTTAATTACAAAGGAGGAAAGGGGACTTGGTGCAAGCTCATGGGCGAGGGGTTATGCTGTGTAAGCTCTTGGGGGGACTTATAGTCAGTGCTGTCCTCGCATTGACAAGAAAGCAGGCCAGAAATGACTTCACTAGTAGGTAATAAATTGGGCGAATATATCAGAGGTTAAATAAAAATTTTAAAAAATAAAAATTTTGGCATGTAGTCGGATGTTAATTTTATTAATAGTGCAGTGCATACTTAAAAAAATACAATATGCATCTTGTAACATCAAATACAGTATAAACTAAATCATCATTCATTGTATTCGCAATATAGCGGTATGAGTTACGGATAAAATGGTAATTATAGGAGAACATACCTCTTTAAATTGATATTTGAGTTTTTTTTTTTAATAAGATTAGAATACTATGCGTATATTATATATGGTGTGCGAAAATTTTAGCTATTATGTTCAAATTTTAATTTTAATTTAATAATTGAGATTCACGTGCACTAAGTACCTGTATGTTTTGAATTGGTACTCTTCAAAATATGTCTTGAAATGTAACTAGAAGAAATTAAAAAATAAGACATATTCAATCAGTTTCTATTTGTCATTTATACGTATTTTCAAAAAAATTGTTTCTTTAAATAAAATAAAAGGTGCAAACCATATTATTTTTTGGCTTTAAATTTATTTATTTATTTAGATAGAGAAAGAAAGATTGAGTTTTAATTTAAAATTTTTAATATAATAAAATCAACATTTTATTTAGATTAATTACAGGAGCAACGTGCCAAATGCTAAGTGCCAAAGTTTCAAAGTAACTTCAAAGTTCATGCACATCATGTGCATTGATTATTTTTTTTTAAAGAATAATTATTACTCGATAGTTAAAATTTATGAACATGACACGAGACTGCTAATCGATATTCGAAAACTTTAAACATCAATAGAGTAAATTGGAGGGTTGGAGAAGATCTAAAATGGATTGATTTTTAATGCTGTATATATATATATATATACTGAAAAGTTAGAGAAAATCGAAGACGGATTTGATTAAGCAAAGTAGCCATCCATCACATTTGGAGAGCAAAACATAATGCAATAACAAACTAATTTATATTTCTTAACGTGAAATTATATATATATATATATATATTGTTTCAGAAAAAAGAAATCGGAGTTATACAGGGAATTTTCAAGGAACAATACAGAGTATGTTGCTTAACGTATTAGCCATTGGTTAGAGGACCTCGTAACTGATGTAACTGAGGTTGCATGCTTGCTCACGTGATGGCTTTGGCCCGGTTGAGTATTGACCAAGTTATTTTATTTTCTGCTTTGTCTTTTTATTCACACTATATTATTTAATAATAATAATAATAATAATAATAATAATAATAATAATAATAATAATAATAATGTGAAAATTATTTCAGCTTTTATATGAAACGTTTAATAGTTTTTTAATTTTTCGACCGACACAAACGATGCAGATAAAAACACCAATATGAAAAAGTGGATGTACAGCAGTCAGTTTTTAGTCTTCTTGCATTTGATTGTAGTTTGTCAATTGTCATTTGCCCCACCCACACCCATGCCTTCCCAATTTCTGCATTTTATTTTATTATTTTTAATTATCAAAATTTCTAGGTTGCATAATATTATTAATAATACTAAATTAAATTTATTCATAAATGTTTTTTATTATTTCCTGTTTATAAAAAAAAAGTTGACATTTTGTAAATTCTTTTAATCTCAAATTGCGTTCTCCATTTTCTTTTAATTAAAAAACAAATATATAATTCGTTTGTGAAGAAGATAATTAATGATTTATTTAATAAGTAATTTCTAAATTATTCATGAAATTTCTTTTATCGAAAACAATGAAAAAGGAAATTTCCTCGCACTTTCTTACTCAACATTTTGATAGGCGAAAATAACCTTGTAGGAAACAAATATAATAAAGATAAGGTCCTTTTGAGTTAATATTAAGAGCAAAAACTAAGTTACCTAGAAATTAAAATACCTCGATGAAATTAATGAATGATTAACAGTTTATGAAATGGAGAAATTTGTATTAAGTTAGCTAAAGACATAATCAAGGATAATTATCTTTAAATACAAGTTAATGTTATTATAGTTAAAATTTCAAAAACATGTTTTAATTCAAAAGTAATAACTGGTTAATTATTTAATTCACTATTTATCAATTAAAATGTAAGAAAACTAAATAAATAAATATAGATATGTGTGGAAAGACGTTTGACCAGTCTAATAATATTCATGTGAATCGTGCTTTTCTTTATTTCTTGTCACAGTTTGAAGAATAACACGCTACCCTTTCTTCTTCTTCTTCAATTTTATTTTTCTGCGACTTTTTCTTAATGCAATTTGTCCTTTGCTTTTGATTCATGTTGTCTCTCTGTCACTACGTGACTATTCATTCACAGTTTTAATTATTATAGGGAAAATTTTGCTTCTCCAATTTCATGTCTATTGACTATAACATCCTCTTGAAAATTATTGTTTCCACTCTATTTTATTTATATGATTTTTTTTATAATACATATTTAGTGAAATAATTGAAATATGCAAAAAAAATAAAAAAAACAATTTAAAAGTTTAGATTTTTTATAATTTTTTTCAATTATTAAAAATTTCAAATTTATGTATTTTACTAACTAAACTAATTATTTAAATAATTGAATCAAACTAATCCAAGTAGTTCGGTTTAATACGTACGATAAAGTTAAAAGTGACATTAGTATGTAATAATAAATAACTAAAATAACGTTTGTTATATCGATTCAGATAAGAAGTTTTAAAATACGGCCGGAATAATTTTCGAATCAAAATATGTAAAAGCCAAGATAAAACTATAAAGCGTTTAGAAAAAATTTTCAATTATTTATTATTTTTTGAGATAAATTAAAAAAATATATTTTTTTAATTAATTATTTATTTTTTATTTGATAAAATACACAAATATATATCTTGATCCTATATAAAAATATGTGTATCTTGATTTTTTAAGATATAGATAATTAAATAATCATGTGATTTTTTTATAGGACTCCTTTCTGTAACAAACTTAGGGGTGTGCATCGATCGGATTCGGGTCAATCTGACCCGAACCCGACACCCGAACTTTTATACTTTCACTCACCGACCCGACCCTACTTAGTAGTCGGCCCCCTATCCGATTAACCCAAAAAATTTCGGGCCCCGAACCGACCCGCCCGATTTATCCAAATTTACTTTTTTTTGTAATTATTTAAACTGAAATTTAAATTTAAATATAAATAAAAATATTTTAAAAATACAACAAAGTAAGTAACAATTTAAAAATTACAACAAACATATATTTCATAATAATTAAACACTAACAACAATATTAAAAATAAACATCCACAAATAAACATCAAAAATCAAATTAAACATCAACAATATCAACATATATCAAAAGCGTCAATATGCCGTCATCTTCGCTCTCGAATTTCTTCAATTTGTAAATCCCTGCACAGCAAATACAAATATAAATATTGCAAATCAAAACAATAAAATAATTAATCATATTAACAAAAACAACCTAACTACATTTAATTTCAGTTTGAAGAATTCAATAGTCCTTAATGGAAAACAATTGAATTTAAACTACAAATGTTTTAGTATTTGTAGCTTAGAACCAGCAACTTTATCAAATACCTTTCCTTTAATTAAACAATTCAGGGTTCCCTGCTTTTGAGGAAAACAAGATGTGCTGGATTGGCATCAACGTAGGCAGCAACTGACAGATAATCAAGTCCTACATATGTATCATTTGCAACAGTAATAATTATGTGTTAACAATTAATTTTGTATACACATATTGAAAACAATTGCAAATAAAAATAAGATCCACCAGATTTGCATCATATAATTAATTTCTAATCTTATTAATAAATTTGATATCAGTATTCTCCACCAGCCATTTTGCTCCATCCTTTATGAACCCAACGTAGCTCAAGTCGAATTCCTTTTTCAACATAAGCTGCTTCAAAACAACCTAAGTTCAATTTCAGACGGAAATTGTTTCATTTCATATTCGGAAATGCTTTATGCAACCAAAGCCAAAGAGAAGAGATAAAGACAGAGAGAGATAAGCTTATCTTACAGTAATAGATATAGATTTGCAAAACTAAATGTGAAGTCTTAATTTATGCACTAATGAAGTCATAGCTATTGAGCATACCGTGCCCAGCATCAATTGAAAACAAAGGGAGACCATAATTCGATTGTAATTGAAAACCAAATCCAACTAATTCGATCTCATTAAAAAACTTTGTGAATTTCAGTTATTGATTCGGATAATAATAAAAGAAATTAAAAATTAAAATTTTTAAAATGACAGCCATTTTACCCTATAAGATTTTTCAAATTGATTATTGGCTCGATTTCTAGCAAGAAATACTAATCGATTTGCCTTGCTAATCTTAGTAACAATTGATCTTAACATGGAGAGCATGTCATTTAATCTCTTTCTTCTTCTTCTTCTTCTTTCAGCCATTAGATTCTTTGATGGCAATATACACTGTAAATGCATAGTACTTTCTTAATTCAATACCAAAGCATGTCAATTAGTGGCAAAAATAGACGCAATAACAAACAAGTTCCTTCTACCCCATAAATATACAAAGCAAAAGCACATCATGCCAAACCTCATCGATATACTGAAGAGCAATGAGAGACTCACAAACGGGATTTTCGATTGTGGATAAGAACAGAGAAGAGGTAGCGACATACCTTTTTGCAGCTAATGCCAAACGACAGAAAGAGAGAGAAGAGGCAAGAGGGAGACCGTGCGAGAGGGAGGCTGCCGTTCACCGGCGACGGTGACTCGATAAGAGGGTAAATGACTTTAGGGCTGCTGGGTGGGATTAGGGATTTTGTAGAACCAGAAACGATGAAGTGTAGGGAAATTAGGGTTTTTTAATTTATATAGGTAAGTTAATCGGATTACGGTCGGGTCAGTTTTTGAAGGATTTTAACCCGAACAGACCCGAACTCGAAATTAGCAAAATCCTATAATACGAACTGACCCGTCATATCCGATTAACCTCACCCAAATATGTCGGTTCGATTCGGGTTAATCGGATCGGTTCGGATTTTGCACACCCCTAAACAAATTTTTAGAAAGATCGAAAATGTTTAAATAATTTTATTTTTTTCATTTCAATATTTACAAGGTTAATAAATACTATTTGAATAAATAAATTTAACAAATATTATTTAAATAAATAAATTTATGAATAAGTGAGGGTTAAAAAAGGAATTTTCTATATGAATAGAGGTAGGGGGCATTATTGGGATTTTAAGGCAATGGCCGTGCAAGCAAATAAGAAAGAAGGGGTTGCTTTATGCCTCCTAGTAATGGGACAAGTAGTAGTTTGCCTTTACGTGCCTGGTAAGTGAGATTCAACTTCAACAAAAATAACCAAGAAAACCTACTTTTACTGTTACTGTTTACCATGTTCCTCTCCCCTGAATCTTAACCCTCATTGGCACTCACTTTTGTCCTCTCCTGCCCTTCTCTTTTCACTGCATTTCTTGCCCTCAATTATGTCTCCATTTGCTTTTTTGTGCCAATCATACATTAGTTCAGTCGGAAATTAGGGCTATACTTTTAATTCTTCACGAATGTGTATATACCATTTACGATAAGGAAAATAGAAGATAAAATTTAAATTAATTACTCAAACAAAAATTTCTAAAAACTGAACTATAAATTGCTTCTGATTATTTATAATTTTTATCATGGTATTTATAGGATGAAAATTAAACTGTAACGATAAACCGAAATACTCAACCGATATTTTCTAAGTTTAGATGAATGAGTTACACAATGATCATGGCATTAATAGCGACATTGATTACATGCATTACATAATCAATATTCAACAGTTACGAACTCATAACTATTACCAAGTATTTATAATGTTAACAATTAATAACATGCCAAATAACACTATTAAAAAAGAATGAAAACCCTTCATATAGATTCTTTATGCTTTAACTTCTTTTTCTTAATGCTATTTCGGGACATTAGCTAGGTGTGTTCTCTTCTTGAGTTGCAAAAGGGTTGATACTTCGCTAGATTTTATCTTGGGTTGAAAATAATCTCAAGCCGAATGAAATCATTAAAATTTCTTTTGTCATTTGTAATAGTTCAGAGGATTTTTCTAATTTTAATTCTATTAATTTTTATTGTAAATCATTTATTTTTCGTAGATAAAACATTTAGTTTGGACTAATAGAACTAACAATTCTAAGACTCATAAGTTAGCAAGAGTTTCGATTTTGTATGATCCTGCTAGAATTTTGGATCTTCTTCCCCCTTATTTGTGATCTTTTCTTTTATAAAGGTCATTTTTCTTAAAATAACCTTTTTTTTTAAATTATTATTTTTATATAAAACTAATTTCACTCTCAGGATATTTTCATTGAAAATTTATTAAATATTTTGTGGTTTTAGATGATTCAGGAGGTTGATAAATCACATGTCGTAATGTATAAGAAAATAAAACTTCTCTCATTTCTTAATTATTATATATTTGAGGAAGAAAAATATATAACCCCAATAGTGAAAAAATTAAATAGATTGTGAATTTTCTCTACCAGAAAAAGAAGATTGGATTAAAAAAAATGAAATGGTAGGGGAAAAGATAAGGTAAGATATGGAGGGGGTGGAATACAAATCTTTCCATTTCTTATCTTACCTAGTGGATTCGTGTGGTAGAGCATACGTTTATTTTAATCAATTGGATTATAAATAAACTTATTTGCATGCTTTCCACTAAAAATATTTATTAAAGATAAAATTAAAATTAAATAATAAATAAGACCATAAACGGATTGCTAAAGAATTGGCAATTAAATTAGTATTTTTAGAGAAAAAAATTACAGATTTTTAAGGTTCAAAGAATTTATCTAGACATTAACAGAATAATGCTTGTGAGTTATATATATATATATATATATATATATATATATATATATATATATTACAAAGTCTTATTTATTGTAATTTATAAACAAATTTTGACATGAAGACAACAAGGGCATGATTGGATATTAAGGAAAATATGGTAAAGATAAGATATCCGTGTACAATATTATTTTTTCTAGATGGAAAAAAAATATTTTTTTTCTTTTTGCCCTTACTTACGCATTCTTCAGATAACGATAAGATAAATTTTTAGGGCACCCTTATGTAAGTATGTCAATTTATGTATATATCAAAAATACCCTTTGCAAAAAAAAAAAATAGAATATATGATTTTAAATTTAAAAATATATTAGGACAATTTTTGTTAAAAAAGAATTAACTGTTTTATTTTCTCTTTTTTTGTCTTAGTATTCCATCAGTCCACATGATATAATTTTTTAGCTACATTGAATTAGTTGCAGATTTTCCTACCTATTAATTAGATAATGCATTTTGAAAGTATTTAAATGCATATGTAACTCTTAATATAGTATAATTAATTTCATTTCAATTTATTTATTTTATAATAATTATTATGAAAATTTGTTTTTCGGGGATCTATTTGCCAGAATAAATATTACAATTTTTTTTTAACCTTTATGATATTGATAAAAATACCAATAATTAAAATATTAAAACATGGGGTAAACATTTTCATGTGTAAATTGAATATATACATTTATTATGTTGAATTTTCAATATTTTTATTTTTATTATTATTTTTCAATAAAGTTCATTTAGCAATTAATAAAAAAAATCAATTCAATGATTAAAGATTGGTCATATATAGTATAGATGGCCTTGTAATTAAGGCCATCAAGTTAATGTATAAATCTTAATTTCCATTATCGTCAAATTCTATCACACTATCCTTCAATAAAATAAAATTCCTTTGAAAAAAATAATGAATTATACTAATTAAAAAAATGTATTTTCCATTTTTCACTTATGAAAATAGTTTTGGGCCAAAATTGGGTTATAGTGGCTCACCATTACAATCAATATATTATATATTTTTTATTGTCCAATTCTTTTTGTACTTTATCTTCAAAAATATTATTCAAAAATTATACAACACATCTCATTGTTGAAGATAATGTTTTGTAGTAAAATAATTTAAAGGACAAAAATGTATTTTCACTTATAAAAAATAGTTTTTGGCCAAATACAAGTATCCAAATGTTTAACCAACAAATTGTTTCGTTTTATTAATTTATTAGAATACTCCAGTTAAATGTCGCACTCTTGATGCCTTCTTTATCATTATTTTGCAGCCATTTTCTTCCTAATATAATTAATCTTATCGTGACTCTGTTCATATGTTTGTTTATAATTTGTTAACATGCAAATATATATATATATATATATATATATATATATTTTTGTATATAATAAAATATCTATATTTTTGTAAGCTTTTTATTTTTAAATGGAAAAATAGCTTTGCTTAGAAGTATAAATTAATATTTTCATTCAAGATTGGTTAACTAATGTTTATAGTAAAATATTAACATCATCAGAAGATCAGATACGAAACAATTTTGGAATACCCAATAATATATACATATATATCTAATTATTTCATATAGTATATACATATTTTCTGATTTAAGAAGCTTGCACTCAATATTGAAAGCTTTAGAGTTTAAATATTCTAGTGCAAATTAATCTTTTAAATTATTTTTAAATGCGATTTTATTAAATCGATATTTTTTTATAAGTTGCAGAATATTATTGAATAATAACTGAGAGTTAAAGCAACACCATGTTATCAACATATCAAAAAGCAAAGTACAAAATCAGAAAATTATACTTAAAACCAAGACTACAACAGCAATCAACCCAGAAAAACAGAACCAATTACAATCCAAAAAAAATCGAAGTTTTCATTTATGGAGATAATAAAATATATTTTTATGTGAGAATTTTATATATTTTTTTTTTCATGACATTGCATTATTATTTTAATTGCATATTTTCTGGTTTTATTAACGGCCAATAATTTGAAAAAGAAAAAAGTTTCATACATCATGATTTATACATGTCCTTTAGAAAAAATTAGTTGCGTCCTGAAATACATTTATTAGTTTGAATATTTATCAGTCAAATTATAAAATGTTTAGAAAAATATTAATAAATAATATATAAGAGGACAGATTTATAGTCTATGATTGAATGCTTACTTGTAATAGCATGCCCAGCTAGCCAAAACTTCTCAGGTTAATTCCTAATCTTGCATTTACATTTTGATGCAACTTCTTCTAGAATTAATTTTTGGATTATTATACTTCTTTTCAACTTAATCGTAAATAAAAAATTAGAAAATTTATAGGTTTTGTCCCCCACTTTTATTCCTATAGAAAATATTACTTTTCTAGCATAAAACCAACGCCATAACCCTCAAAATATTCATATAAAGAAATAACACTTTCCAACCTAACACATTTCAGAAAAAATAAAAATAGTACTTGATGTAACGATGTTGAAAGATATTCAACTAAAAGAAAAATAATTATATAGTCTGTATTGAGTTTTTGTTGATAATATATTCGGAGATGGATGCATGATGAAATCATGGAAGGGCCAAAATTATATATGAACGGTAAAAAAAATTTGGGGGGCGAAGTTATATAACAGAAAATTCAGGTGTCAAAATGTAATTCTATAAATAAATTAAAAATAATTTGGGGAGTCTTTGAATATATTTACATGTATGCTTGGAGAAGTATATATACTTGGCAACTAGTTTACAAATTTAGAAAAAAGAAAAAAAACAGGATATTCATCTATTTAAATTGTTTAATATTATTTATATAATAGTATAATACTATAAACTTTTGTTTCAAATTCTCAATAAATATGGGTAATTTCATTATTATTATTTTCTTAATTTTCATTACTATTAGTTATTCTTTTAGAAATTATTGTTTAGGACACAGGAAAACATTTAGATACGCTATATATATTTAATATAAACTGGATATTATTTATATGTTTATTTTTAAATTCATCATTTCATGAGAAAATTTGTATTTTAAGTATTAGTATGTAATTCCTTCACATCTCGAGATTACTTTTTTTTTTTTCTAATGATATAAGAAAAATAATTAAATAAAATTAAATGACTGATTCAATTAGAACAAAATTAGTTGGATTTTTGTAAATTTTTAAATAAATAGCGGTAATCAAACAAAAAAAAATAAAAAAAGTTAGCCAAAAAGGGCAAAAATTAAACTTATATTATTTCAAAAAGCGTAATGTTATTTCCTTTATCGATTCATAAATAATTATTTATTTGTTTAAAATAAACTTTCGATAATGATTAAATTTTATTGATTAATATATTTTTAGGGTTTAATTAGTAAGGAAATATAGATTTTACATAAGAATCTATTAGAATATGGGAGGTTTTTTTTTTTTAAGGGTTTTCTAATAATTAGACCATTAGGAACGAAATTTCCACACGTTGGCCATGCAACCATTTGATGGCCGCATCAAATTAGAACGCAACTGCTAAAACGTATGTCATTATCGAAAGCTGCATTTAATCTAACTCCGACTTCAAAATTTAATTAAAAAAAAACATATGGAAACTAAATTAATCTCTTAATAAAAATATTTTAACTAGTTGACAAAGAAATTAATTAGAATACAGAAAAAAAAAACCCAACAGCAATCACAGTGACAGCTGATAATTACATATAACAATAATAAAAATAATTAAGCATAATTTTATTTATAAATAAATTAAAGTTGACTGCGACGGAACAAACACAAAACATGATGACGGAGTCCGGCCGCCCAAAAGACCGACAAGCTAAAATTCCTGTTGAGAAAATGAAAGGATTTGGATTAAGTAATTAAGTTTGATTAATTTATTTGAAAATTAAATAGGAGTAATTTTAATTTAGGAAGCAATTGTCCCATCATTGCAACTATTAAACAAAATTTCTGATGTTTGGTCGGTGTCTAATCTTTAACCTATCCCTTATTATATAAGTTAATTAAAAATCCTAATATACATATTTTCCATTTAAATAAAAAAGGTCACATCTTAAAGTATATGGGATTATGAGGATTTAAAAATTGCTATTTTTTCTCCTTTTATTCAAAATTACTTGCGGTTTAGCAGACAAAATATATTTTTACATAGATTAAATGTACAAAAATGCCTTTAATATTTACCAAAGAGAATAATTTTACTTATAATATTTAGTTATGTATAATACCGTCTCTAAAATTGTCAAAATAGTATAATTTTACTTTCGAAATAACAAAACCGTTAATTTTTCGTTATTCTATCGAAATGATGCAATATGCTTACGTCAGTGATTAAATGACTGAATATAGTCAAACTAATGATTCAGTTATTTAAAAGATAAAATTATACAATTTTGATAATTTTAAAGATAGTATTTTACGCAACTAAATATTAAAAATAAAATTTTTTTTTTGATAAATATTAAAAGCATTTTTGCATGTTAATCGTTTTATATATATTAACTCAATCTCAAACCAAAACATATTTATAAATGAAGAGTTAATTTTTCTTTTTCTTTTTATTTTTTTACAATAATTAAATTTTTAAGGACATTATCTATACTCGATTTTGCAGTTTCCAAAATACTATAACTTATATTAAATAATTAGAATTATTTTCAGTAATATAAGAATTGCATTTTTTACTAATTAGAATTATATATATAAAATTAGAATCCGTCCATGCAAATATATAATTAGAATGTTTAATTTTGTGATTAATTCCTTGATTGCCTTTAATTGATAGTATTACTAAATCCACTAGATATGCTTAATCAATTAGCTAATTAAATTGGATATCAAAGTAATCATGGCATAGAATCTCATAATAAATCCATGCGAGATCTGTTAATGAATGAAGAAAATTACCAAGTAATGTATAGATGGTGTTGTATACTAAATATATAATGCTGTATCTAATCCGGTAATCATCATGATTATAATTGAAAACAAAAGTTTGGGAAATAATGATAATTTTAATTGGCTCTTAAATCATTTGGTATGTTCGTATATATGTAAGATTAATTATAAGTTAGATTTTAATTATATTTGACTTCTAAATTCTCACTGAAATTTCTATCACTTGAAGAAGATGATTAGAAATTGATTCCTGCCAGTTTACGACTAATTAACGATTAGAGTTAGGTGAAAAGAGTCAACGGGTTAGGGAGAAATGTAATTAATTACATAATTAATTAAATTAAATCAGAAGAAAAATTAATGGTCAATATCGAGACCCAATAATCAAATTATATAGAAACATTTTTTTGGCTTGCAGAAATCACCTGAAAATTTCAGGTCAAATAAATTTTTATATGGGTATATGATGTAAATCAATTTGAATAGCAAATTAATTAATTATAACTTGATGAAGGGAGTAGGGCATGAATTTATAAATCCAAAAGAAATAGATGACAAAGAATAAATTAAATAAAAAAAAATTTTAAAAAAAATTTTTTTTGTAAGCATGCATCACATTTTATAGATAGGATTAACACAAGTCAACCTTATAAAAGAAACATTTAATTTTATATTTGGGGACAAGAGTTTTAACTAGATGGGGGCAGTTGGCTGCTTAACCTGCAAGAAAGGAAATTGTTTGATTTGCTCATTTTCTACTCTCTATATTTTACAACATTATTATTTGAAATTAATAATAATAATAATAATAATAATAATAATAATAATAATAATAATAATAATAATAATAATAATAATCGGGTCCCTTATGTTTCACTGGCTGTAATAAAAATTTTCCTTCTGAAGACAGTAAGCATATGATTATCGAAACAGAAATATCCATGTTCATTATAATTATTAAACACTGCTCATCATCAAACTTCACAAAATGCAAACACCTTTTACTCTAATGTTTTATCTTTTATCCCCTTAATTATCATACTTTGTTTTCCTAAATACCTACAATACTGGTTTGGTAAAAAAAAATGGTTAATTTCATATATAATTACTGAATTTACGGCTAATAGCATAAAAATAACTAATAAATTTTTCGTGTCAAAATTATTATTGAATTTAATATTATTTTATGCAAAAGTTATGATGATCGAATTTCGATAAAAACTAATGCTGGAGTGCTGATGTGGTACGAACATGTACACAAATAAGCTGACGTGACACGTTATATGGGTAAAAGTAGCTAAAATGGTACATCACGTGTGCACAAGTAGATGACATGTGTATCACTTCAGCATTCTGGCAATGATATTTATTTAAAATCAACTATCATGATTTTTACACAAACTAGTGTAAAGTTTAACAATAATTTTGATACAAAAAATTATTTAATTATTTTTATGTTTTTAAATATAAATTCAGTAATTATAGATGATACGAACCTTAAAAAATGCTACAAATGTATGGTACAAACCGTTGAATTAAAAATACAAATTTATTTTTTTATTTTTAAATCAATAGTACGTATTCTATGTTGCTTTACTTAAGGTAATTAAAATTAATTAGGTCATAGCAGTATATAAGATAGAAATTATTTTGTTTATAAAATACAACATTCTATCAAATTCATACATAAATTAAAGTATATACAGAATATATATAAGTAAATTTATTTATTTATTACTCATTAGTGCTGTTTCATGAGGATCATGGGTACATTTTCCTTATTCAGTTCCTACCAGTTCGAGTTGACTTACTTAAATAACAACCTTACAAGACTGCACGAAGTTTGCCGCTCATTGATATTATATAGATAACAGCAAATACTAAGCAAGATCCAAGTTGCAAAATGTTTTTTTATTTTAAGTGATTTTTGTAACAATCTAAATTCAGTTTTATGATTTTATTCATAAATTTTCGTATATTATTATCAATTAGTGAACCGACGTCAATCGATATTGGAAACTTTTATAAATATAATTTTAAGTTATGAATATAAGTCGAACTGATATATAAAATTAAAATTTCAATAAGAAATCGGATTTCCTTGGGAAAAATTGGATATAATTAAATAGAAAAACGAATTGCCATCTTCACACACTATTGTGAGGATATACATGTAAGATGACATATATATATATTTTGTTGATAAAATTAAGACCCTAATTGCCCCAACATATTAGGTGATGGTGATGTTGATGTAGCCCTTCATTAAGGTTATTTCCCTATTATAGTACCCATTGCAATCTACTCCTAAGTTGAAATTCTGGTCAGCAATACCAATTGATTGCTACCCATCTCTCCAATAGAATTATAGAAAGTGAAGGTGTAATTTTAGTGTACTAATGCAACTATATAGCATGTGAAAAAATAATAATTATGAGTACCATAAATGAGTAATAAAAATTCATGATAATTATAATTTCTTATGGGGACCAAAGTGTGACCAATGTATCCGACACAATAATCATACTTTTCTGAGGTTTGGCAAAGTTGTTATAGTAATTATAACAACCAAATGTTGCATTATTTAGTACTTTCAGAAAGAGATGAACCATAGGATCATTGTTTATTTATTTATTTATTTTTTTTTTGGTTAACTATTTATTTATTTTTTTAATGCCCACATAAGTCAATGATACCAAGGACTGCATCTTGGCTTGTTGACTCCGCAACTATGGAAGGATGAAAATGACCTCAAGTAGAAAATTTCAATAATTCCTTGTTGACCCCACTTCTTTAATTATTTGTTCAATAATCCACCCATTCACTTCATAATTTTTTGTATATATATTTTTTAATTTTTAGTTTAATTGAATTTGATGCCATTAATTAGTTTGTTTTTAAGACTCTGATTAAGATTCCAATTTGTAATTTCAAAACCATAAATTTTAGTAAAATTCATTAAGGGGGTAATTTGGCTCGATTAATTAATCCCATTTGTTGAAAAATAAATAAATAAATAAATAAGGCACAATTGTTCCTTCTACGTTTGTTTGTTCTTGCATGAGTATATGATTGTTATAAAAATATAAAATAGATGAGCGTTGTGCAAAAAAATAATTATGAGAAAAAGTACTTCAATGCAAAAAATGGACAAACTTGTCGTAGATGGAAGAATAATTTTTAGAGCAAACTAACAATTAAAAAAAAGAAATTATATATTTAAATAATATTAAGTTAGAAGTTATAGTTACAATATCTATTTTTTTATATAACTATCAGATATTCAAAATTTACTTACTCGATTAATTTAAATTCATGTTAGATAAATATTTCCATTGGTACTAAATAAAATAGAACTATTACATCTCATTTTTAGTGATAAAGTATTTTAAAGAGAACTAAAAAACAAACAAAAAAAATTACGTGGTTATAGATTTGGTATGCTATGATTTAGAAGACTAATAAATAATTTCTGAGGAGACATTATTGGAAAAATATATGGTTTTAGTTATAATTCTAGTAAGAAATAATTACAAGTAGTAATAGCTAGCACATGCTTGCATGGAAAAGCAGAACAAGGGAATCCAAAGCATTTTCCAATTGAAATATATACTAATAATAATAATTAAAAAAATCAATAAATTAGTACGAAAAAGAATTTGCCAAATTGTGTCAAACATGCTTTGATTTTGCTGGTAGAATTTAAAACATTCATTAATTACAATTACATGAATAGATAATTAATTAGCAGTAATCATTTAACCGCAGTTTGCATCCTTAAAAGGGCCAATTGGTGATTAGTGGTGTCCAGGCATGTGACAACCTGATGAGCAGAAAAACATTGCAATTTTTTGCTGGTGAGGCTACCAAACTAGATTTCTTGGTCGGTGCTTTTTATATGTTTATATATATATTTTATTATATGGTTAATTATGATTATTTTTGGTCTAATTGCAGAAATTAGTGTGTTGGTTAATTTCGCTATCTTTGCATCACAGGAAAGATTAATTATAGCTCTGTGAAATCATGTGAAGCTTTGCAGGTAAAAATTTCATGTTAATACGCTTCCTATTTTGTACATGTACTTCATGACATCCCCTACCCAAGCCATGTCCTTATCTAGAGGTCACTCATTTTAATATATATATCTAAACTTTTTTTTTGGAGGGAATTTTGCATAGATTTAACCAAATTTTTTAATATAAACCAATATTATATATTGAATTAATGATAAAATTGTGATAAAAAAGTTGTTACTTATTTTCAGATTTTATTTTATACGTCAAAAATCTATAATTTAGTCATTGAACATTAATATTTTTACACATTATATCTTTATGCTTTCAAAACTATACGCCGAGTCTTTGAAATTTTACGTATTTATATATTAGGTTTTTATACTTTTAAAATTATACATTAGATCCGTCAACTTATTTATTATAACACATCAAATTTAAACGGTAATTAAAAATAACAATATTCCGTTAAGATACACGTGACTTTAATAGAACGTATGTTATACTATCATTTGTACCTTCTATTTTGAAATTAATTTCGACAAATTCATACACTCAATGTGTAATTTTGAAAATATAGGAACTTAGCATGAAAAAATATTAAAATTCATAACTAAATTATGAATTTTGGCTTTTACAGGTTAAACGTTAAAATTACAATAATAGATTTTTTTTTGTAGAAATTATGAAAGTAAAAATAAAAATGAGTTGAAGCAAAATTAATTCAACTTAATTCATCCGATGCCAGGTAAAAAAGGTTAAAAAGTCTGGAAAATGGGTGATTTTTCCAATTAGGGATTGAGAGAGAAAGTTGGCACAAAGCAAAAGGATGAAAAGGACAGTAGTTGTGGGCCTAATTTTTAGTGATACAAATGGGAGCTATGATTTCGCATTAGATTTTGCACTTTCTTTTACCAAGCATTTTTAATCACTTTTCTTTAGTTTTTTTGTAGGCCCAAAATTAAATACTTCTTTTTTCAATATATATTTTTTAATGTAAAATATTTTTTTCTTAAATCAATTAATAACCACAGAAAAGAAAAAAACTGATTATTGGATAAAAAAACTGATTAGAGGATAAATTAGTAACTTGCATGAGCGATTATTAAAAAAAAAATGAAATTAGAAGCTCAACTTAGAAAAATTACACTCTGGACTTCAGGCGGACTATTTTAATATGAGAAGTTGCAAAACAGCCCAAATTCCATAATATGAGAAGCTCTCGCTGGTCCATGATACATAAAATGGGCTGACCTTGGCCCATTTTGCGTCGATGAGCCCATATTGAATCCTACAAAAGGCCCAAAATTAAAAATCCATTGAAATTTTGCTTTTAAGCTTTTACTTTGTCCAAATAATTTCCTCTATTTCTATTTATAATGGCCCGGTAATCGAATGACATAAATTTTTTTGAAAAATAATAATAAAATGAAAAATAACAAAGTGATATTAATATTTAAGCTAACGCTTATAAGCTTGATTTTTATGAATCAAATATAAACATAAATATAAAATTGGTTTTCTAGTATATCTAATAGCCTCTTATCATATCATGACGTCTAAATTGTATGATTTTATTACAATTATAAATATTATTGTAAAAAATTAAAAATTTTTATATTTTAAAATTAAATGTTATTAGAAAATTTTTTATATTTTTAATTGAGTGCTGAAAATTAAATTAATTACTGATACTTATTTATAATATTGGGAAATGATCGAGGGACTAGAAGGACCCAATTGCAAAAGATATTTATATATAATGAGGTATCAAAGGCAGAGAATCTGAGCCACCAATTTGAGACTAAACCAGCTAGGCAATACAGGAGGAGGCTGAGGTGTATGATATCAGATTCTGTAGGCCACGTGGCATCCGATTAGCCAATTACATATTATTTCTCCTATCCTTTCAGATAAGCCCCTCCTTACTCTTTAACAAATTTGCAACCATATCATCATCACCCTCCACACTCCAATTTCATTTCTCCCAAAAACCCATTCAACAAAAAGAAAAATTAGCCTACAATGGCTTCTGCTTGTGCTTCTTCTGCCATTGCTGCTGTCTCTATCTCCTCCCCCAGGCAAGTTTTTGATCTTATTATCCTTTTTTTTATTATTATTATTATTATAAAGATTCAAGGTCGAGGTATCATAATTTAGTGAGAAAGAGGTCTCATTTTTGAATTTTCATTTTCCATTTCTTTCTATAAAAAATATAGAAATGATGAACAGTCAAATGTTGTTGGTTAGCAGTTCCCAGAAGTGTGGAGCTATAGTAGGAGCAACAAACGGTTCATTTTTAAGTGGTAAGAAATTGAGAGGGGGACAGAGCAACTCACTGGGAGTTGTTGGTTCAAGATCATTTACAGTTTGTGCTGCTGCTGCTGCTGATCCTGATAGACCTCTCTGGTTCCCCGGCAGCACTCCTCCTCCATGGCTAGATGGCAGGTTTGTTCACCTTCTTCCAACTTTATTTACTATCTTTGTCTATTAATTAAGTCAATAATTTATTTATTTATAAGGTGCTCTTATTCAATTTCTAATTGCAATTAATTCCCTCTCCAGCCTTCCAGGAGACTTTGGATTTGATCCTTTGGGTCTTGGTAAGTTAAAATCACCACTTTTTTATTCTAAGTTTCTACCTTGAATTCGAAGTAATCATGGTATATATATATCTATAGCACGTCTCTACTCAAATGGGTATTTAATAAAATAAAAAAAGATAGAATATTTAACGTTGAATTGGATTGGTAAACAGGGTCTGACCCAGAAACCCTAAGATGGAATGTACAATCAGAACTTGTACACTGCAGATGGGCAATGTTAGGGGCTGCAGGAATATTCATACCAGAATTTCTGACCAAAATTGGGATCCTAAACACCCCATCATGGTATGATGCTGGGAAATTGGAGTACTTCACAGACACAACAACTTTGTTCGTAATTGAGCTAATTTTAATTGGGTGGGCTGAGGGAAGAAGATGGGCTGATATTTTGAAGCCAGGGTGTGTTAATACAGACCCAATTTTCCAAACAACAAGCTCACCGGTACTGATGTGGGTTACCCAGGTGGGTTATGGTTTGACCCACTTGGATGGGGAAGTGGGTCCCCAGAGAAAGTCAAGGAATTGAGGACTAAAGAGATAAAAAATGGAAGATTGGCTATGTTGGCTGTAATGGGTGCTTGGTTCCAACACATTTATACTGGTACTGGTCCTATTGACAACCTCTTTGCCCACCTTGCTGACCCTGGCCATGCCACCATTTTTGCTGTAAGTTCTCCTTTTACTTTTTACAATCCTTATATATAGTGCATTCACAATAAATATGAGTTACTAGTAACTATTTTGTCTTGCCCTTTAAATTTTGTGAGAGTGTTAAAAAAAGAACATTTTAGTACTGTATTTATCTAAGAATATTTTTGCTTCATTTTTAACAACTCTAAGTATATTTTAGCACTCATTTCATAACTAATGGGGAGATTTTTACTTCAGAAACGGAGCAGATAATAGAATGTTATGTTTTACCATATATTACAAGTGTTTTATAACAAAATTAATTACAATTTTTATATTATGTATTTCAGGCTTTCACCCCCAAGTGAAGAACTTGAAGATAGATGGTGAAGGAAGAATTAAGAAGCTGAAAGATTTGTATTTGTGGAAAAGAATCATTTGTATCATTAGAACTTGTAATGACTGTATTAATTATGGTTAATCTCATAGAATGCATGTGCAGTGTAAAAAATTTTCAACTTTGATGCTTATAAATATATTTAGCTTGGTAATGGTAGAGAGAGGTTGAGATTAATTATGGTTAATCTCATGGATATGGAAATGATAGAATTATATTACACGAACAAGTTAAATAAAACATATAAAGAGTGTAGCAAGTTACTATTGAAAAATTAAAGTGATCTTGATGATTTGCTTAGGACTCAAGTTCAGATTAGCTAAGAATTTTTCATCAATTTCTTTTCTGTCATGCAAAATGAGGGGGAAAGGAACTTCTTTGGACTATAATTATTCACTCTAATTGAGTAGCATTTTTCTGTGGCCCAGTTGGCTAGCATTTCAAGTGTATGCAAGTATATATAAAAATTAAAGAAGATATTGCTCGAAATAGAAAAAGATGAAACATCTCTTTTAGCACTTGAGAATTTTTTTAGGATTTTATTTTTGTTTTTTCTTCTCCTATTATATAGTTTAGAATTAGATAGTATTTCTCACGCAAGAGATCACTTAAGCTTCCGGTTGGGATAATATTTTACAATCATTAAAAAAATAAAATAAATGTAAACTGGCAAGCATTTACACTTCCTTTTCATTTATTTTATTTTATTTTATTTTCATGAACGGATTTATTTCAGGTAATGTTCTATAGTGATTCATTATAATGAAATTAAATGTGACTGATTAGAAATATAATACCACTAGCATATAAATTATAAAAAGCTAATAAACATGTGCTGATATGCCTGCGTGCATGAGTCAATATTCTACGAACACTTATTTCTAATCAAGTCTTTTTAATTCTCGAAATATGTATTCAAGTTTTCACACTTAATATTTTATCCGTTCTTTTTTATCAGTCACTTTTGTTATTTTCATTAGAATTAAAAAATAATAAATAGACTTAAATTTAGTATTAAATTACGTGATTAAGATTAAATTATTAAATCTGATTGGTTCTGATTTTATTGGAAAAGAAAAATAAATTAAAAAATAAATTAAATTACATTAAAAATATAAAAATGATAGATAAATGAAATTTAAATTTTACTTAAAAGTGACAGATAAAAAAAACGGAGGGAGTATATTTTATATACCATACTAATTTTGTACAAGGGAAATACATAAATCTCTCCCCTGACAAATTATTCCTTAAATCCTTAAATTAATCAAAGTGTTGGATTATTTTTAGTATGACTATATAACATGCTCCTAAACTTATTAAAAAAATACTACGGTTCATATGCCATATACGTATATGTATGATGTTCAAATATTATTTTTGATGTGTCGTGTATCTTCATAGGAAATAAACAAACACTTTTAACAATTTCAATAAAAAAATCTGACACCCGATTAATTTAAAATAAAAATTATATATATCTATCGAATTTCCCATATGTGATGTTTTAATTTTTTATCCAAAGGTTTATACATATTATTATTATTATTAGTTTGGTATGCTAAACATATACGTACTAACGGAAAACACTTTCAAATCATAGAAAAGTCATACTAATCTTTACTTGAGATACTGTCAGATGCAATTGTAAAAACCTCTACCAAAGAAATTTGCTACATCCGAAAGTATTTAAACCCGAAATTACTTATTTAAACGATCAGAACCCTTTTCACTCAAACTAACTTATATTGGTATATATTCTATTATTTGCTCGGCATACTGACTCACTTCCCTATATACTTGCCAATGTACAGTAATATTATTGTTAAAGAAGAGCTAAATAGAACAAAAATAAGCGTTTTGCAAAGCTAAATAGAATAAAAGTTAGAGGTTTGGAAGGTTAATAAAACAAACATTTAGTTGGATTTTTTTTGTCACATATGAGCTTACGTAGAAGAACAAACAATTAGATTTCGAGCTTTTAGCAATTGAGATTTGTAAATTCAATAGAACAAAGATTAATTGAAGGGCTGAATACAACAATTTTTCTCATCATTAAGAATCAACTCCTTGCTCATAAAATTTATTGCTTTGGTAATTTTGCATTTAATGCCAAATTCTTAAGTTGAATGCCATATAATTTTGCATTTAATGCTAAATAAAGATAAAAATAATTAAATTGATCAATACAAGAATCTCAAATTTAAGTTAGAGTTGGCAAATTGGAATTAGTCAAACTTGTAATTATAAAAATAAACTCAAATAAACAAAGCCTAATCAAGCCAAACAAAGAAGTCCTAAGCTAATCATCAGAACGAAGGGAAATTATAAAATTCAGCGATTTTTAAGAATCTCAGTAGCCAAATACAATATAGTTACAGCCTATTAATCTCCCATCTACTTCTTCTACTATCACCAATCTATAGTATACAATTTAATTTTGTAATTAAGAAAAAAAATACAGAAAAATATACGAAGAGAGAAAGAGGGGAGCGATTCAAGTTCTAACCAGAAACCAGTTACGACGGCGGAGTCGGCGGTCGGGCAGAAATTCGAACTGGAATAGGCCGACCAGTACCAGTTCCTCCGCAATTACCACACATCATACGACCGGAGCCGGCGCAAGTCCGGCAACCTACATCTCCATCTGACCAACGGGAGCATAAGCAGGAGACCCGACCCGTACCGTTACACGTCGTACACCGCGGGAAAGGCCCGGCCATGGGATTCCGGTCCATCACCGATTTGACTATGACGGCTCCGGCCAATACGCCGAGGCCTGTAGCTAGCTGAGTCAAGACGATTGGTCCCATTTTGGTGTGGATCAGATAGAGAGGGAAGGAGAAGAAATGGAGGAAGAGAAGGGTGTGAAGGAGGATATTATTGGGTTTTAATGGAGTAAAATTGGTGTCTGGCGTTTAATTTTTGTTTAGGAAAAAATGAAAATTAGAATTTGATTTTTGATTTATAAAGTGGTGATAGAATTGTACACGTAGAAGCCAGTGTTTGGTGATGGGCTGGTGGCTTTGGGTAGAAGAGAAGAGAGACAAAGGGCCAATTTTTGGAGGGTAGTGAAGATGTTTTATATGGGTTTTTTTGGTCTTTTTATTAGCAAAATTAAAATAAAATAGCTAAATTTCATGCATTTATTTACGAAAAACTCATAATTTAATTACATTTTTATATATTGACATATTTGATTATTTAATTTTTACGTATTTACATATTAAATTTTTATATTTTTAAAATTATACATTTAATTTTTAAATTTATCTATCAAAACACGTTAAGTACAAATAAACTTTAAAAATAAGGTTCCGTTAAAATATATGTTACTTTAATCGCATTTGTATTATACTGACGCTTATACTGTCCATTTTAAATTTAATATGTTCTGTTCAAAAAAATTCAAAAACTCAAAATGTAATTTTAAAAATAAAATAATCCAATACATAAAATAGTTAAAGTAAATAAACCAAAGTATACATTTTTCCTTTATTTATACCCTAATAGTAATAAAATGATAATATGAAAAGTATTCATCTCACCCCTAGTTGATTCCATATTAATAAATTAAGAGTCAATTTTATTGCATATAATATATGGTATAAGGTCGCTTATGAGAACATATAAACATTTTATTATTAATTTAATTAAGAAGGTATTATATACAGTCAACACATATCATTAGAATGAAAAAAAAAAATAATTTTTTATCCAACGGCTAGTATGTGCGTCTCATCATTAATCTAATTAAAATCATATAATATGTAATGAATTTATTATT
Organism: Excoecaria agallocha; assembly: GCA_037975025.1. Taxonomy (NCBI): domain Eukaryota; kingdom Viridiplantae; phylum Streptophyta; class Magnoliopsida; order Malpighiales; family Euphorbiaceae; genus Excoecaria; species Excoecaria agallocha. Next base: position 54,674,244 of record CM075807.1, on the reverse strand, counting down.
TAATTTGATTTGATAAAGACATGATACAACTAAGAAATTTTTTATTCTTTACATCTATTTCCAATTTTTCTTATTGGGAATCTCTTCTTTCATTTGGATCACTCCAGATCTTGTCTGGGAGTAAATATAATAGGGCTCCTCGGTTCTATCTATGGATATTTTATGGAGAAAAATAAAATTTTAGCAGTGGATGGACCAGGATGATTTTAAGATTTACTGTTTGTTTTGATTTTGCCAACGAAATATTATCTCCGTTTCAAAGGGTCAAATTAACGTTGGAGGCCGCAAGACCTGCCTACTTAGACCTCATCACCTCAAGTCGACATTCCCCTACAATCTTGAAAAATATGAACAAATTAACATAGAGAACCGATTGCGCCTTACAGGTCAGTCCCTTTTAGAAGAAGAAGAAAGAAATTCTACAAGCAGAAGTCATGTACAGCGGTCTAGGTCTGCAACTTTCAGGACGCAATTCACATTTCTTTTGGGTTCTCATTTAGACTTTGACTAACTTGAGAATAAAAAATTTAATTTAATTTTTATTTTTGAGGTAAGTTGTTTTCATATTCATGACAAGGCCGAATTGTAAAATTATTGTTAGTAGAACTGGGAGGAAATTCAATTTCCAAATCAATAATAAGCCTTAATTATCAATTGGAAATAATAATAACAAAAAGAATTGTATATGCCTTAATTGGACATCTACCTCTATTTTTGGCTTGCGATAGCAATTGCATTGTCTCTGATTCTTTAAATTGCCTGTTCAGCCCTTCAGATGAAAACAAGTCACTCCAGTAATTAGACGGTGCGTGTATTAAATCCTTTTTATGATGCTTTAGAGATCAAGAACTGCTCCGTCAATATTCAGCTTTAGAATATCTCACTAAGAGGGCTTTTCAATTGAATACTAACAAAAGTTTCACTTACTAGAGAAAGAATCAAAGAATCAAAAGACTTGTCTGATATTGATGTTGATTCTTGACGTTCGAACATATTCCAGGAAATCATTTTCATGCAAGAAATGCAATTCAAGAGGCGTGATTTCAGCATTTTCTTTGTCAGTGAAGATTCGAGGCACACCTACAATAATTAAAAACAAAGCAATCAATCAACAGTTAGATTAAATGAGTTGCTTAAGACAGTAGGATAAATATCTATACACGCTTCTAAAAAGAAAGAAAATCCATAGACATTTAAATGTTGAATAATCTTCTTGCCAAAGAGTCCCTAAACTCCATTTTTATGAACAGAATGCTGAAAGGACTTCAGTGTCACAGAAAAGGAGCACACAACTCAGACTGGTTTTTTATTCTCTCACGCTGACAAGGAGATGAATAAGTTTCTTGTTAAGTTTTGTAATTTTAGATCTTCATCAGCAAAAAATACATAAACTGAAAGTTAAATTTACCATGAAAACATTCCCTCGCTTCCCCAGCCATGAGAATTACGTCACCGCTTCGGAGAAACATTGCTAATGGTGGATCTTCTCTACATTTTCCTCCCAGAAGGAAAATGGCCTTGCAGCCCAAACTGCAAGGAGATAGATATCGCGTCAAAAACTAGCAGTCTTCTTCTTTATATTGGAATAAATTAAGAATAATTTCAAATTGACAATTTCCAGTGTACCTCAAGCTTACAATAGGTTTACTCCAATCAGCTTCCATGTCATCAAGGTGGCCCCCAAGTGTATCACCTGAAAAGAGATGCAAGTGACAAGGACCACAAATTGCTAAACTTATAGCTGGATATTTGTTTAATCCACTTTCAATGACATCATAATGTAAATAAAAAGCCTGGTTTTGGGCCATTTATAAAACACTGTGCATGGGTGAATGCTTGCAAATAGGTGTCTGTGCATATCCAACTCTTTCCTCTCAAGTTTTTAACAACTTAAAAAAAAAAATTAAACACAAAACACAGCCTAAAATCTTTCACAAACTAAACTTTATTTAAAATTTACCTGATCCAAAGTAGTTTACTATTGCAGCTTCTGGGTGGAATTCTTCCCCTGAAGGCATTGCAGGAGCAGCCAATGTCTTAGCCAGATGACAGAGAGCATCAGGGATCTTGTTATGTGGTAGAGACACATTGTAGTTCCGCTATAACATTTAAAAAACACAGATTTAGAGACTCGTTCAAATTGCTAATTGTCATCATTAATATGTAATGTTCACCTCACATGTTTGTATCCAGCATGCCAAAGCAATGTGCAAGCATCTAAAATGTAGATAAATAGATAATGAAAATGGATGACCTAGTATCTCCAAATAACGCAACCGTCTCATGATGGATTTAAGCAGCCTGGCCATGGCCGGGTTTTGCCCGCACTTATGTGGCTTTTTTTTTTTGCTGTCCAAGCACGGCCCATGGCCAGGTATTAAGCTGCAACATACATGTAATGTAGAACTAATTCTTCAAGCTTAATGCAGTAAACTGATGCTTCATGCATTTTCACCAGAATTGGATGCAGAATCACAAAAACTGACCATGAATGAGAAAATTATCAATTTGTAGGAGTAAATTAGGAGTCAAGAGTATTATGATTATCCACCATAATCACTGTGCATTATGCACCATGCATATTAGCATAACTTGAGATAGGAAGCCAAGAGTATAACTGGCAGAAACAAAAAATCAAATGCAATGAAGTTCATGCATATGTTTTATTGGTTCTAGCTGTGTCATATCATCCCTATACAGCATATCCTGAGATCAAATATAAAGGCAGATCACACATTGGAATAATTTGTATAGTTTCATTTATAGTTGAGTCTCAAGATGAAAGAGTGAAAAAAATGAACATTAAAAGATCCAGTCAGATTGTTATAAACAAATGTGCTCTTCATTGTGATAGCAAAAAGATCTATTACCAAATTACTTATTTTCCACAGCCTAGACAAATGAAGAAGCTCTAATCAGATTACTTATTATAGGTACAAGCATAACAAGATGCTCTAGTGAGCAAAACTTCAAAATGAGCTTCCATGCTTGAGAATGATTGGATTGATAGTTAAATACGTATAGTCGTATGATTGGAGGGAGCAAGATAATCAATTCATCAATATAAAACTAAATAGGAATAAATGTAATTACGTTGGACCAGTCAAATTGCAAGCCAAGAGTACTCCATCGCAGCTTTCGCAATAAAGCTGAGGCTGAAATGGATTTACATGTCTTTGCTTTCGATAGAGCAACATGTTCCTCGTAAAATTTCCATTTATGAGGAGCTCCATTACTGCCATAGGCATTAGATCCAGAGTCTGAACCGGGAGATATATCCTTATCCTCCACAAGTACTTTACTTTCCTTCGCTGCAATAAATAAATCATGTATGGGCCCATATATTGCATTGTGATTTGTTCTGTTAGGAGGTTGTGGGAAATTCGTTAGGCTCTCTCTAATCCATCGGCATTGTTCCTCAATGCTCAGTGCTCCTGGAATGAAATAAAAACCTGCAAACCAGAACTATATAATTTACATCCTTTTGCATTCTTTTTTTTTTAGAAAAAAAAAAAATCAATATAACTTCACCTGTGAAACAGCATAAAAATTATCTCGAATCTTTCCAAATTTGATTTAAAGTAATAAGCTATCATACAGCCATAAGTAAGCAACGAACATACTGAATGCAATTTTCTTCATATAAATCAATCAATAACTAAGAAATATAAGCTAGAGTGAATTTTCGTATCAGCAGAGTGCGTGCTACATAAAACTAAAATCAGCAAGTAACCAGAGCTCTTACACAGTACAATAATCATAAAATGAATAGAAATGCAGTTAACAAATACCAAGGCGACTTTCCAAACAGAAAACGGGACGATCAGAACAGCATTTGGAGATAGAAATTCCAGCAGGAAGTTCACCGTTCTGATAGTAAGAGTCCAGAATTGACTTGAAATCTAAAACCTCCGATAAATCCACAGGCTTAGGTCGTTTTTTCCTGCTGAAAATCGCTTCTTAAAAGGAGAATCAAGCAAACAACAAATAAGAACAGAGTTCAGTTCAAAGAGATTGAGGAAGGAATACTTTTTGGAGGATTTAGAGTCCTGATCGTAGTATAGTTTATACTTCTTCTCAGCTTTGCGGAAAGCTGTCCTTTCAACGTCGTCGGCGATTCTATCGGATCCGTACATTTCTAATGAGCCGCTACAGAGAGGAAACTGCCTGCAGTCTGAAGAGGATGGTCTGCGCTCGATTTTCAAACTCGGGGTTCTTTTGGGTTAATTACATTACATCCGTGTGCTTATCAAATTTTGCAATTTGATTATAATAATAAAATAATTTATAATACAAAAATTATTAAAATTTTATTTTGTTATTAAAGTAAAAATATTTGAAAATTAATTTTTTATATAATTAAAATAATAATTAAACATATCATATGTGATTATTATATCATTTTAATATCAATTAACTCTATAAATAGATAATGATTAGTTGCTTAATTTTCTTTTAATTTTTTACACATCAATTTTTTATATTTACTTGATGATATAATTTTTTTTAATTTATTAATTTAATTTATAAAAATTATTGATCCTAAAATAATTTATTAATTATCGTGATTAATTATTACTCTAATAATATAAAAAATTAAATTTCAGATAATTTTTACTTTAATTAAAATAAAATTTTAATTATTTTTATATTATAAATTATTTTATCATATCCATTAAATTATAAGTTCAAAAATTTAATAATCATGTAAGTAATTAATCCGTTCTTTTATAATTGAATCGAAGCAAGCCCATGGAGATTGAACCCATGCATATCCTTAAAAATTGCTAATTCATGCTTGTTATATATATATATATATATATATATATATATATATATATATATATATATAATGTGTGTGAGCGCCCGCATATTTGATGTGCAAATTTCATCAAAATTTGACTTGTGCCCACAAAAAAAAAATGAATTAAATCATTTCAGTTGATTTAATTGGGTTATTTTGGATAATAAGGTTAATTTTAACTAGTAAAATATGTAAATTTCAATAATAATTTTAGTTAATAACTAAATATTTTTATTCAAATTTTAAAAACATTAAATAATTTTTGCATAATAAATCAAAATCATTGAAGCTTTGACATTTATTTTGTTATTTTTTTGCATGATTATTGATTTGTTATTGACATTTTGAATTGTGCGACAATTTAATATTTCAACATTTTTAATTAACATTAGTGCTTTTCAAATTTGGAAAACATCAGTAATTAATCTAACGCTTATTTAAATTAATGTTCACGAAGAAATCAATAAGACCAACAAAAAAATATACTGAATTAAATAAAGTGGTTGAAAAAATGACAGAGAAATTATTACAATTTAGTAATGATATTTCATTTTCTGCTCCATTCACAATATTTTCATGAATCAAGCAAAAAAATTTTATTCAAAGGTATAATATACATATATATATATATATATCGACTAACTCTATATTATTATTTTTTAAATTAAATTAAATAAATAAAAAAATTTAACTAAACAGATGTAACAAAAATTTATTAAGGAATTGAATGAAACCACCCGGATTATTTTGAATAGATTCGATTGATTTGGGCTATTGAACCTTTTTATTTACTGAATATATATATATATATATATATATATATATATATATATATATATATATATATATATATAAAGATGCCATTTTCAAAACTTTAATTGGTTTGTGATTTTCTCAAGATATCTAAAGAGAGAAAGAGAGTTCAAATTGGAGATTGATGATTTAATGAAATCAAGAAGTCAAATAAGACCTATAATAAAGAAAATAGCATCCGATCGAAATAGAGTAAATACTTTGATGCCTAAGCTAGTAAAGTTTTTAGAGAGAGAAAATGTAAAAAAATAAGATTTTAAAATGATATTATTTGGAATTTTCAAGAATAGAACTATTTATAGAAGAAAACGATCGTTAGGTGCCATAAGTAGGGGTGAGTATGTACCGATTAATTAGTATATTAGCAAAAAAAAAAAAATTAATCAGTTCATTAATATTATTTTTTTAAAATTGCTAACCATTAACCAATCAGTTACATTCGGTTAATCAATCTATCGATTTTAGTTTTTTGATTTGATTAACAAATATTTTTTGGTTAACCATTAAAATTAATAACATAAAATTATATAAAAAATTAGATAAATTTCAATTTAATTTCAAATATGTAAAGTAATTTAATATAAAAATTATAAAACAGACATAATTTACTAACCAAAATTCACGTTCTATAAATTAATATCTAATATTATAAAATAGATTTGATATTTAATAAAAATTGCTATGTTTGATTCTAAGCCAAATAAAATTTTGGATAATATTAAATGTTATAATATAAACTCTAAAATATAAGAAAGTGTAATTAAATACTATTAAGTGAAATATGAACACCAATATATGATAAAAAATAACATATATAAAAGTTAATCGGATACTATATATAAATATTACTATATAATTAAAGAGAATGATATAATATAAATTTAGTTTAAAGTATTACATAAATTTTATAGAAAAATATAAAAAATAAAGGTATAAAAATAAAAATATAATTTAAAATATTATTTTATATAAATTTTAAAGAAAAATAGAAAAAAATTGAATATATATATATATATACCGGTTAACCATACTTTCGATTTTTTTTCTCATCCCTAGCCATAGCTATTCAAATATATAGCCTAATAAGTTGGCGTCAGTGGTGGCTGAAAGCAGTGCTGGAATCAAAATCCCAGGATCAGCGAAAACACACATTATAATTTTAATATAAAAAATTAAAAATTGAAAATACATAAATTATACCGTGACAATATATTTTATTTAAAATTAAAAAAGAATAATATTTAAAATCATATAAAAATATAATTTTTATAATTATTTTCGATGCAATTTTATATTTTAAAATTGTTATTTAATTAGCTTAATGCCAATACTATCAAATTGAAAATTTAATGTAACTTTATTTTTGGACAAAAGATAGAGTATTTAAGTTTTAACATTTATTTGATTTTTTTATCTAAACAGATTTGGATCATTCCATTTTAATTTTTATTATTTAATTAAAATTTAATTTTTATAATTTAATTAAAATATTATGTAATTATTATTGGATTAAAATTTGACAGAAGCAATTAAAATAAATTAGAAAATTTATAGTGTGTGTATATATATATATTTTAATCAAAAGAAAATCTGAATTTGAGAATGTGAATGTACATTCCCTCAAGTAAAAGTGACTCCGCCACTGAAAGGACAAGCAAGTGACACATGTCAAACGTGATTGGATAACATTGCTGTTGATGTCAGCAAATCGATTTTACTGATATCTTCAGATAAGTTGGCAAATTGATTGAATATTTTTTTTTAAGCATTGAGTATGAAATAATGAATCGAGATAATAAAGTATTATCAGTTTGATTTTCTTACTTTTACATATAAGAATAAAATCAAATCAATTAAACCGAATTTTATTATAAAATTGAATTGAAAATTGGATAAATTGAACTGAAAGGATCATTTTCGGTTCCTGTTGATTTTTGCACACTCCTATACCGATTTGGGCATAAAAATTCATGTAAAACCCAGCCTTCTAGCGGACTAAGTTAGCGAGCCCAAGATCAGGTTTCATGGAGAATGAAATAATCCGAGGGATAATTTTGTCTTTTCGAGATCAGGTTTCATAGAGAATGAAATAATCCGAGGGATAATTTTGTCTTTTCGAGATCAGGTTTCATAGAGAATGAAATAATGTCTTTTCGAGATTTTTGACCATTGACTTCACATGAGCAGTACATTTGTTATTTACAATTGCATAGAAAACTGCCATGTCAACCCCAAATATCTGTTAAGCGGATGGCCAAAAGCGATATAAAACTTTTTTCCAAACACAAACTCCTAAAGAAAAACCTTTACTCAATCGAAAACCAGAAGAACGGAACCGGAAACAATGGCCAGCAGGACAATTATGCGGTGCTCTGTGTTCATAACAGAGCCATTTAGACCTCTCCATCACCTGCATCGAGCTCTCTTTTCGCTCCCTTTGAAATCTTCTTTAGGATTTTCAAGGCGTAAATCGAGCCATGGACTTCGTAGGAGGAGCATTAGGGCTCGCGATTTCAACTTCACAAGATTATGTCACCTTAATTGCTCTTATAATGATAGTAATAGCTCAGCTTCTGAAAATGACCATGAAGAGCAAGGGCCTCCTCAGGAAGCTATTCTCAAAGCTATTTCAGGTGTTGTTTTCTCTAGAATTTTGAACTATCACTTCACTTGATTTGTATTGAGTTTATATTAGTTTCTTTTTGCTGCTTATTGTGATTCGTAGAAGTAGTGTTATTTATTCGGATATTGATGTATAATTTTGGTTGTGTTGGATTCAGAGGTATCAAAGACGGAAGGGAGAGTTGGGCAGACCACAAATGTCGTTATTGGAGGAACGGTGACTGATGATTCTACTAACGAATGGCTCGCTTTGGATCAGAAGGTAAGTATTTATTGCTTCTCGATAACTATCGCTTTCGTTTCGTTTATTTTCCTGTGTTATTTTTGCGTTCATGATTTCAGACGCAGTTCTTAACGTTACTTGCTGTTCCAAACTTCATTTTATAATTTGCATGATATTAACTGCTGTTTCATAGTTTGATACATAACGAACACATCTTACTTGGTCGCTTGTGGATGCAAACTTTGTTTGAGTTCTCTCTTTTTTTTTTTTTGACCTTATTTATTGACATTCACGTGCCAGGTAAATTCATACCCAACAGTTAGAGGGTTTACTGCAATTGGAACTGGAGGTGATGACTTTGTGCAAGCCATGGTTGTTGCTGTAGAGTCTGTAATTCAGAGTCCAATTCCTGAGGTACATACCATTTTTTTCCTTTGGCTGTTGCTGAAACAGGAATGCATTCGTACACTTGCATTCGTACACTGATGCATTGGAGGAAATGAAGTTTTTGAGGTGGCGTGATAGTGCAAGTATGTTGTATTATGTTCATATTTCACATGATGAATGAAAGTTTCTATTTCATGAATGAGCAATCTTCCGGTGACATATAATACTGTTACTTTAATTCATGCAATAAGTGCAGGTGTGGAACTGTAGAACCGGAAAAAATTGAACAGTGTTGTCCACCAAAAGGACAATGCAAATTTTGGAGTTGCATTTTAGTTATAATATATTAGACTGGACAACACTGTCTGCTGAATGGCATTTACATTTTTGATGGTTGGTAACTTGCTCAAAGAGGTGAAAAAGAAAAAAAAGAAAACTACATGATTTACAGGAAATTAGATACTTTGTTGGTTTTCCAAGGTTTGATACAATAGTTCAAGACACATGCTGGTCTTTAGGTTTCAGAATGGACAAGTATATTCTAGTGTCATTACTAGAAAGAACCTGCCGCTATTGGGCCTGTAGTATGGACAAGTGTTTCTAGCTGATATTTCTTTCCTAAACCTATTTACTACAATGATCAGGCCTGTGTTTTTTCTGATTCAGTTATGTGGAAAGAGTTCATCCTCATGTAGATGGAGTTCATCTTTGTGATTTGAGGTGTCACAGGCAATTTCCCATCAGTAGATTTCACTTTTAGCACAACTGTTATAACATATTGCCACCGGTTTCGTTTTACAATTCAGGAGTTGTGCAGCAAAACCGTGTTTAATTAAATAGTACTAGCTCAGACTGTGTTAGAACATGTCCCTTAAGAAGCCTTATGAGATAGGAGTAGCATCTACAAGGCGTTATAAAATTTTTTAAGTTCTTACTGGTGGTTGCAAGGAGTAGGATCTACTAGCCATACATCTTGTGAGAGGTCTGGCGGGTTGTAATTTTTTTCTATATTTAACTGAAGTTTTTATGTGTGCCAGATAATTTGGCATTTTTTGCCATTGTGTTTTCTCATAAAATCAAATAGTTTGTCTCCCTGTAGATGTAAATCTGGCAGCCAGAAGAAGTAACCCTCATCGTTATATTAAGGGTCCACAGTCCTAATGACTTTGCTAGTGAATTGTCATGGGAAAATTGTAGTTCGCCTCAGAAAGATAGGCATAATGGCTATTTGGAAGAACCTTAAAAATCTTTTGAGGATTCAATTCTCAGGTTTTGATTTCTGGAATGCTGTGATAGTTAGCACATGATAAATTTCTTTCATTCAGCTACTGCATTGCAGAACTGGAAAGTTGTATTTGATTGTTGTTGATCTATTTCAAGTTCAATTCTTTTCTTAATGCTATTGAAAATAAGAAAATGAGATTCTTTTTTTTTTTTTCTCATTAATATGTCTCTACAGTTTCTTGGATTGGTAAATATGTTTTTTGAAAATGGCCACCTAGAATATTTTAAACGAGAACAGAATCTTGTAAACATATTCTTTTTGTTTGCTAGGGTCATGTGAAACAGAAAGTATCATCAAGAGGCAAGTACATTTCTGTCAACATTGGTCCAGTTCAAGTTGTTTCCAGTGAACAGGTCTCTCTCTCTCTCTCTCTCTCTCTCTGCATGTGTGCATCAAAGACCCACAGGGAAAAAGAAAAATACCAGTGCAACTATCTTTCACTTTGTCCCAGAAACTCCAAAATTGAAATTGAAATCAGTTGATGTGTGAATAAAGAAATCTTCAATCAGTACTACCCTGCCAAAAAGCATGGAAAAGCAAACAAAATAAGGGGATCAAAAGAGATTTCGCTTTGTTAGGCAGTCAAGAACAGACCAATAGAATATTATTTGCTATTAATAATGGCCTAATGGCAACAAAAGCTCATGAACTTTAACTCTATTTGCAAGTCAATTACTGAGTTTCAATTTTATCAATTTGATACATATGCTTTAATATCTGTTGCAGTTTTGTCATGTTGCCCTAAATTCAAAATGCTGCAATTGATTTGGAAAAAGACAGTTGAAGTTCATATTTTTCATTAGGTCTTAATAATGCATATTTTGTGCTTCAATGTGAACAGCACTAGATGAAAATTTGTTGATTTTTATTTTGGACAATGGTAAATGACAATTTGTTGATGTCTACCTCTTGCTTTGCTTTCCAGGTCCAAGCTGTATACAATGCCATGAGGAGAGATGATCGAATGAAGTATTTTTTGTAGTATGGAAATTCTTTTTGTTTTGTATAGAATGCTAAATTACTAATCATATATTAGCATTTTATTATTTCCCTTACTATCCTCTTATTGTCTTTATTATGTCTCTTGGTTAGTGCTGTTCTTTGATTAACCCTCTTGTTATTGGTGAAGTAATTATGTTTTGATATGATCTGTTCCTTTCTAGCAAAAAATGTACATTATAGCAATTTAAAAATATAAACTACTTTGTAAATTTTTTCTGTTTCTTTTGGTTATTTCACATTCACTTGGTCATGTTTAAGCACTACATTGAGCAGATGGTTGCTTTTAGTTATATTTATATGGTTTGAATCACGTGAGAGTGCATGGAGAGTTGTTTAGCAACTGCATCTGTGTATATCAGACAGTCCTTGAAGTCCAGACACTGTAATACTAGTGGATAAACGTTATCCTCTGCCAGTGTTGCCACCTGATTGGAAGGTACCTCTTGTGCCATTACCATATTTTCATAAGCACAACTACTTGTGCCAATTTCAGCTGCATCCTATTTATGCTGTTCCAAAGGTACGCTTCCAAACCATCTTGATCATATCCACTCAGCCGTGCAGGATTGCAAGATGCCTGGATCTGATATTGTCTTTGCTTCCCAGCTCATTGAATTGCAGACAAGAAGAGCCCTTGCTGGAACTCAATACTATCAAAGTTCTTGTCGTGTTCAGGTTAATAATTTCATTCCCTGCTATCTCCTTATTGGATAATTGTGCCAGAAAATATTCCAGTGGGAATCATTCGTTTGATGAGTAAGTGTCAATCATATCTGCTTTTACCATTGGCATGGTTTATCCAGGTAAATTACATTAGTTAATGTATGAACTGGCATATAATGTCATGAAGTTGAATCCTTGTCATCATTTAGATTGAGATGACATTTTAGTGAATGGGAGAGAAAATGTGATGTCGATTGGAGGCATCATAATCAGTAGTGGTTGGAAAATGATTTGGAGATGCTGTTTGAACTAAATTCCAAATGAATTTAGTTGCAAACCCTGTTGTTGGTTTGACCCATCTTACTGATTTTATTGGCTTTTCTATGACTATAAAAAAAAAAAAAAGAAAGAAAGAAAGAAGAAGAAGAAGAAGAAAAAGGAAAAAAGAAAAGTGAAGGCTAAAAAGTTTAGAATTCCCTAATATTAATAACTCCTTTAAATTTTATTTTTATTTTTTTCAATTTTGGAAATATTGAAAAGTAGTATAGTTCTATGGTTTGAAATTATTATTTGCTATTTGACCTCCATTCCCACTTGATTGCAAGACAAAATTTTCTTGATTTTTGACTTTTGCAAGTATACATTTATAAAAATGTTAAAATCTACTTACTTTGATCTTAAATTTCCACATGTTCAAATATATCCTGAAGATTTGATTTATTTGAATCTTAATAATTATTTTTGAATTGAGCTAATAATATTTTATTTTGATGTTAAAAAAATAATAATTGTTCACTTTTATCATTATATATTTGAGGAGTTGGTTACACATTTTATTTTTTGTTTTGTCTAGTGCATGGATTTCTTCAGTCATTTATTCCTTCTGCAATTTTTAATTCACTAGAAGCCTAGAGCTAGACTTTTGACTATAATAGAGATAAGCCTGCACTATTGCATACAACCTTCTACTACCTAATATAAATATTCCAATGATATTTGAAATGTTGCTCAAGGATTTTTGTTTTGGTGCGTATACAAATTCAAACTTCGGATTCTGGTACCCTATGCCCGTACAAATGCAAATGATATTATAATGACACAATTTAGCACGCATACATACATACATATGAGGGGAGAATTATTCTGAAGGCATATCATATATTCAGCTTATTATTTATTTATTTATTTTTTTACTCCATTGTATTGACTCGTAAAAGTGCTGAATATAAGCTAAATTTTTAAAGGTGAAAAACTTCATTTTGCCTCCATCTCATTCAAACGGTCAATGTTTAAGGTTTTTCTTATTTCATTTCAATAGTCATTTTTTAAAATTTAAAGAACTTGTTCCTTTTTTGCTTATTTACCCTTGTTTATTGAATTCACCATAATTCTTTATTGGCATAGGTAAAGAAAATTAATAGAGTAATACTCCATTAACTCCATGAGTTCTCTTTTGTAGATGTATGTAGTGTTAGAAAATTAGTAAAAGGGTTTTTAGGTAAATTGAAATGAAATTTTATAGAATTAATTTTCAATCTATTTATAAGCTTTTTCAGTTCACAAAGAATAAGAAAATAATTAATTTGACATTTTAACGGTAATGTTAGTTTTAATGTACTGGAAGGCTTCATATTTTAATTTTTATTCTCCTTTTCTCTACACGAAGAACAGAAAAAGAGATTAAAAAACAATTGAGGGGTTCAATGAAACCAAAAACTGAGAGGGTACAACAATAAAATTCCCCATTCTAAATAAATTCAATGAATTTGATTCATAAACACAATCCTCTATAGCTCAAATTGAATAATTCCATCTTATAATCGATTCCCAATTCCCCTAGATGCCAGCGCCTAGAAGATGTAATCAAGAAACATTTTTTAATCAAATATGTACCCAATTATCAAATTGCTCATAGACTGATTTGTTTGACCAGTCCTTCTCAATCCAAAAAGATGCCAACTTTTTTTTCCCATCTTTGTTACATGCCCTTCTGTACTCCCCTATAAACATAACGTACAAGGTCTGACGACCTTAAATGCTTTAGCAGTCACCATCTCCCCATAATTTTATATTCCAATTTGCAGTTGGTGACTTAGCCTCTCCTAATTGAAAATAATATGCAACTCATGAGGTGGGTGAGTTGTCCCAGTCATTTTCCTTTTGTGTTTGTCCTTCAGTTCGAAGGAGAGGAAAATTCAGGTTTGACTTAACACTTTAATTTTATATCAAAAGTCTCTTTTCTTTATTGATCCAATAATTAATGAATAATTATAGGAATATGCTAAACTTGCCTGTGAAACTTCATGTCATGCCGAAAAAATTGTTGGACAGGAGCATTTTTTTAATATTATGAATGACACTAATTAAATGAACTAATTAACCCACTAAATTCATAGCTTCATGATGCAGGAAAATGATGTCGTCACTAGATGGTTTTTCTCTCTGTCCTGATTCCTCCAATTCTTCATACAACTTTAGTTTATAGGGTAGGTTGTCTCCACATAGTTTGCCTAGTTGTTTTGTTCTTTTTTTTCTTTGTAAAGATCTCTATAATTTCGTCTTTCTGGTTTTGCTAGATAATTAAGAAGGCTTGATTAACTGCGAATCATGGTGAGCAATCTAGAGCAGCTTGTTCATTTCCTGTTGATTTTCAAGTTTTTGGCTCATTGCATATGGTATTTTATTGCATTTTTTTATGAGAGGTTTTTCATTTTTCAATGTTTAGGATATAGTAGAAGGTAAACTAGAAGAAGCAGAAACTTCTATATCCAATAATTCACCCATCCATGTTAATGGCAGACCAAGCGGCATGGTTATTAAGGCAAGTTCCCTCTTTTTCTTCTATTTTCGGTTTTTCTTTTACCCTTTGTTTGGATCGATGGAATTGAGAGTAATTGAACGAAAAGTAATTAGAATTTACCCTACTTTCCACTCTTTGATGTTCCAAATAAACCAGAGTAAGTGAAGAAAAATTGGATTTTCCAATTTGCTCTTCATCCTTCAAAATATTTCTCTTCAATTTGGAAAGAAAGCACAGTAAATTGAATTTCCATTTCCTTCATTAAAGTAAATTAAATTTACATCGATCCAAACAAAGGGTTACTGTGGAATTTAATTTTTCTTATAATTTAGCATGTGACTTTATTTTACCTCTTGGAGAATTCTTGCACATACATCAAGCCAATGATTAATTTGCAACTTCTCATTGACTTGGTGTATATATGCTAGGTGTAGGTAAGAATGTCTCGTTATATCTTAAAAATAACTTTTTCTTATCTTTCTTTTCATTATTTTTCGTCATTCACTGAAAAATTGCAGTAGAAATTCATAAATTGATTAGAATATGAAGGATCTCTTGGAAGTTAATTGATTGAGTGGCCTTTTCACATTTACAACAGAAAGCACATGCAGTAATTCCAGCTCACTTGATAGCTGAAGCCATATCAACCATCCGTGGTCTTGACTTGAGATGGTCAGGACCCATAACTCCTACGGAAATGGAGTACGTAAGGCAATATATCTTTGCCAAGTACCCTCAATATTGCAATGGAATTCTTGAAGACACACACTCAGTTGATCTCAACAATCTCTTCATTAATGAAGATTCATCAGAATCTAACTCCCCCAAGAATCTTGGTTCCAAAGATTCCTCTCCTTCTTTCACTCGCAGCCTCTCTGATCTCGACAAAACTCAACTCGAGGCCTCAAGACTCCTAGATATTCTCTCCAAGAAAACTTCCTTCAAAGGGAATTTCATTTCAATCCCAGAAATTCAAGCTCGAAATCGAGCTTTAATCCACTGTGGCCTAAGTGAAAAAGATTACTTGGTCATTTTCATGCCAAGTTATAAAGATGCTATGGTGATGATTGGTGAGAGTTACCCTTTCTTTAAGGGCAGCTATTACATGACAATTCTCGGTGAAGAAGTTGATACAATTAGAGAATTTGCAACTCATAAAGAATCCAAGGTAATTCCAATGCCAGAAACTTGGTTGGATTTGAGGATCAAGGGGTCACAACTTAGCCAATATTTTAGGAAAAAGTGCAAGTATATACCGAAAGGGCTATTCTCTTATCCTGTTATTGTGAATGGGACTAGATATTCTATGCATTGGATTTCTGAGGCTCATAGAAATTCTTGGCATGTTCTTCTCGATGTCACCGGTTTAGTTTTCGGCGATGACCGGCTCGCCCTTGCCCTTCACCGGCCGGATTTTGTTGCGTGTACTCTGGAAAATATACATGTTCATCCATCAAAAATCACCTGCCTTTTGATCAGGAAAAGTTCTTTTGATACCTCAGCTTCTTTGGCATAGGTTCTTCATTTATTATACTCTTGTAGTGTATCTGCTATTTTCTAAATAAATCGTTTCTTGTTCAATTCTCCACTTTTTTATCCATTCATTTTTCTTAAAAAAAAAAAAGGAAAAGAACCGAGAAATGTTCTGCAAATTGGAAATTTTTTCATCAACTAATTTTACTATGAAATTGAGGAGAAATATGTGAAATCCATTTAGATAATAGATATTATTAGGAGCTTGGAAATCATTCAAAGCCCAAAAGTAGTTGGGCTCCGTAGGCCCAATGATGGTATTTAATTAAAAATCCTCAGTCTTGTGGAAAAGGAAATTATATTTTCTAAAGATGTTTTTACGTGTTAAATATATATTTCTTAGACCAATTTTAATTAAAAATCTCACATTATCATTTATTACACTTTTTTTAAAAAGAAATCAAAGTTCATTAATAAAATCGGTTAACAATTCTAGATATACAAAAATTAACGGCGAATTCAACCAAACATAAAGATTATATATGAAATTTGATGCTCTAACTAGATTATGAACCACACAATTTGTTGTATTTTTAGTAAAGATAAATCTAACATTTGTTAAATTAGAACACAAACTAAAACAATCATCAATAACAAGATTCAAAATAGTCTCTAAACATGTACGAGAATTAAGAATTTGCACGATAATTTGAGAATTGGATTCAATAAGAACTCATTCCAAATTTCTTGATTTTGTCCAAGTGACCCAGATAGCTAAACTTTTTAATTTTAGTGTTTTTTTTTTTTTCATTTTGAAAAACTAATACTGTTTTGAGTGGTACGGTTAAATATAATGAATTTGATGAAGCATAGGGATCATCAAATATACATATGATATTTCCCATTTATTTTCAAGAGATTTTGATCGTTCATAAATATGCAGTGTGAGAAACATTTCAGCAGTCAACCCTTCCCCATCTAATTTCATCTTTCATAAATGCAGAAGAATGATAAGAACTGTGGAAATATCTAATTGCCACTTGGATTTTTAATGCAACGGTTGAGCAATTGGTAGAGTGGTTGTTGATTGGGTGTTGGGACATATATTTAATTATGAGCATAGAGCAACCCTTCGCCATTATTACCATTCTGCCTTTGTATATCAATTTAAGGTATGAAAAAGTAAACTAGCCTACTGAGATGGATGATGAAATATATTGTACGCACAATAATTTATTATTAAATTAATTAATGGAGATTATAGAAATTAATCATCAAAGTTCAATCTTGTTAAAGAATATTTTTAGTTGAGAAATCTTATTCTGCCTCTCGTTTTTAAGTTGTAAAAATAGTCAAATTTGCTGTTAAAATATTTTATATTTGCTTTTTAAGTATATTTTAAGGTAAAGTTAATTTTAAAGTATTTAAAATGGTACATATATAATTATCCTTTGAGTTTGTCTGTGGGCCAAAACAGGTACTACTGTTATGTATATAGCTTAAATTTGCCACTCAAGTTATGGATTTTAAGCAAACAAAACAATATATAACAGTTTAATTGAAGTAACATAAACTTACTACATATAAGTTATATAAGTTATAATCAACATTCTATGTAATTCTAGAATAAAGGTTAAAATTTATAATGTTAATCTTGCCAAAATAATCGAATTTCACGTAAGCACATAAAATTGTTTAATGATAAAAAAATTTGATATTTTTTCGATAGTTAAAATAGTATAATAATCTATAATGCACATGTGACAAGTTTAGGTTATTCCAATAAGCTTAATATGTAAATTTTTGTTTACTTGCAGTTTCGTTAGTTTTAC
This sequence comes from Excoecaria agallocha, assembly GCA_037975025.1. Taxonomy (NCBI): domain Eukaryota; kingdom Viridiplantae; phylum Streptophyta; class Magnoliopsida; order Malpighiales; family Euphorbiaceae; genus Excoecaria; species Excoecaria agallocha. The sequence goes on along the minus strand of CM075807.1, from coordinate 54,656,340 downwards.
CGGAAAATTTGAATTAAATAATATAAGAACGAGCAATTTTGGCTCCAAAATATAGTTTAAAAGGCAAATGTGTATTATTTTTAATATTTTAGGAGTAAATTTATCACAAAACATGGGACTTTTATATAAATAATGAAATTAGAAAAAATATTTATAAGAATGAAATGTTTTGGATTTTATTTGGAAATATGTTGAGTTGAAAATTGTAGGAGTCAGCTACAGGAATGGAGAAGTGGGGTCCAGTTATGGATGAAATCCGGCATATTGATCCCGTAGGTTCCTTCTACGAGAATGGAAGCGTGGGGTCCACCTTTAGCAAAAAATAGGGCATTATCGGTACATAATTGAGGGTCTGATATCGTAGATACAGAAAATGGGTTCAAGCTTTGAAGCTGCAACCAAGTACTACTGGTTCAAATCACTTTTTTGCTTTTTCAATCTAATAATTATAAAATGCGTTGAAAAAGTGTAATCCGAGTGCATATATAAAGAGAACTTCATTTTGCAAAGCAATTCATTTTGCAAAAAAGTTTAGTTTGCAACAATTATAGTACATCGAAAATTTACTTTGCAAATAATTTCATTTGCATTATATTTTACAAGTTTAGTGTATAGCATAATATTAATATCGGGTAAGATTTTTAATGTAATTATTTATAATTTGATACTTTTTATTTTAAGTGTTAATATAATAATTTAATTTTGCATTTGATTTGATAAATTACAGGTAATATACATTCAACAAATAAAAATCTTTTGACAATAGTAGCCTAAGACACAAGGTATTTTTTCAACTATAATTTATTTATAATTTATAAGTATATAATTATTAAAAAAATATATATGCTCGTATTATACCGTAATAAATTAAAATATTTATAAATTAGTATGACTAATTTTAAGTTGATAAAATATCATGTTAAATAATTAATGTACAAATTTAAATTTAATATAATATTTATTCTATTAATTTTATATGATAAATGGTGCACACATATTTAGTTTCGAAAGCCATGAGAGGCGATATTACAAGAAAAATTGTTAGTAAAAAATGGAATGATCTGTATAATTGCTTAGTTGAAAATAGCCAAACAATATCTGATCACATTATTATGATAAATAAAAAATTACAAGAAATTATCATGCAAAGATATCTCATGACTGAAGCGAAAATGGTAGATGTTTTGTGTATGACAATTTCAATAATTTACTTGAAATCTATTATGAAAATTTGAAATAAACAGAATGTAAAAAAGTATCAACAATTAGTTATTATATTTATCAAAGATGTAATAAATATTAGTGAAGAATATTATTTAAATGTTAGAAATATTATGCCAGTAGATAAAAAATTTATTGTAAATGGTACAATTATAATATGTAGCCCAAATACTATGTTCATTAAAATGTAATGCAAAATTATTTGGCTGTATTAATAAAAATTTATTGTATTACATTCCAATATTTTATAATTAAGCATGTATAATTATAATATGTAATAATATTTGCATATTTAATATTTTTTATATAATTAGATAGAAAATTTATTTTCTTAATAGTGGTAAATTTTACAGTATTTGACAATTCAATATAATGGAAATGGTATTAATAATATTTTAATATAATGAAATAAATATTATTTTTTTGGTAATAGATTAAAAATTTAAAACATAAAATTTTGTATGATTTTATTTTGACTTTTAGGTAATTGGAATATGGCAGGATATACTGAATTTGTTTTGCATATGGGAGGACAAATAAGTTACGGATTGGTAGATTTTCAATATGACATATCTGATCCAAATGCTATTATAAGGAGACTGAAAATTAAAAGTAAACCAACCCTTCCCGAATTAATCAATAAAATTCATGTTAAATTGAGTTTAGTTGTGAACGACGTGGTATCCAAGATCATTTACAAGTGTCCAATGTATAATTGAGGGTCATTATATTAGACATCGGTGGATTTGGTAGACGACGATGACATTGAGACAATATATGATAATTTAAATAAATATGAAGATTATAATTTGGTGAAATTAATTATTGAAGTTGGCGAAAGAGGTGCGAGAGCTAATCTACCAACGTATGCATCCAGTTATCAGTTGACAAATGATGAATTAAGGACAGTAAACTTTAAGGAAAGTGAACAATTCTATGTGAATGATGTTCATTTTAATCAGTTGAGGCAATCCGTAAGTCAACAAAAAATTGATTTAGCTTGCCACCGAGTAGATGTCGATCCAAGTCAAAATATTGAACCAAGCCGACTATGACATTCAGTTAGCTACAGAGGAGGTGGGGGTACAATTAGACGTGATGGTGACTTGCTTAGAAGAGAAGAAAGTGAAAGCACAGGCCATAGTCTTCAATGACGATCTCAAATCCCTGATAATTGTTTGAGTCAAACAAGGCAATCCGTTAGCCAAATGCCTAATGCTTGTATTAGTCAACCTCGATAGTCATTCAGTCGCAGGGTTGGTAATTTTCTGACTAAATTCATTTTTGATAATAGATCAAATATTCATGCAATTGTCAGGGATTCTATTGATCCATCCGGTATTGAGGGAAGTTAAACTACTTATCAGAATCATCAATGACGATTAGTTATCTAGAAGCCAAATTCGATTCCTTTTAATAATCCAATTGTTGGTGACACTGTCAATGAAAGTTCAATTAATTTGGAGGCCGATGATGATCTTAAAGGTGTAGCTTTGAACAATGATTATTTATCACTTAATGATGATGTTGAGGTTGAAAATGCAGATATGGATGGAGAAACTAATGAGGAAGAATTTGGTGAAGGCAATGAATCTAATCATACCCAATATGCCAGCCCAATAGCATCAGTGTATGATATTGAAGAGACAAAGTATGCCATCTTTAACTTTTCATTAGAGCCTTATTCACAAATTGACTTCGATGTAGCATAAGTTGATCTATCAGAAGGTGTTCACCTTCACACGTGGGATGGTAGCTCGAAGTTATCGATAGATTTGGTTTTTAACAGCAAGGATGAAGTAAAATCATGTGTGAAAAAATACTCAATTATGAGAAATGTTGACTTCAGAGTTGTTGAATCCAAGCCAAAATATTAGGTTATAAAATACGCAAAGGCTGATGATGGATGCACTTGGAGGTTGAGAGCAACGAATAAGGCAAAAGTCCTTTTTAGATAATCACACAATATCAGAGGCCTCATTCATGTCTTATCGATAATCTTTTAAAGGATCACAGATAATTGAGCTCGCAAATCATTCGTAATTGCATCATAGAAATGGTAAGTAAATAGTCGAGCCTTCCTATTAATGTTATTATTACTGATATTAAAATTCAATTTAATTTTGAGGTGTCGTATTAAAAGGCTTGGTTCGGGAAAATGCAAGTCTTGGAGATCTTATTTGAAAATTATATTGAGTCCTATAAGAGATTGTCTGGTTTTTTATATGCTTTGTAATGTTACAATCCCGGCACTGTTTATGAGTTTGTGCGTAATGAAACAGATGACCCAACTGTTAAGCAGTTTAAAAAGGTTTTTTGAAATTTTTAACTTGCCATTGATGGAATGGTTCATATATATATATATATATATATATATATATATATATATATATATATATATATATATATATATATATATATATATATATATATATATATATTATGAGTTTTTTTTAGGCACACACACATTATGTTATAAGGCCGTGACCCCTATATTCCACATGAAACTCCATCACTAACTTAATCATTCAAATTGTTTTGATATCAATCCAATCACATATACGCAAACTGAAGTGTGATTATATTATTGCATAAATTTATTTATGAAACTAATTTAGGCAAAAATTATCTAATGCTAAAAAATACTTAATAATAATATAGTTTTCTTGAAATTTTTTCTACGCACTAACTATGGGTGTGTTAGATTTTTTTCATGAAATAGCTACATATGATATAGTTTTCAGTGTTACTATCAGACTTGAAACCGCTACCTATCTTAATTGTTTTAGAGTCAATGTCCTTTCTGGAACCACTATGACAGGCAACTGTTTTAGGTCTGACAGTGACACTGAAACAGCTGCCACGTATAGTGGTTTCATGATAATACTCTAATTAGTCTAGACGGATATTATTTGCATGTAAAAATACACTTGTAATCAATAAGGAAAATTAATGATAAATTGTTAAAGAGTTATTATTTAATATTGATAATTCAACTTATTTAATATTATATTGACCATGCATTATATAAACTCCCTCGGTCCAATCATAAAAACTCTTTAAGTTCATATAATTTAATTTTTTTTACCACTTTTTAAATATATTTAATTTGACAAAGAGTACTAATTTGTTATGCGAACGTCCTTGATAATCTTGATATTATCGAAATGAGAAAGAATATACAAACCGATCGGATTGTGAATCACCTAAAATTAGCAAAAAAACTAGTTCGATCGGTCCGAACGTTAACATTTCAAATCTTAAATTAATAAATGATTTTAGAGAAAAAAAAATAGAGTTTCAAGAGTGTAATACCTGAAACTTAAATAATTGAGTTATTTATAAGAGATAAGATCCATCGAGTAAGCAAACTTGAGTGGGAGTAATTAGTATGTAAAAAGTATAATTTGATAGTGATTTAATTGTTCATATATTGTTAAATGTGTCAATATAATTGATACAGTAAGATCTTATTAGATTAATTGAATTTGATAGGTAGTGATAAATTTGATTTGACAACGCACACGAATCCAATAAAATTTGCTTTATATGGGCTATATTTGATAAATTAACATTAAAATCTCACGACACTTGTATAATTATATATATTATCAATTTTGATGATTAAAAAATATAGATATATGTGTATCAAAATACAATAGTTGCCGTATATTGAATATTTTTAATTTTTATAATTAATTATGAAAATTTTATTTTTATTTTAATTATTTTAATAAATATTATATTTAATTAGCATTTTTTTATTTTTAAAATATTTTTAACTATTAAAAATAATATTATAAATTATATAATTTATTAAATTTATATATTAAATTTTTTTAATAATTAATTGATAAATTAATTTAAAAAATTAAATTAAAATTAATATAATGATTAATTAATAATAATAAATTAATTTAAAAAAATTATTAATATATATTAATTAATCAATACATGCTAATTCCTACCAAATACGATCCTTTTAATGATAGAAATTGCTAACTTGTCCTCTAACTGACATCCAATTTGTCCAACGTTGCAAAGGGACTTTCCCAATGAGATCCATCGGATAATGAGTAACTGACCAAATCAAGAACAAGACAAGATTCCACAACCACTGCCACGTGGGAAGCTGTGATGACACGTGGGAGTCAATTTCTCCAGCTCATTAATGGTAAATTTCTTCTCCTCTGCAAAACCCACAACCACTCCCTAAATGCCCTTAATTACACCTCCAACTCCTCAACAACCCTCATTTAATTATCTTTTTACTACGACTATACAAAGCACAGCTTGACCCTTCATTTTCAAGATCGTGGGCCCCTTACTCGTATCAACGGTTCAGATTACATGCAGACATAAGCCATTCATTTTCATTCTGCTGGATTTAATTAATCCAAGTTTAGATTTTCCATCCAAATGAATTTGCCATTTGGTATTGTAAAATTTAATTTCTGATTTAAAAAAATCAATATTTTCGCCAATAATTTATAAATTAAGACTATAATTATCTCATTCATTCCTTATTTTTCCTTAAGTATACATATTTTTTATAAATTTTAATAGGTTTTCATGTAGTATATATATATACTATCACTAAATTTATTTTTAACAAGATAGTATAAAATAATTAACTGTCCAAATTTTTCTATTTTTATTTTTATTTATAAATTTAACTAAAAAAAGTGTTAATTACCTTCCTTTTTTACTTTTTTTAATTGTACAACACACTATAATTATATTGTAATTGACTTAGTTTGAATAAATAGTAAATACGCAAACCAATTATTATAAGCAATAAAGACATGCACCAACACGCTCTATGAAAAAGAAACAAGAGACCTGCACCATCCTATTATTCCATCCTTTCCACAGCCAATTAAAAAATATTAGAAAATTTTAATTTTAAAAAATTAATAATGGATTAATTTATATTTTTAAATTTTAAATGTACTATTTAATTTTTATGTAATAAAATTAAACTTATTATACTATTAAATATATTAATATGCATAATAAATAACGTTAAATATGTAATTTTTTTAAATTGGTAAAAAATTTAAAAGTGATACAAAATAAAATAGAATTGGTACGGATTATTATTAAATACATCCTCCTTATTCCTCTACTTTAACAGGAAGAAGCAAAAGGCCACAGGGCCAAGCCAGCAAATTGCTCGCACCATAAAGCTAGCTATTATACACAAAAACCAAAAATTTCTCTCATCTTCAAGAACGTCCAAAAAAATAAAGAAAGAAAATCAAGAAAATATGGGTATTCAGTCTCAGATTTTTCTTAACATTTTCTTGATAATCTTGTTGATGAGCTTCAATGGAGTTTATGGGGAAGATAGCATAGCACAGGAGTGTAGCGCAGAAATCCCGAAAGTGAATCAATGTTTGACCTATGCACAAGGAAAAGCAAACTCACCCACAACTCAGTGTTGCAGTTCTGTGAAAGATATGAAAGAAAGCGATCCAAAATGTTTGTGTTTTGTAATGCAACAAACACATAATGGCAATGCTCAAGTCAAGAGTTTTGGTATTCAAGAAGCTAGGTTGCTTCAGCTTCCTTCTGCTTGCCAGCTCCAAAATGCTAGTCTCAGTTTTTGCCCCAGTCAGTTTTTCTACCCTTTTCTTAATATGTTAGTTTTGTTTTTATATGATTCTTGAAAAGAAAAAGTAATTTTATAATCTGTTGATATTAGTAACCTAAAAATTTTATGATCTATTCATATTATATCTTATATTATCCTCTTAATTATTATTAAAAATTATATAATGCTGAAAATTATATAAAATAATTCTGAACTTATTAAAAATATCAAATTATCTTTTTTTCACTTGTCAAGTTCTTTCCCATGTAAAAGCTCGGAAAGAGTTTTAGCATTTAAGTAACGGATCATGAGTGCTTTTGGACTTTTAATGCTAAATAAAAACAGTTGGATAATTCATAGCGTAACTAAGCTCAAAGAGGTCTCTTGAGTAGAAAGTTTTAATTTACTTGTGCCTTTTTAATTATATTCCTCGATGTAGTCATTAATGATTCTTAATTATGTAAGTAATCCTAATGCTGGAATTAAATGGACAGAGCTTCTTGGGCTATCTCCTAGCTCCCCAGATGCTGCCATTTTCACAAATACGACGGCGACAACTACCGGAACTACCACAACTCCTGCACAAGGTGGAACTGCAGCACAGGAGCAAAGTGGCTGCTTCGATCACAGAACTTGCTTTACTAGTTTTATGGTTTCTGCTGTGGCCATTTCTATCTGCATTTTGTTCTGATTAAGGCCATTTTTATCTGCTTTCCTGGTGCTTTCTTGAATTTTCTTCTATGATATTTTATGCTTGTAATCGTGACTTAATGACTTATTTATGTTGTATGCTTTCTTATTTAAGGTATTTTCTCTAAACACCTTCTGAATCGAAAATGGAATTTTCAGTTTCTGTTGATTGCTGTCCAAATTTCCTATACTTCTCATTTCTTCATTACTGAAAGGATTTATCAATGATTTCTTAATGTTTAAAGTTTTGGACTTCATAAATGGCTATATACTGATATGTAATCATATATATTTGCCACTTTCTAATTTTTAAACATCAAACGTATAAGTTTACATGACATTTCAACTGTTGAATGAAAAATAATTAAATATTTTTAACTGTACATATTCGCTATAATGTACAATAAATTTGATGTATTGAATTTATACAGGTATTTGAATATTAGAAAATGACAAATATAATACTCATGTTTAAGAAGAAAATAAGGGTGAAATTGTCTATTAAGTAATTACGTTCAAAGCAAATTATGCCAGACTAAGCTCATGATTTGTCAAAGATTATGCCTGATGAGAACAGCAACATCTATATGGATATGATTCATTTAAGCAAAGCAGAAATAATGAAATTATATATGATATACCAGCCTCATCAATCTTGTGAAAAAACTCCAAATAATCTCCATATAAAGGTAAATTAGAAAAAAAAAATGGCAACAAAAACGCATATTAAAAGTTACTGTCAAGTTTAAATTTCTCAGTTCAAAACATCTAGAAGAAATCTTCACCTATCTATATCTGTCAGCTTCTTTGTTCATGTTTAACTCCCAGAGGCAGACGTGGAATTGACAAGTTTGCTTCATTCTCATTCAGAGAAACAGCTTCTGCGAAGCTCTTGGACATTTTCTTTATGAAATCATTAGAACTTGAAACAGAGATTGAATCAGCATTAGCTGGTGATAGACTAGGTGCCGGGTTGGATTGCTGTTTTGACTTCCTTGCTTGCATCATTTTCTGCCTCTCTTCATAAAAATGAAAATCATCTAGAATGGAGGAATGACTTTCATAGTTCTTAAAAATTTTTAACATTTCAACACCATGTTCCAGTTCCACCTGCAACATTTACATGCGCAGTAAGCAACACGCATTAGAAATGTAACACCATAATCAAGGAAAAAAGGAAGATAAGCTCTTGCATATAGACAATGTTTATGTTTTGCACATCCGTTGTGTAACATGGTCAAACAATAAACTGTAAGAAGTATAGTTCTGCAATTGGGAAAGCTGGTCATAAAAGAGAGAAATCATGGGGTTGAAAATTAGACATGGAAATAAAATTTTCATTTAGTTTGTGCAACATAAGAATGAGCTATAGGTTATCAGCTTCACTGAGGATAAGCTATAACCAGCTACAGTATTAACAGCAAAAGGAATGGCTTTCTATGGCTTGCAAAGTTAAAGTAGTTCAATGTAAACTCTTAGAAAGTCCTCTGTTAAGTAATATTTGCAAGGAAAGAACGCCAAGTTAATTGTTGTTGCTGATGAGGTAGGTTAGCTAAAACCCTCCACGACAAACAGACCAGTGCTCAGCTTGATAATATCAAAGTCCCAGTATCCAGCTTGATGGATCTAGGCAGTTTATTCCAGGTATCAGAGATATCAACCAGCTGGAAGCAAGTCGGGAACAATAAGAATCTATGCAACTGGCACCAAATTTTCATATACCTATGATCATCAATTATTACCAAAGCTTTGAAGATGTCGAGGGAACTCAAATGAAACCTTACCTCTTGAGTATCTCTACTGTTAGTGACTGGCTTGTTGTCATTATTTTCTAGTACAATGTGACGAAAATGGCTGTTCGGAACATCTTTAATAATGTGCCACTTGACAGGAAACTGTCCGGACCACTTATCTTGCTGCCAGTAATCCACACTCCTGTCAAAGTCCACAGGGCCAACCATCTCAGCCACTCCACAAAACTGGGCACTAGCATTTACCTGGATATAATTGTGTAGAACAGGAACAAAGAAAAGGCAGTTATTGTATTTCAATGTTTTGCTTTATTGTTTACATATATGCCTTAAATAAGAGAAGTAAACCAATTGATGACTGCATCAGAAGTATCTATTCATAGCTACCACTGAGCTAATGATCTTATGACAATCCAACCCATCCCAATTACAGATATATAATGTGGAAATGGCCAGATAAACAACGAAGCACATAGATCTAAACACATCAACAATTAGAGGATACCAAAATAGGTGTCAACATATATTAGATTTGCTTCAAATACAATGTGTCAAGGTATTTTACATTTTCTTTGAGGCCACCGGCTACAAGATTTATACCAAGAAAGGTGTACTTGGCCTTGTCAAATAACAAAGGGATCATATCACACTACAATTTTAACAACAAAATATATACCCCATATCGTCGATCTTAAGCTACATTTTCATGCATTTCATTTTCTCAAAATTAATGTTCTCAGATGCTTATTCAATTATCTCAAAATTAAATTGATCATGGATATCACCGATTATAAAACACCACCAGTAGGAGATTTCACAATTTACCGAAAACAACAAAAACACTGGGCACGTCCCATGTTTCTCCTTTGCCTCGTGATAAGCAGCATCTAATTTCTTGTTTCCATTTGGGGTACTTGCCCAAACACCATACTTTATGCTCTTATGTACATTATCCTCACTGTAAGATTTAATAACATAGAACTGTGCCTCCCTGTAGTCAGTAACAAAATCTAAGGAATTGTGAACCCCATTATAAACATCAGAAACTGCAGTCCTGGGATTATCAATTGCAGACCCATTTGCTACTGACTGACTTCTCGGCTTGAATGCCCTAGGCCCCCTATTTCGCTCACCCAATGTATCAAGAGCAACATTACAACTACATGAGAAGTCATTGCACCTTCCCCCCTGTCTCGCTTCATGAAGTGTGGGCCAGGTCTGTCCATTTATACCATACACTGAAGAAAATACAACATCATACCCAGAGATCTGATTACTTTCACTTTGAGGATAGCTTTTATAGCTGGAGCCTAAACGAGATCCATAACCATAAACTGATCCTTTCTGTTGAGAAGCCTGAATAAAATTCGGTACTATTAGATTGCAGTAGAACTCGACAACATAATCTTATGCCATACATATCTCATAAGGATTATATCTTTCCATTTAAAAATTTGGAAATCATAAAAGTGAAATTCCTGTTAATAGATTACAAGACTAACCATTCCAAAATGATTTCCAGCCAAACCTAGTGAACCAATTGATTTTGGACCAGTTGTTGTTGATGAGAAATGCACCAAAGAACCCTTCCTATTCCCAGGTTTTGCCCAGTCTGACCACAGCCCACTACTTTCAATCCCATCAAATCCTTGCTGCAAATATTTGAAGCCTCCAGAGTCTCCCAGATAATTGCTTCCTCTACCAAAAGATCCCACTGAGGATAAATAACCTGGCTGAGGCCCAAATCTGTTGCCATCTGCCTGGGAGTTGATGCTAAGAGGCAACTTAGCAGGAGAAACTGAGGTTTGTGCAGCAATATTTGAGTTGTTTGGTGAAATGAGTTGCTGGTAGTAAGGTGTATCCAAGTTAGCTAGTTCCTGGACATTATATAGCTGTCCATGACTACTTATAGAAGGGGAAGGTGTTGAGAATGGGGCATATGATCTTTGTGGTACTTGATGATTGTATCCATAGCCATGAAATGAAAGTGCTGTGGAATCATTGTACGGACCCTTCACCAGATGGGGAAAAAATAAGAAATGAATCTAAAATTACTCAGAAATGAGACCATAACAGGCAGCAGAAAAGTGCAGAAAAAAAAAATCTTACATAAGAAGCATTTTCTAAGCCCGCGGCATTAACATCTGGAAGATAAGTGCCCCAGGTGTCAACCATATTTCCATTACCTGAATGACACAAATGTTAAAGATGAGAAGAACAGGAACCGTCCTTTATTGTATATGCTGCTAAACTTGGATGATCCTGATGTTCCATAAATATATCAAACCACAGCATGATCTCAGCAAATATAACCTCACATGGCTCTGCAAATGGACCCTTCTCTCCAAATATTCATGAATGCCATCTTTCACCATTCAAACTCAGCTAGAAAAAAACTATCTTGAAGTTGAGAAAATAGGAAGGGGATGATTTTAAGATTCCCGACAGCACACTCATGCAAAACAGTGAAGGCTTGGTCAAGGAACAATGATATGAAACTTTCTACGTCCAAATTTTCTTAGTTGTCATTATGGAAGCAACAAATGCCTACACACGATCAATATTAATTAAGGGTACATTTTATTTATAGATTGAAAGAAGGTTTTGAAAAGGATAAAGTGCCTTTGCAAAAGTCTGAAGTTCTTAATTTTAAATATCTATGAGCACAAATGTAAAACCAAAGTGCAAACACCCACGACTTCTCAACCAGAATCGAAACTAATATTCCTATTATCTCAAAGCTCAAGTTTACATTTTAAACCCATCCAGTGCCAAAAACATAATATCTAACTGATAAAGACAAGCATGATAGATTGTTCTCTACTTCTAACGACAAAGATAAGGAGCTGACCTCCATGACAGACTGATTGTGCCTGAGAGGGGCAAGAATTGAGCGAAGCATCCACCCTGAGAGAACCAATGGCAATGGCACCCTGTGAAGCATCAACTCCATTTTCATCTACAGCCAGAGAAAGCTAGCAATAGATTTCAAAAGACTTGTGAACGAACCCAACTATCACATACACAGAGAAACGAAAAATGTAGTGTGGAAAGACTGCAACAACCTGATCCTTCAACATGTTTGGACCAGCGCCTTTCTTGTATTGAGAATAAAACCGTTAAAAGCTCCGGTGGTTCCTATGATTAAGTAGCAAATAGTATTGTTAATAGACTAACGAAATATTAATCAATACATACAAATTGAGAAATATTACAAATCCTCCCAGCAGTGTAGGGCAGGACGATTATCTAAGAATTACTACATTGAGCACATCTGCCAAACATCAAATACAAACATCACATTCTAGCAAATAAATATGCATATCAGACAGTATCCAAGGCAATAAAAGAAAAAAAAAATTATCAAAGAACAATGAATTACAGTTGACAAAATCCACATTGCAAATAAACGCAAAATTTCCAAGATCCTCCTTTTTCCCCTAACCAAAACAATAACTACAATCAAGGTGAGAAAAAAAATTTCCCGTTACCCAAACGCCAAAGGCAAAAAGACCTCTTGATTGTAAAAAATTCTTAAAATCGGAGTATAATGGTCACACTAACAAGGTAACATCAGCACCACTGAATTAATTAACAAACACGAAATTGAGTGAAAATAAACTGCATAACCTACAGAGGCATGCCCACAATTTATTTTGTTTTCTCCTTGTTTACGTGGTTCTTGAATTCTTGTTAAACAAACAAAAAAAAATCAAAGAAAATTAAGAAAAAAAAGGGTTCTGAATACCAGAAAAGGCTAAGCGATCATGAAGTGTGAGTGACAGGAGCTGTGAGCCGAGAGGTACGAGAGATAGCGAGAGATAGGAAGAGGAAGATGAGGGTAAAGAGTGGATAGAGATTAGAAGAAAGGTTGGGTTAATGGAGTTTTAGACATTGGGAATTGGGAGGGGTGAGAAGATGCAAACGTAACTGGAACTTCACATTTTCTCTGCACAGTTGGCTCAACCTTACTTGTCCACCTCTTCCCCAAATTGTGTGCAACTCTATATTGCTGAACACGGTTAATTCTATATATATATATATATATATATATATATATGTATGTATGTATGTATAACTTTTTAAATAAAAGAAATACTAATACTAATAATAATAATCTTACTACCGAGCAGCAAATTTTATTGTGTGAGATCTCCGAATTTAAGCATGACAGTATCTAAAATGCAGATTAATATGAGGATAATATGCTTTAAAAATATATTACGTTAGTACAGATCTGCTTAGTATAGCATACTAAAAATATTATCGAATACGTACCACCGAGCACTTGCTATCAAATATGTAACTGAACTGATAAGAATTTCTGTTAGTTTAATCAGTTATTTCAAATTTAAGTCTTAAAAATACAATCGTATTAAATATTTTATGGTAGAATTTTACCTTTTTGTATTCCTTTTTCCGATTCGAGTGGAAATTAATTTATATATAGTATAGCTTAAAGGTGTATTTCATCTATAAGGAGTCGCTTAAGATACTTCATGGTCTAATAAAAAAATAATAATAATCTTTTTAAATAATTTCAGTTTTTCACAAAATTTTGAGTTTGATGCAAGGGACACTCGAATTTGATATCATATAGTCGGTGACTTGAAATTTCATTTTTTTCTATATTAAAAAAATTAATATATTGAGTACAAAATTTCTTTTAAAAAATAAAATTGAATAAAATTACAATAATCTATAAATAGGAGTTTGAAGTGGGGGACCGATGTACTAACCCTGCTTTGCATCTGGATTATTGGATGAAAATAAAATTTTAATTCAACAGTTAATATGTAGTGCCTATTAGGTACGTACATATATTGAATTGGTATTCATGTAAAAATATTTTTATCATCAATAATTCGGTATTGCAATTATTAGATAATAATTAATAAATATTGGCTTACCAATAATGTTTAATAACTAAAAATCTAGTGATAATTATTTAATTGTTAAATGGTACCTAATGGAAAAAAGACTTTTTTTTGGAACGAGAAAATAGAAAATAACGTACATTTAACATTTTGCGTACTATTTAACAATTAATACTCATTTTGCGTACTATTTGTTGAACCTATGCTAAATGTTGGGTGGCCAAATGCGAAGCAACGGCTAAAAGCATCTTAATAAGTCCATTCGAAAATGAGTATTCTTCTATTTTGATTTTTCCAAAATCTTCTGTACCACATTTCAATAAGCAACGAGTTCGATATAGCAACAAAAGGTTTGAGAAATTAAGGAAATGTCGTGACTACAATTGTTTATATATATATTGGATTGCATAGTTTTGAGCAAAATTATTTGAATTATTCTGAATAATAGGGTTAATTTTACATATGATCATCAAACTTACGTATAATAACGTAAAAGAAACTAACTAATTTTTCGTATCAAATTTGTCACCGAGTTTAGCATTATTTTGCGCAAAAGTCATAATGATCAATTTTTAGTAAAAATTGACGTCAAAATGCTAACATAGCATATCACGTGTGCATAAGTAACTGACCTGGCATGCTACATATAAACAAATAACTGACGTCAGTTTATGATGAATCACATATGTATATACAAGTAGATGATCGTACGTATGCCACATCAGCATTCTGATGATTATTATCATTAGAAATCGATCGTCATTACTTTTGTGCAAACTAGTGAAAAGTTTAGTAACAGTTTTAACACGAAAAATTATTTAATTAGTTTTGTGCTATTAGAAATAAGTCAAGTGACACGAGTGATATTAACATTCTAAACAATGCAACAAATGCAACTATTATCAATTATAATATTTTAACGTTTAAATGCTATTTTTTAATTAAAATAATTTTATTAATATAATTAAAAATAAGGGTGAAAAGCTAATTAGGCTCGTCATGATTTGATTAAATAATTTTATCCTTGAATAATCAAATCCAAATAAAAACATATATTAATTTAATGGTCCATCCAATTCAAATGAAGGAATACTCAATTATTCCACGTGTAACGTATTAAAAACGCTAATGAATGGAAAAAATAAATAGAATGGACCTGTTAATGTGACAAAAATATGTAAGATATTATATTTCAAATGGGTTTTATGTAACTCAATTTTTATTCACTAATAGCTTATTATTTAATCTAATCTTGATTATTTAAGGGTTAAATTAGTCCAAATGAATCATTAAGGCTTAATTGGCTATGGTGGAGGAGAATCACAAATAATTCAGACAGTTGACAGTTTAGTTATTTTTTTAATTCATAATAGTTAGAATTCCATCGTCCGGCCACCAAATATATTATAAAATATGATTGAAAAAATAAATAAAATTAACTACTCTGACATTAAAATATAATAATTAACAAATGATTTTTATGCTCAAATTAAATATCTCAAAATATTTGATCGGATTAAACTTTAAAATAATTCATAATAGTTTTCTAAATTTTTGTAGACGTGTCTATAGAAAGTTACTTGGGCTAATTATAAAAAGTTTGCAATAATAGAAAAGTGCAACACAATCTACGGATACATACAAAATCAGTAAATTCCTGAATTTTATTTCCAAATTCAAATGCTAAAATAGATTCTGATTTTCTATTTATGTAATTCGTAATATTAATCTACCATGAAAAGTATCTTCAATTTACGTCACTTCTTCAATTTTATCCATAAAAATATTAATATACTATAATATAATGCTACATTATTAGTAATAGTAACATGCCTATAAAAAAGATTTTTTGTAAAAGCAATTTATCCAAAAAAAAAGATCAATATCCCATAACCGTACATAAAAATTAAATTGCATCGTAATTCATAATTATATCACTTTGAATATTCATCGATTGAGATTAGCTTAATACCTTAAATCCCTCGTAAAATTTTATTTAATTTCATAATTAATATCTAAATTTTTATTATATTTAAATTATCATAAAACTTCAAATTCATCAAATATTATCACTTAAATTTCAAATAATGATAATAATTTATCATCCAAACATATAAAAATATTAAACAATGTATATTTTTATATGTTAATATTAATTAAAATTTAAGTAACAAATTATCATCGTTATTTAAGTTTAAGTAGTAATTTTTCATGATATTTAAAATTTAAGTGATGATTTAAATACAATAAAAATTCATATATCAATTATGAAATTAAATACAATCTCGTAAGATTTTCTTAGGTATTTAGCCATTGGGATTTTTTTTCTTTTAAAGTACATGAAAGTGCTCTTAATTTCAAATATTTATCATGATTATTAATAAGTAGTGTTATTCATTCTTTTGAATCACTATTTAAGAAAGACATTCCAATGACATATATATTTATTCGAGTCTATTTTTTTCTCGATTATTTTGTATATTTTATTTTCTCTTATCTCTTAAAGCAATTAAACAAGCTGGTAACATTGTTATTTGATGTGTAAATGTGCCGAGCACCGATAAAATATAACGCTCGGTATGCCGCACGCTGCACATAAAATAATTGTGTGTAAACGTGCTGAGTACTGGTGAAATATAGCACTCCGTAATGCTCGTACACTGCGCATAAAATAATTGTCTTTGCACGAGGGACAAAAATTAAAATATATTTCTTTATCTTTTTAAATTTCATTATACTTTCCAAATAACATTCTTTCAAAAAAAAAAATTCTACATATGTTAAAATTCTAAAAACATTTACATTTTTTCAACAGGAACACGAATAATTAGGACTGATAAAATTGGTTCAAATTCAAAACTTCATCCAAAAAATTATCAAAATTTAATTCAATTCAAAAAAATATCCATTAAACCAATAAAAAAATAATTTATTAAATATGTGATCTATTTGAATTTTATAGATGATGACACCCAATGAATTTCCTACAAAATACCCAATTGATCTAACTATGATACTCATTGGATCAACTTAAAAATGATCCGTTTGGATTATCATATTTTTGTAATACAATAATTTTAATATTACATTATATTGATAGTTAATTTTATTTAAAAAATTGATCAAATTGATTGATCCATATCTGGACTATATACGATCTATTTGGATCACAATACAATTCTTATGGATAATCTGATTCATTTGAACTATCTAATGCAATATTTTTATATCACATTATTGTATAAAAATATTAATTTCATTAAAAGATAGGTAAAATAAGTTAATCTACATCTGAACCACAATATGATCTATTTAGACCATCCGTTCTAACATATTTGAATCAATATTTTTTATTTCACTATTTTTTGTGTCACTTTATTGTATAAAAGTGTTAATTTCATTAAAAAAAATTAGGTGTAATAAGTTGATACATATCTAAGCTACATGTAATTTATGTGGGCTCAATAGGTCTCCCCATTCACCTAGTCTAATTCTCCCTTCCTCTCTCTCTCTCTCAAAATCGTCTATTCCTTCCATCCTCATCGCCTGTAACGTTCTGAAACCAATACCGGCAAGAATAGTAATTTACGATAGTGAATAGTGATACCAAATGTGAATAATATCATATTGGATTCACAGAGGTCCCAAAAAATTTTATATCGCTATTAGAAAATACAATTCATAACGAATCTAGTAGTATAATTTAAACTGAAATTGAGATCAAATTGTCCTTCAAAAATAAAAATAAATCACAGAACTAAAAAAAAGTCAAACTAACTTTGACTGAATTGAAAATATTCCATTAACTTTCAAAAATTATTCCAGTTATATGGAATATGTTAGAATAATGAATATTAATTTTTAAAAGTAAAAATTAAAAGTTTGGATAATTTTAAAAGTTAGAATTTTCGGATCGGATGAAAATATTTCAATCCTAAAACATATCGAAACAAACTTCGATTGACTCAAAATTTTAAAAATATTTTAATTATAATATTTAGATATGGCAAATGGACGGATTAGGTAGATTTGGATTGGGCCATAAACGGACGGATTATAAATGGAATGATCATAAATGGATCAATACCCAAATGGATTGAGCGGATTTAGACCAACTCATGGATTCAATGCATGTTGGAAAATCAAAAGACATGCAGACTACATGGCTGCCAACCAGATTGCTAAGATGTTTGTCTCCAAATCCTTTCACAGATGGTTGTCTTCTATTTAACCATTATTTAACTATTATTAGCATTATAAATCTTGTATAAATTTCCATAGATGTAAATTAATTTTAAACTAAAAGGTAAATATATTTTTGTTTAATAATCTTAAACTCCTGACAAGGAACAACTAACAAATTCTCACTATACGTATAATCTCACATCTTGGTTTTTGGTAAGAGCATGCAGTTTTCAACTAAACTTACTGTAACCACAAAGGAGTGAAATGGGAAAAGAAAAATAATTTGCTTCTATGTGAATGGAAGATATAGCAAACAGCAATCAAAAGGTTCCAATAGAAATCCAAATATGTGTTACTTACCAGACTAGCGCACCAAATTCGAGAACAATTGCCAGAAGTGTCAAAAGCTTATTATGAACCTATTAACCAAATGTGATGGGCGTCAGTTGCTGTTCTCTCTTATGCAAATTGTTCATTCAATAGGATAAAGGAAATGAAAAAGATGACTTCCATAGAGAGCACAGAACAAGGCAACAATTATACTTGCAAGATACAGAGCTGTTGCATATATACGAACAGGATCAAGCATCATGGTAACTTGACATTTTGGGCCTATTAAAAATGTTGTGCTGCCATAGAAAAAAACTCCAACTTAGCTTATTAAATAAGAATTTAGACAGGCAAATTATTCATAAAAACTATGAGGACTTCAAGTGCAATGATGGAGGTTAAAAGGACAAGCCATCTAATAAGCAAACTAGAAAAATTGACCAGCTTGGTGCAATTTGCACAAGAACTTAAATTATCGAACACAAATTAAAACCTGTACCTTTAAGACTTCATAAACGAAGAACTATCGTTTATAATTTCTTTCCATAGTGCTTCTCAGTTAACAAACAAAGAAATGGAGTACAAAATAAATTAGGTCACTTTCAATGTAAGTAAACCCTTATTAGCATAGCTCAAACTCGGGTGTGGATTGGAAAGCAAATTGCCACAAAACAAATAAAACCCAAATTAAATCCGAAAGCCCAAAAAAAAATTGTAGCAGAACTGAAAAGTAGAAACAGAATTCAAAGAAAATCAAAATTCTGTTCAAGTGAAGAAAAAAAAAAAAGAACAAAACAAGAAGAAAACTCGAAAATTTTACGTAACGGGTAAATAAAAGAAAGGGGATGCAAACAAACCCAGACGAATGATTCTAGCTTCTCAGCCTTCGACAATGTCGCAGTGACAACAACCACCTGCAAACAAATAGGTTTGAGAGTTAGAGAGAAGAGAAGAAATTGTGTAAAACCCAAAACTGAGAGTGATAATAAAAAGAATTAAAGCGAGGAGAAGAAGCTCAAATTGGGAAATTACACAAAACTAATTAAGAAATGCGGAAAGAGAAGATAATCAAAAGCAAATACCAACAGCGCATAAGCTAAGATATAGCTTTAAAAAAAATTGGTTGAACTTACCAGCAGTGTACAAGCTAAGCCAGAAACAAAGCAAATACCAAAAACCATCTGACACTACAAACCACCAAAATCAGAGGCCAATTAAAAATACTGGCAAATAGACACATGAACCCAGAAGCTTCACAAAGAAAAATAGAAAACAGAATCAAACACTATAACAGAATCAGCATACCAAAATGATGGAAGCTGTGAACGACGGCGGCAATGTCTTGACGGTAGATAGGAACCAAGGGCGGAAGGAGGGGATGGAAGGTCTAGACGGAGAGGAAGAGAGACGGCAAAAACAGAGAGAATGTGATTTTAAGTTATTGGGTCAGAAAATATAAGTGGATTTATAGGCAGAAGAAGCCCGTTGGACATTTTTAGCAGATCCGTTTGGATCAATTTTATAGAGAAAATTACCTCAAATATCAAGTTTTTATCATTTTTTTCAAAAAATACAATCATTTTTTATAATATTTCGTTAACCTTATTTTTTAAATTTTTATTTTTAAAAATACAATTTTTTTTTACTTAAACAAAAAATGCCCTTCCCCTCCTGTTTATCTCCACCAAAATCTCTCTTCCATTTACTTTCTCTCTCTTTAAAAGTCACCTTCCCTGTTTCTCTCATCTTGCTCACAACCATTTTAATTGTTGCTTTCTTCTGATAATCTCTATTTTTTATTCTTTTTGTTTTTTTTTGAAATCAACATTTAAAATTAGAAATGGTATTAGCCGTTAACGATAAAAAAGAAATTCTGCAAATCGAAGGTGAGAGACGAATAGAGAAATGGAGGAGAAGAGATTAAGAGCACATTGTTTGGTGATAGCATATCCAGCACAAGGCCACATAAACCCTATGCTTCAATTCTCCAAACGCCTTCAACACAAAGGACTCAACATCACATTCACCACTACTAAAGTTGCTTTCAAAACTATTCAGTCAACACCCTCTTCTTCTTCTTCTTCTTCACTTGAGACCATATCCGATGGCTATGATGAAGCTGGTATAGCCCAATCATATAGCATCGGAGTCTACCTGAAAACCTTCTGGCGGGTCGAGTCTAGAACCCTTTTCAATCTTGTTCAAAGATTGAATTTTTCAGGTTGCCCTATAGATTGTATAATTTATGATGCATTTATGCCTTGGTGTCTTGATGTTGCCAAGGAGTTTGGGGTTGTTGCTACTGCTTTTTTCACTCAGTCTTGTGCTATTGATTCTATATATTATCATATCCATAAGAAACTTATCAAACTTCCTATTTCGGACCCAGAAATTCTTATTCCAGGATTGCCTCCTCTTCAGCTCCAGGATATGCCTTCTTTCGTTTATAATTTGGATTCTTACCCTTTTTTTTTTACATGCTTTTGGATCAGTTCTCAAATATTTATAAAGAAGATTGGGTCTTTTGCAATACATTTCATGAGCTGGAAGAAGTATATCAACGGATGGACCATGGAGAGATTCCTCTGTTTCTCTCCGCAGTAAAGATGTTTCCGAAGAGCATTCAGGAGCCAGACTTCTGTAAGGTTTTTTATTTATAATTCTATGTAGGAGAAATCAATTCATAAGTTATGAACAATCTACTAGTCTTACATTGTCTGGGAAAAAAAATACATGCATTTTTAGGGAGTTCCGAAAGAAGAGCCATTATATTATGTCATTATGCTGATGCGTTCTTTGGCCTAATTATGTTTTCCTTGAAGTCGTGCGTTTGTTTTGATTATTGTAAATCGGTTCGATTTTTCTTGAGCAGTTCTGCAAATAGTTCTTGTAATTGAATAGTTCTTGTAATGTGTTATTTATTAAATATGCAAATGCTTAACATACTTTTGTTACTGTTCTGATTGAGATCATCATATATACAAATAGCAATAATAATAATAATAATAATAATAATAATAATAATAGCATCGACAATTCTAATTCTACAAGCAATATTATTACTAATTGTCAATTTCAATATTGGAACATTAAACAAACTTGAACTGTATCTCTTTATTTTCTTTTTTGGATAGATTTTCAAACTTTATGGAAAATTCTACAGAGACAAAAGAATTGAAACGATATCTGCCAAATGTATCTTATGATAATGTCAATTGAAAGCAATGGCATCTGCTTCTATAATGGGTACAAAATATCATAAAATAAAATCCAACTTGTCAAAATAATACAAAGTCACAAAAGGAAGGAGCATTTATATTTCCAAAGCAATTTTAAACCATCCAAAATGTGATTGATTGATTTTTATATGTACAATTGTTGCAATTGATCCTCCATTTAACACTCCAACATTTGAAATATTAAAAGGATTAAGTGGTGTGTAGTAGATGTACACAGTGTGTATAGCACATATACACAGTGTGTACATGATATACACACTGTGTATAGCATGTATATATTATGTGTACTAGATGTATACACTGTGTACAGCATGTACACACGGTGTGTACTAGATGTACACGTTGTGTACAGCATGTACACACGGTGTGTACATGATATACCCACTGTGTATTAGATGTATACGTTGTGTACAGCATGTACACATGGTGTGTACATAATATACACACTGTGTACAGCATGTACACACGGTGCATACTAGATGTAGACATTGTGTACAGTATGTACACATGGTGTGTACTAGATGTACATGCTGTGTATAACACATACACATGGTGTGTACATGATATACACACTGTGTATAGCTTGTATATATTATGTGTATTAGATGTACACACTGTGTGCAAATTGATTCTGATATTAAATCTCAATTTTACTAAAGCAAAAATGTAAGACATACTAAAAATATTCAAAATAGCAAAAAATTGAAAAAAAAATAAAGAAATTCAAATTTGTAATAAAAATCATTGTTCCATAGTTTTTGCCTATTCTTCCTTTTTAATTTATCCTTAAATGTTACACTTTCCTTTTTTTCATATTATAGTCAATTTATAAATTATCTATTATACCCTATTTAAATTTATTTTATTAATTTCAATTTAAATTTTTGATATTATATTATTAACTATGATTTTTATAGTTTCAATAATAATTAATTATTCTTTATAATAAAAAAAGTCATAGTAACAATTTATCCCTTAACCATAATAACTAAATTTTTTAACACATCTGAAGAAAATGAAATAGACAAATTATTGAAGAGAGTTATTTAAAATTTTATTTGAAAAATAATATAAAAAATTAAATGAATATTTACTCATTATTAAAAAATTAAATAAAAATATTATAGATGATCTCTAAGTTAGCTATAGAATAGAAATTGCTAGCAGCCTATGTTTTAAGAGAGTGACAAAATCTATATTTTAATAGAGACTAAAAAAATGAACTATTACCGTGAGGGCGCATCTATCGGGTTTATCTTTTTGCTCGATCTATTATGGCACTGCGATGGATGGAGGGACTAACCTCCTTGTTTTTTTCCTTCTTTTTTTAAAGTTAAAACTCGAAATCAAAACGAAAGCACTAAAGGCAGTAGTCTCCACCATTTTCTTGACCCTCCCATCTTAGATTCCATAATATTAAATACTAAATCAGCATTTTATTTTGACACGGAACTGAGCACTAAGGCTGATTGTACATGTAACTTCCACAACCCCAAACCACTAAACAATGGCAACTCATCACTCAACGAGTCCATACAACAACATGCGATCAACTTCAATACACAAAGTTTGATAAAGGAGACTTTGCAAGTTCTTCCATTTGAAATAAGCAAAATAAAACTAAGGATTGCTACCACATCAATCCTCATACTACATAAAGCATCCAAACAGAAACATCAAAATACAATCAGAAAAATAACCAAACTGAAAGAGGAATGACAGAGCACAGATATCACGTATCAGTTTCTCAGCCCCATGTTGCATGAATTAAGTATTGAAAATGATGCTTTGAATGTGATTAGGCAACCCTTCTACAAACCACAGCCTAAAATTCCAAAATATGGATTTCGTGATTACATGAATATTAGAATAATTAAGAAATAATTAAAAAAATACAATTTTGGAACTTCTTTGTCCGAAGTTTGCAAGCAATCCCTACCGTTAATACAAGGTGTGGGTCCAAATTAAGAAAAATCAATTTCGCAACCAGAACCACCGATGTCATGAAATTCAACCACAGTATCTATAATTGTTGCATTACAATTCCAGATGTGAACGATAAAGGAATTACCCAGAAAAATTAGAAAGGGGACTGACTAAAAGAAACAGAAACTGATCATCAAGTGCAGAGACGATGCTAGCGTGTGTGAATGAGCTTAGGCGAGTTCCATTGGAATTGAAGCAGATAGTAAGGGGTTTCATTATGATCTGCTTGCTTGCTTGCTATCTGTCAAAGCTGGAGAAGTTCTTCATCTTCTTCATCTTTTTGGGGCTTGTTAATGTGACACAGGAAGATAACAACGGAAAAAGGAAAGAGGAGCGAAATTGGATTATCAGCCTTGGATATCTAAAAATGAAAAATTGTATTTTTTGAAAATATAAATTGTATTTTCGTTATTGAAAATTTAAAAAATTGTATTAGTGAAAAAATTATAGATGCATTGTATTTTTTGTTATTTTTATTTTTTTTTGTATATTTTTGTAAAAACCCCAATTTTATATGGACAGTTATGGGATCTGATCCGACGGGCATATTTTGGGTTTGAATTGAATTTGAATTAATTTATTTAGATAGATTTGGGCCGAGTTTTGGGCTTAGTAAATTTTACCAAATTTAATAATATTTAAAAATTTTTGAAATAATTTTAATGAAAAAATAAAATAAGGATAAATAAATCAATATATATTAAATTCATGAATTAACCGAAATTTTTCTAATTCATTTAAATATTAATTCATTTATGATCTGTTTATTTATAATCTGTCTGTTTATAGCTCAGCTCAAATTCATACAATCCGTCTATTTGCCACTTTACAAATAATAATAATATTCTTATGGATGAAAACGAAATTAATTTTTTTCCCGCATAAACCCTAAAAAGTTAAAAGCGCAAAACGGTGCGCGGCAAGTTAGAATCTGACGCGAAAAATAGCTCATAAAAAATAATCAATTTCGTGGGATCGAGTTCCTCTTTCCCCTCAGCCCATCGCTGCCCCAATTCTAGTGCAAGAAGACGCTATTTCTGCCAATATTTCGTTATTGTTCAATCAATCTCTCCCTTACGCCATGTCTCAGGTACTCGATTTTCCAATTCGATTTCATTGTGTTTTCGTTTTTTTCGAGATTCTTTTCGCGGAACTGTAGAAAATCCAATGGTTTTTAATTTTCTGTTTCATTATCATAGAAATTAAGTTGGGTAAAGAAGAAATTGCTCTTGCTTCTTTATCATTTTAATATCCTGAATGCAAATTACAATCAATTTATTCTTTTTTTTTTTCTTGGAAGTTGGATCTGATTATTTTAAATAGTTAATAGCCTATTTCGGAAGTGATTCTTTGGTAGCTGATGAATTCTTTTTGCGTTTATTTTCGTGCTCAGATTGATAACAGAAATTCCTCTGCAGCTAAGCGGGCTAGAACTGACGGTATGCGAATTTTTTGCTTTTGTTGCGCGCCATGTTAATTATTTTCTTTTATATGGTGTTTTAGAGCTTGGATTCCAGTTTTGAGGTTTGGATTATTGGGATTAATTGGCTGGGTAAAAAATTGGGTTTAACTAATGTTGGTCAGAACGTCATTCTTGTCACCTCTAGGTAGTCGCAGGGAAGATGATTGGACATGTCCCAGTTGTGGCAATGTCAATTTTTCATTCAGGACAACTTGCAATATGCGTAATTGCACCCAGCCCAGGCCAGCTGATCATAATTCAGTAAGTCATTATTGAAGTAATTTTCTTGTACAAAATAGGGAGAGAGAGAGAATGTGCGGATCTTTTCTTGGATGAAGGATGTTGGAGTTTGTCCTTTCTACTCATTTGTAGGATACAAGGAACGTTAGTAATTATCTAACTATTGCTTATGCAGGATTCTGCTGCATGCTTAAGTATTCCTCGTTGTTAGATCAGAATTTGTTTCAATTCTATCCTAAAATTTTTAAGGAACAAAATGGTAAACACCGCATATTTTGTAGCATGCAGCCAGTGTCGAAGCATCTAGATGCATATGTTCTGAGTGCAGGGTCAATCCATGGTTTTTCACTTTGTGAGATTACTCTGATGCAATTGTTGATCTCTGTGTATGTTACAAAACTGTAGAGGATGCATTGACTAACTTAGTGTGTTTTTTACTTGTTGATGCGCTCATTTCTTTTTCTTTTTCTTTTACTTGTTTTAGTTTTTATAGAAGTCTTTTAACTTAATTGTTTCCAAATAATTCCCATTGCTTCTTTCCTGCAGAAATCTGCTCCCAAGCCACTGCAACCTCCACCCAATTACTCATCCTCAGCTCCATATGTAGGTTCTGGTGCACCTTCTTCAATGTATATGGGTGTACCACCATATGGATCCTCCCATTTCAATGGATCTTCTATTCCTCCATATGATGTTCCTTTTTCTGGTGGCTCAGCTTATCATTATAATTATGGCAGCCGCCTTTCTGCAGGGAGCCCTTATAGGCCACTGCATATGTCTGGACCACCTCCATATTCTGGTGGATCTATGATGGGAAATGGTATGCTCCTGGCTCTAAATGTCTCTGCCATTTTTATTATTGCTTTATTATCCTTCTTCCAGTTTCTTTCTTTCTTTCTTTCTTTTCCTTTTCTTTAATCATCTTTGTGGATTGATATTATAATATCTTAACATGTTCTGCCCTGCTTTCTGTATCTACGCTATTCCGTAGTTAAGAATGCTTCATGTTGTGTATTATGCACTTTGATCGTTCAGGAGTTATGTTATTTAGCTGATAAAATTTATTCCTTTTTATGTCAGTTGGGATGTATGGTATGCCCCCCTTGATGGACCGGTATGGATTGGGTATGCCAATGGGCCCTGCTGCCATGGTATGTCAAATAATCATTCTATCATTGTTGATTAGATTTAGATGACAGAGATGGTTCGGTATAGGCATTTTGACATAACATATGAATTGGAATCCATGGTGGCTTGTTGAGATTTGTATATGTACGACTAAATTAGTGCCTTAGGGGAAAAAATAGCGTTTGAATATAATTCAATTCAGTACTGCAAGTGCCATCTATTTCTGATTTACAAGGCCTTAAAGACACTTTAGTTTGTTATCTAATAATAATTTAGAGGAAAAATTGAAATTGTCCTCAAATTGACATTTATCCTCACATTTAATATTTTGGTGAATTCTCAAGGTCACTTTTTCTTCCCTCTTTGTTAGGGGCCAAGGCCAGGTTTCTTCCCCGATGATAAATCTATGAAAAAGGGTGCAGGTTCGTCTTTCGGTATGCTGTGAAGAGCAAATACTAGGGAACTGTGCATAGTGGAACTAATACTGTTATTTCTAATTATGTACATGCAGATGCCACGCGTGATAATGACTGGACATGCCCAAAATGTGGCAATATTAACTTTTCTTTCAGAACTGTTTGTAACATGAGGAAATGCAATACACCAAAGCCAGGATCCCAGGTTTTTTTCTTCTTGATCTTGATTATCAACTGTTGTCTCAGTGTTCTATTGTTTGGGATGCTCAGCATTGAAAATTATTTTGTTTTGTTTTAGAATCTTTGTTAGTCTTGTTAGATCTTTTGTTTATTCCAGCAATTGGTCTGAATTCTGAAGTATTTTCATGCAGGCTGCAAAGACAGAGAAAAATTCCAGTAAGTTTTAGTCCATTCTGCTGTTGGGGAGCTTCATATTTATGAATTTGATGCTTATTTATCCCTTTCTTTTCAGAACAAAAGATGCCCGAGGGAAGCTGGAAGTGTGAGAAATGTAACAACATTAATTATCCATTCAGGACCAAATGCAACAGACAGAATTGTGGGGCTGAGAAGCCTGCCGAGACAAATGATTCCTCTTCATCAGCCGCAGATGAGAATGACCAGGTTTGTTATGTGGTTAATCTTGTTTGTAGTACCATTTGCTTGAAACTGTTCAGTTCAGTTCCATATGTACGATACAAAAACTCAATGAGCATTAGTAAGAAAGGTGTTTATGATAAGGTTAACCTGCCCCCTTTCTTTCTTTTTCCTACTCCTTGCTTTCCATTTCATCTCTGTTATTCAGTGAATCTTGCTATGTACCTTGTTAATTGTCAATTATACTTCCACTTTGCAACCATTGATTTCCAATTGTCTACTGTTCCAGTGAGTACTAGGACATGTATGAGGTTTGAGAAGGTCCAGAGTCGTCGTCCAGCATTGCTCAATATGGGTGTCTGAAAGTCAGTCTTGTCGTCCTCATGTTGCTGCGGTTGTCAAGTTACTCTGCCTTCTCTTGATGTCTGTCAACTTGTTGTATTACTTCCAATGACATATTAAGGTCTTTATGGATCCTTGAATGCATGATGTGTCTGCCAGCTTGATCCAGGAAAGATTTAACAGGATGGTTTCAGTTTCCTATTAGTTAGGCTTTTGTAATTTTTGGCATCAACTCTGCTATTCTAGTAGGTATATGCTACCATAAACTTAGAATACTACAGTTCTTGTTCATTTGGATTGCATTGTCTATGCCATTCGGTATCATTATTTCAGTATATCTTCCATTAGAAGTGAATGGGCTTTTAAGTTGAAAAATCAGAACTTAATTTGCTCGGTACTGGCTAATGAGTCTGGAAGTTAATGGCCTTTATCTATGTCGTCTTGGTCTTCATTTTCATTACTCTCTACTTATATGTGATTTGGGATATTGGTCAAAACTTTCGAAACTGGAGGTGGTTTTGATTGTCTATAATACCCTTTTTTTTAGTTTAATCAATGTAAAGTTTTCGGGGCCGTGGCTGCATGATTAACATGTTATGTTTTTACTTGAGTAGCTCTAAAGGTTCGATGGGGCAGTATTATCCTAGGAGTTTTTTTAATTTTATTAAATAGTTTTTTGGGGTCACGCAATTGCAAATTCTGTGGTGCTCTGTTCACTTCAAGATTGACTTGATCTTTCAACTAGTTGTGCTACTCGAGCAGCTTAACTATGTTCATATGCTTGTGTTCTCCTTTAGTAGCCATTTTTATTGGGATAATACATGATTTCCCCCTAAATTATTATTATTACCGTTTAGCACATTATTTCTCAAACTAATCGAATGTCGTATTACTTCCGAAATTTTTTAAAAGTGTTATAAGGGACACCCTTAGAACTTGTTAAAAGTGCTATATTAGACTATCATTGTCCGCATGTCTCAATGTGCCATGTGAGGCAGTATGATATTTTTAATAAGTGCAAGGGAAAAGTCTAACATTTAATTAGTTCAAAGATAATATGTTTAACTGTGATAATTTATGAGAGAAGTCATGTATTAAGCCCATTTTTGTTTGGGAGGGATTTGATCTTTTAGGCAGTGGCGACGCCACTTGAAGAGATTTAATTTTATATATATATATATATATATATATATATATTAGATAAATAATTTTGCCTCTCTTAAAATTTTATTTTTACTTCTTTTTGTTTAACTTATTTTTTAATTTTTTGATCAATTAAATCTTTTATTTTTTCACTCCCATTGAAACAAAAATACAAAATTATATTTTTCTTTGAATTTTTAAAGAAAAATAAGATAAATTTGAAAAGAAACTAAAGAATACAATAAATATTTATATTTAATTAAAGGTTAGTAATTTAGTTTTGCAATTTTTTTTTGTTTTTATATCTTTTAAATAGTTACAATATTTTTTTTTTTTGCATTTTAGAGAATACATATAAAATTTTAGACAAATGCGAATCTAGTTAGCTTTTATATTATATGTTTGAATTGATGAAAACATTTAAAATAAATGATTAATTCAAACATATCATAAGAGGAAAATTAGTAAAGAAAAAAAAATAAAAATTGAGTAAATGCTGACAATAAAGGAGATACGGTGAATAGAAAGTGATATTAATAATGTGTTGGGCATTTAATTCTAGGAATTTTATGAATCTAAATTCTTTAGTTTTCTTATTATGTCATTAAGAATTTTGTTGTATCAGTTTGGCTTAATTGAAATATTTACAGTTGTAAATAATTTAAATGCATAAAAATAGTACCTGTATAATACCAACAAATAGAATATAGAGTTTTACCTTTTCCTATGGAGTATCAACAAATTAAGTAATCATGTTGTGGAGTGTCTGAATAACTTTTCTTTAAATAGATAAAAAGGTTCATGTTGTATCATTATATTCGAATAACTTTTTAATAGTTTTGAAAATTTAATTTGTAATATAATAAGTATAGTATTGGTTTTTGTAGATTTGTTAGCTCAATGAATATTTTTTTATTTAATAATTTATTCATAGTATTTATTCTATATTTTTTAAGTATGACTTATATTTTTGCCCTTGATTATAAACCCTAGCTTCCCTTGTTCTAGGTCTGCATAATTTATTAAGCAACTTGATTATTTTGGGTAGTAAATTTTATTGATAAAAATACTTGCCAATGAAACTCATTGAAAAGAACAATATTTTTTTTTAGATAAAGGTTTTTTTTAATTATTACTAAAAAAACTCTTTTTTCTTAGGATTTATATTTAATGGGTTTGGAAAGAAAGTTCTCTATGCTCGATAATTAAACAAAATTGATGAAAAGAACAGAAGTTTTCAAGTAAGCTTTTGGTTGAACCTGCGCATAAACGATCAGCAAAACTCAATCTTGCAAGGTTTAAAGATAGATTAACTATGTAATTAGCATTTAACCAATTCTTTATAAGTGACGCTTTCAAGTTGCTTTACAAATGACAAGCAGCTGTAGGGTACTGGCCGGCGTTCCTCCAATCCGAATAAATTCAAGACTTTTTTTATATACGTATTTGACTATACTATTTATATATGCTCTGAAGTCAACTCGTAATCCTTGAGGATTACTGATAATTTACAAAATCCAAGTCAAGCAGCAACTTTCATTTCATGATACAAAAGGGAATTCTTTGCCCTTTTGATAGATCAAACTTGGTAATATACATTGTCAAATAAAAAAACATATGACTATTATTTCTACATGACAAAACTTGGCATAGATAAGGACCGAGTTGAAGCAAATGCCGTCCTAAAGAAAAAAAAAGAAGTGTATGTATATATATATTTATAAAGAAAAAAAAAGGCTGGATCAATAGTCATATATGGTCTATTGCCCATGTCCAAGTAATTTATTTCACAAATATTTATGAATCAAAAGAGGAAAATGTGTAGCCGTTGTTATAATTATATTGATTTGAAAAGAAACTATTATGGAAAAAATTGAAGTCTAAATTAAGAATGTCCAGTAAGAAATATTCTTTAGAATCCGTAGTCGGGTAAATTATAATATTTTCAGACATGGTAAGAAAATCTCCTCTGTAACTTCCGAATATAAACTCCAAACTTTGTATATATAAATACATATGCATATTGGCTATCAATCATCAACTCGTCTATTATTCTCTCTCTCTTGATGAAAAGAATTATTAAATATCTCAGGGAAAAAGATAAAAAAAAAGGTGGAAAAGGGCTGTGCCTGCCTGGCTCCCTGTATGCCACAGGCAGATTCCAATCTCTCGATTGTTTCTCGCCGGTGGCGTGCACGGAGCCAAGCATACTCTCCACTCTCTCTCTCTATATATATAATTTAATTTTATATGTTTTTCCAAGTTGTCATTAGAGTTTTTTCTTTCTTTCTTTCTTTTTTTTTATTGCATAAAGGTCAAATTTCAAGCTCTCAAATTCTTTTTTTTTAAATACTTTTAACTTAGTATAAAATTTAACTTTATAAAGATAAATATTAACTATTTTCAATATTTTGGTTCAAATATGAACTACTTTCTTTCGTATGTGCATATTTACCCTAAAAGTATTAGACAAAAATAAATTTATATCATTTTTAATATTTTAAAAACATTTTTAAAAAATACACTTTTAAAAATAAAATTTTACTACTTTCAGTATTTTAAAAGAAAATTTAATTCTTATTTTGTAACACGATAATTAGAGGTCAAGTTATTTATTTATTATTTCGAGGGGTGCGGAATAGAGAATTAGTAGGGATGTTCAAAATCCAACCCTACCCGAACTACATATTCAAGTAGGGTTATTAGGGTTGAAAAAATTAAGGTTTTCGGATTTTGGATCGGGTTAAACTTTTATAAACTCGATTCATCTGAACAACACACTTCATTCCCTTTAAAATGCAGCATTTTGTATGTTTGTATTCGTCGGATGGGTTCGGATAAACCCGACCCGAACAACCAGAATTCTATTTTTTATCATATAAATTAAAAGAAAAAAAATATTTTTTAATTTTAAAAAATAAATTCGAGTTATTCAGGGAAATCCGAATTTTTGCGGGTTATTCAGGTAGATGTCCTAGTTATTCGTAAGTAGGATAGGGTTATGATATATAAGAAAAATCGGGATTCGGAATATTCGGATCGGGTTGATCTGAACCGTCCGTTGAACACCTCTAAGAATTATAGATATAAATATCTTCCGTTGGGGACAAATATTTTTTATAACAATATTAGGGTCTAATAATAAATTCAAATTTAGGATATTATTACAATCAAAAGAAGAAAAAAAAACTACCTTTACCAGTTACCGCTATTCCACAACTATATAATTAAATGAGAAATACTACTTGGGACTTTGACGTTTCTGTTACTATCGGCTTTCTTTACTTCTAAGCAATGCAATTTTGCTCTTTTATATATAATATTCTCAATTTCTTATCTTTATTTATTTATTTATGTTATAGTGTAGCATTTTCTGTCAGTATTTAATTGATTGTTTAATTGATACTCACTCCATTTTTTTTATCCGTTATTTTTATTATTTTTATTAGAATTAAAAAATAATAAATAAATTTAAATTTAATATTAAATTATGTAATTAAAATTAAATTATCAAATATGATAAATTCTAACTTTACTGAAAAAAATAAATTAAAAAATATATTAAAATTTTAAAAATAATAGATAAATA
The DNA here is from genome assembly GCA_037975025.1 of Excoecaria agallocha. Lineage (NCBI taxonomy): Eukaryota > Viridiplantae > Streptophyta > Magnoliopsida > Malpighiales > Euphorbiaceae > Excoecaria > Excoecaria agallocha. Next base: position 54,623,548 of record CM075807.1, on the reverse strand, counting down.
AAATTTAAATTTTATTTAAAAAATAATAGATAAAAAATGACTGAAGGAATAATATGTTAGGCAGTTCAACTAACATTTATTTTATTCATTATTTATAGTTAATAATTAATCAATCTAAAATCTAAACCCTGTATATTTTGACAACTAAGAATTCATTATTTTATACCACAAAAAACACTGATTTTGACCTTTCTCCTCTCACATGTTAATGAAACAGTAGAATTTTCCCTCATGTACTTTATTCAAGCAAAAAAATTGCTTTCATTTATTGCAGAGACAATCATATAATAAAGTTTGATTCTTGTAAAAGTTACCTTTCTCATTTTGCAAAACAGCTGAATCCAGTTGGCACAGATTTATTGGTTACCATGATAAGTCTGTAATTTCAGCATCTTTAAGGCAAGATCGGGAACAGAGATTGCATCCATTGAAGGGGAAAAGACTTAAGATTAGTAGTTTACCATCTCTTCTGATTTTTCTGGTTTTTTTTTTTTAATAACTGTTTAGACTACTAACGTTTCTCCGTTTTCCCAAAGAAGAAAAAGGGCTGATAATGTATAAGAACATACTAAGATTATAAGTTTGAAATAGTTTTATTTGAAAATTAATTCAGGTTAAGACAACAGCTTAGGATGCTTAGTTACCATCATCTGAAACATGAAAGCATCGGGCGGAGATGGTTACATGTTCCTGTAGAAAACAGCTGACACTAATCAGAACATTACAGGATCAAGCTGTGTACTTTCTGCAGCAAGACAGAACTTCATTAACTAGAAAAATGAATTAGTTTCAAGGATCTTGCTCTAGTGTTAAATGAATTGTCCAAAGATGTATAGGTTCGTCAGTAACCCACTGTTCGGCAAAGCAATTATCAAAGTCTATCAAGTAAATTTGTGAATCATATGCATACGCGAAATTATCGAAACAAGGGAGATGATGATCAAGATACACACCTCCCTTTGAATGTGTAACTTCTCAAGATGAAAATGATGACTGAATTTCCAGAAGTCAGTTCAGCTGACTAGAATAGAAGTCACCATCGTATGGGACTCGTAGCAGCTGGAATTCTGGAAAGTAGTTGTTGTCACTTTGAGCAGTCAAGTTGTTAACTCGAGATTCTGTAGACGGTTGTTCAGTTCTCCAATACTCGGATATGGAGATTGGGATTCCTTGTGGCATAACAGGCAGCACCGATTGAGGTATGCCTGCATGACTTGTTTGTGAATGCTGTTCATGTGACATTGATTTCGGCACACAAGAACCCCAAGAGTTGGTTGACAGAAGAGAGAGAGCACGCTGAAGATCCTGAGTTGCATCCACACCGGATGAGATAATTGATTCTTCTAAACCTGAAAATTTTGATTATCTAGTCATCCAACAAGAAAAATTCTTATCATAATGCACTATATTCACAACACTGATTTTCTTTCAACCATAACTCAGTTTCCGTGCCTTAATCCAATCTTTGTAATTTTCTAAACATTATTAAGGTTCTCCTGTAGCCAATTGAATCCTGAGAAATTCAAAATATTACTTTGAAGCATTGAAGCAACCAGCAACTGCATGTCATGAATCTCATACCATCTCATTATACAGTACACATGAATGAATCATCCAATCTCCCTTCACTTGTCCTTCCCTCAATTTTTGCCATTTCACCTTCCTTGGATATTTTCGATCTTTACTACATCTGTGCTATTTCTATTAAGTTTATATTTTAAGTTTATCTTGCATGTTTGTTTCTAAAAAATTCAACTTTTAGGAAGTCTATTTTTCGCATGTACAATCAATATTTTCTGAAGTTTCATCTTAGGTTCCAAATTTGACTATGAATTCATCACTTGTTTTGATAAAAGTGTGAATTCCTCTTAATTTAGCCATAGCATTCACACCATACTATACATTTTAAAGGTTTGTTGATTCTTGTCGTTAAAAGGCTAGGAACCTTAACCTTAAGCTCTAATTAAATTCAAAATTCAACAGCTTATCGCTGTCTTTGAAGGTTAGAAGCTCTCTTACAGGTTAGTCCCTAGTTTTCTAGGCTTCATTTGTGCTGCTGAACAAATTAAAATTTCATAAACCTCAGCTTAAACTGTCATGTCACACGAGAAACTGAACCCTTTGAATTTTGAGCAGGTGAAAGGAGAGCCAAAGTGTATGCCTGACATAACGTCAGCATCAGATGCTTGGTTACTAGAGGATAACAGGTTGCAGATTCCATTTCGAAAATCTTCCTATGCGCTTGAAAAGAATTGCAGTATGATACTCAGCACATAATCAAATGAGATGATAATATTATTTGACGAACCTTGATTGAGAACCTCGGTTGCATTCACCTTGGCCTTGCATGGTAAAAAGATCTTGGAATCATGAAGATGCATAGGAATTGAAGTTGTGGGGTCATTGCCACACAAATGCAGTTGCTCGTCAATACCCCCTTTTCCAGGCTTCAATGCATACCCTTTAGTTATTGTGAACCTGGAGCTGGATGTTCCTTCCCATGTCAAACTTGCATTAGGCCTGGCATGAATAAGTGGGGTCCTGTTCCAACCAAGACTCATCTGTTGCCTCTCATCTGCACAGGCAAACTAGATCAAGTCAACTTCCAGAAATGTGTATGGCGATTTACCAATTCTATAACATAGCATTAATGGGTACATTGATGTCCCAATGTCATCGAAGAAGAGTAACAGCCATACATTTGACATAACGGCAAGCCCACATCACGAGGAGTGATTTCTCCTCTGTAACCAGTTTCCCGGTATAATAGATTTAAGCATTTCTCATATTTGGATAAGTTTTCTTGTGACTAATGACATGAATTAACAAGTCACAATGGCAATATGAGAATTTTCTTATATTTAATTCAAACTTAGGAAAGAGGACCTTCCGTCTATATGTGTGTCTAAATGTTAAAGGGACGAAGAAGAACGACAAACTGCATGTCATGGAATATGAAAAACTTTCAAAACTTTTTAGAATGAATGTTAATACCAATAGCATGTTATGTACCACAGAAAGAGACTACAAAGTTTTAGTTTAAAATCAGTACCATACAACGATGACGACAGCCTTGCTGGATTCAGTGGGACAGTTTCTGGCTGAGGCTTGCGACGCCTTGCATTGTGATCAGAAAGACGCCTGCGACAGCTTCGCTTCTTTTCATCAAACTCAGACAAGCCATGGAACCTTGATAAGGTAACCAAGAAATCATCAAATCAATTGAGCATATCAGGTAGACATAATTTAAGTAACATGAAGAAAAACTAGAACAAGAATTAAAAATGAATCCTAATTCTCAACTTCTCATAGTCTTCCATTTTGCAAGAGCTTTTATTATTCTAGTTCTTCCATTTCATTAGAGCTTTTACCTGCTACACTGCTGGCAAAACCTACGTTCTAGACCGGCTACAATGACCTTTGGAGACTTCGAATGGCTTTCACAAACTCTATGTTTGCAATGATAATCTTTAGCAGATGAGAGGTCAAGGCCACAGCCTTCTACTTGACAACGTGGGGCAGGCATAGCCTGAGTACTAGACTTGGATCTCTTTGTAGAAGAAACAGTAGACCCAGGAATCACGGAAAATGATGAAGTTTTAGCATTGCTTCCTGCAAAAACATCTTCAAAGTATGTCCTCTTACCAAGCTTCAAACCGAGCAAAGGTTCTCCCGAGCCAACAGAAGCCTCAATTGTAGAAGAAGATCCAGTTGCTTTGGCTGTAAATGCTTTCTCATTGTTGGAATCTTCTGGGATGGCCTCAGTTGTCTCCAAAGTAAATTTGGACGTTTTTACTTCCCCCGAAGAAGAATTGTTGGAAACGGACTTTGAGCTCTTAGATAAAGAAGCAAGACCCAAATCAGAACCAGAACCACCACTTCCACTTCCAGATGAATAAAAAGATCCAGAATCAATTCCTCTCTCCCCATCAATTTCCCACTCTGAAGCTCTCAACTTTTTTGGGTTTTCCGTTGTTGAATTAAACATTATTAGATTTTCCCAATCCCACTGTATGGGGGGTTTAGTATTCCACTCCATAAGTGAGAGGGAACTCATAGAATAACTTCACGGATTGCAATTACTTTCTATAACTTACCAGCAAACAGATGCCAGATCCTGCAAAAATTAAAGAATCGGAAAAAAAATGAAATGCCAAAAACTGCGAATTTAATCAAGGGAAAATCAAGCAGATTGATACAAGCAGCAATTTCTAAAAGATTCCACAAAACACAACAGCACATCATACTTTAGAAACCAGAAAATAGCTCACCTCTGTATTTTACTGAATCAAAGGGTCTGCCATATCTGTTGAGCTCAACTTGCAAAGCAATTTCGATCTGCCAGTTCCTGATATTGCATAAACAGATAAACTCACCAGACTCCACAACCCCAGGAAATTCAAAGAAAGCAGCTAAATTAAAACCGCATCAGCTAAAAGAGACTCGCTTAGCAACCTAGCAATGGTTTTGCAGACATAAAATTCCATTTCAAAAGCTTAGTTGTTGCTGCTGTTGTTAAAATTCCATTTCAACCTCCATAAATACATACATCTAACCAATTAAAACCCAGGAAACAGATGCTTGAACTTGCGGATTCCCAGAATATCAGGATATTGAAACAAAAGCTTTTCTTCCCTTCACACCTTATTACCTAACAAACTCTCTCCACAAATTCATAGAAAAGCTAATCCCCCTTTACTCGAAGTAAAACTGTTTCCCAATTCCCTGCAAGCGCTAACTTCTTGTCGTTGTGGTCAAAATCCTACAAAAGAATTTATTTTTACCGTTAATTTAAGAACCCCATATCTAACTACAATCTTCTAACTCTCTCTCCAATTATAACTAGCAAAGAAATAACTGTAACTAGAGGAAATGTTTCACCTTCAACCATCAAAGCGTGATCCGTACAAATAAACCTTCAACAGCAATAATTCGCATTGAATTTGCTTGGCCTGAATCAGAGAAGTAGGGCCTGAATAAGACCCACATACATTGATCAACAAATCTACTTAATAAATTTAAAAAAAAAAAAGCATTTACATCAATAATTAATTGCTTTCCCCAACAACCCTGTTTTAAATATGATAAAAAATTAAAAAACTGATAAATTTCTAGAAAAATAAAATAGCCGATCAATAATTTCACAAAAACTACCAATAAAAGACAAGAAACACAGTTCTAAATTTCTAATCTTACTGGTATTTACCCCATGTACGGAACCAGAACAAACAAACTACAGACCTACAATTGTAGCTTTCTAAATTAAAAAGGGCTTCGGTCCCCTACTATTAATGGCTTTTCTGCACAGAGAAAATAATCTGATTGGAAAATCAGTTTTTTCCCATTTCCACTTTCCCGAGGAACAATGAAATGCCAGCAAAAGCGAAAATAAAAAAGAAAGCATCTTTTTTTTCTTCTTTTTAAATTTCTTCTTTTCTTCTCTTTCACTGCATTTCATACTAAATGAAACTATCCAGAAAATGATATAACAAACTCAGCCGCAAAAACCCATTAGTTTCACCAAATTTAGCAAAAAAACTATTGACTTTTCATTTTACACACTGCAAAACATCAACTTAAAATAAACCCATCAAGAGAAATCCAAGAAAAAAAAAATTATCTCTTACCCAACATTTAAACCAGCAGAGAAAGAGACTTGTTAGGTATGAAGAGAAATCTGAAAAGGCCAGTGAAAGAAATAGTTTATATATATATATATATATATATTAAAAAAAAGGGGGGGGGGGGGGGGGGGGGGGGAGCAAAGAAGTGTGGAGGTACTATACTCCCAGTTGGCTTAGTTTGGACGGTTTAAAAAGTCTCGTCATTGTCAGTGGCACAAGGAATGGTGGGAGAGAAGGAGAGAGTGAGCTGGACTGAGTTGATTCGAGGCATGTTGGTCTACTCCGAGTCGACTCAGTTTCAACGTTGACTGAGACGTATTGGTCAAAACAATATAGGAAGAGGAATGAAAATGAATTTTGTCTTGGTTTTCGGTCTCGTTTGCAAAAAATTACTGGCGTGCGGAAATTATAAAAAGAAAAATTAAAATTTTATTTGAAGCTTTTTTTTTGAAAGGAAATTTTTATTTGAAACTTAGTTGTTAAATTCTAGAAAAATCCAGGGTTTTATTTTTTTTTACTATAAGTTATTATTTAGTAATATATTTGATAAGCTTAATTTTGAACTGTTGAAATAAAAAATGAAATCTTAATATAGTGGTAAAAATTTACATAGAATAGATGAAATGAGTATTCAATTGCAATGTTGACGGCAAAATAAAGAATATTTTACATTTCTTTTAAAGAAAAAAAAAACTTTGTAATAAGTTAAGAAAAAACAAAAAGCATTTATTTATTAGCTTCTAAATTAATACTATTAATATTGTGAAATCAAAACTTAAATATTTTAATTGTTTATGGGACTTCTCTGTGATATATTGCGAAAATTGAATTAAACGCATAATTCTCTAATCTCAATTATTAGTTAAAATGATTTAAATAAACTAAAATAACTTTTTGTAATTATTACTTTGAGTCATGTATATATAGAATATGTAACTTGAAATTTTATAACTTTGGAACACAGAGAAATATTTTATATATGAATCTTATAATTAAAAAATGTTTTCAAAATTAACCTTATAATTAAAATATATATATATATATATATATGTTTTCAATATATATATATATATATATATATATATATTTTAAATGCTAATTTTTATTGACTGGACGTGATTAAGTGGTCATTCTTTGGCTAATTAATCAAACTCTTAAGGAACACCTTTTTATTTTTTAATGAAATATTTGAATGTATGTGTGCGTATGATGCATGCATTGATAATAACATTTGACCTTTTTATAAATATATATATATAAATTTAGATTTGATTTTTGATTTTAGAAATTCGACATTTTCAAACAGGATAAAAAAATTATATTTCTTGCATAATTAGAAATACAATAATACATTTTATATACCTTATACAATTAAAAATACATTTTGGTGCGAGTAAATTTGCTTATATAATTATAAGTCATTGACATCTTATACATTATTACCTGTGGTAAAAAATTAAAATGAAATTCAAAATATTGTATGACTCGATATCTAATTATTGTGACACAACTGTCATATAATTATTGTCACAAAGGCGATAAAACAAACATTGTACTTTAGTAGTTTTGTCTAGTCAATGGTCTTTGTGTTTACACGTCATCGGATAAGTTATTAAAAAATTAATTAAAAATAGGACTTAGGCTTTGATTATTAGATGACTGGACCACGATGATTGAGTCAATTTAATTGTCATTGAGTGATAAAGAATTTTATATGTTTCGAATTCGAATTTAATCGATATAATAAAATTCGAATATAGATCATTAATCAAAAAATAATTTGCTGGCAAATTATGGACTTCTATTCTGTTGGTGGGCCTTCTTTGAAGATAAGTATACGTGGATCCAAAATAAGAGTTAGGCTAAATGGACCCAATAGCTAATAATATATAAAACAAAATAATTTTTTTTATCTATATATTGGGCTATTATTTAATCTTTTTAACATTTAAAAATTAAGAAAAAAGCTTATTAATTTTAAGAGTATTAGATAAAAAGTTCTCAATCAACAAAGCATGTAAAAAATATTTTTTTAAAAATTAATTTTCTATTTATATGTGTGCAATAAATTTTAATTATGAAGCAATTGAAAGAAAGGAAATATATTTTTCTTACCATAAAAATAAATTTTTAGTGATATATGTTCAATTAGCTTTAGCGAAAAATAAAATAATTTACTAAATCCAAGCAATTATTATGCATTTTTTTTATGTCTTTTCCCCAACATCAATCCATAATAGACACATAAATAAAACAGAAAATAAGATTAACATTCTAATTAGCTAATTAAAGTTCAAGCAATTAATTATCTATCACAAAGGAAAGGAAAGGACGCAAGGATACGACTTTCTTGTAAAGGAAAAACAAAAAAGGGACGATAATGACAAATAAAAGTTAATTAAACAAAGAAATGTAATTTCCTTGAAGTAGCAGTCTCCATTTTCTGAATAAGTTTTTCTTTAAGAACCCTTCTCATTATTTTTCCTGTAGATGATTTTGGGATAATTTCCACAAATTCCACCATTCTTATCTTCTTGTAGTGTGCTACATTTTCTGCCACATAATTAATTATATCTTCTTCATTTTCTTTTGCTTCCTTTTTCAATACAACACAAGCCACAGGTATCTCACCAGCCTCCTCATCTGGCAGTCTACAATTTTTCCAATTTATTTATAAATCGAGTCAATATTAAATTGCCATTTAAAGTTTTAAATATAATTTAAAGTAAATATAAAAAAATACCCTTAATATTTATTAAAAAAAATATTTTACCTTTTATATTTAGTTACGTGCAATATTTTTCTTAAAATTATCAAAGTTGTACAATTTTATCCTTAAAATAATGAAACGTTAGTTTAACTGTATTCCATCAAAATAGTGCAATGTGTCAACGTTAACGATCAATCAAACTAACGATCTCGTTATTTCAGAAGTAAAATTCTATCATTTTGATAATTTTAGGAAAATATTGTATGTAATTGAATATTAGATATAAATTTATTTATTTGATAAATATTAAGGGTTTTTGTTTTTGCACATTTAGCCTATAATTTAAGCTGCAGATTGTTTTAGTTATGCGCTAGTAAAATAATAAATCGCGAGGTGATTAGCTACGTTTGATACTTACGGCACAACAGCTGCATCTTCAATTGCTGGATGATCGAGGAGAACACCCTCTAATTCTGCCGGAGCTACCTGTACAGCAAATCAAAGTATATTTTAAATTAGCTGGATAACATATAATTAAAATGATTGACACTTTAAATAATAAACTCATAATAATTAATTTTAATACTTGAGTAAAGAACTCTTATGAATCGTTTATATAAGAAGTTCAAAATATAAATATCGTTTGAACTAGCTTATACCCCTAGATTATTCGGTTTTTAAAGGCAACTATTCACAAGAAAAGAAAAAAAAATCACTTGAATTGCGAATTTATAATTCAAGCAAAAAAAATTCTTTATAAAAATTATAAAACTATAGAATAAAATCTATATAGATAGGCATGAATTGTTGCTACATTTAGGACAGGAAACTAAAAGAAGCCACGTCATGAGTTGTCGAATACACAACGAAAGATGTGAGGTTAAAGTACAAAATTCCCAACACAGGACAAAAATCGTGCAGATTATGAAGATGGATCCCACGTTGGAGTCCACAAATAATTTGAGTGAGTGTCATAAGTTATCAGTTCTGAATTGTTTTATGCAGATTTGAAAAATTTTATTAAAATAATAATAATAATAAACTGAAGATAACAATTTATTTATATTTTTTGATGATATCTTACTTGAAAACCTTTGTACTTGATAAGTTCTTTGATTCTATCCACAATGAATATATCTCCATCATCATCTATGTATCCGATATCACCTGTGTGCAGCCATCCATCCTTGTCAATTGTTTTTGCCGTCTCCTCTTCATAGTTATAGTATCCTGTAATAAAATCACTTTGTTTATTCAGAATTTTACTTAATTTTTATTATATTCTTGTGGATTTATTTATAAATCCTACTTAATAATAATCTCACGTAAAAAGGTATAATTTTTTTATGATAATTATATGTGATACCTTGCATGAGGCATTGGCTTCTGACACAAATTTCGCCTGGAGTATTTTTAGGTAAAGATCGATTGATATCGGGATCTACGAACTTTATTTCTAAATTCGGAATGATAAATCCTACTGAATTTTTCTTTGCAATTCCATGCCCTTTATTAGGATCCCCATGGGTGAGTGTTATGCAGCTGTGCTCAGTCATTCCATATGCCTGAGGAGAAGAATAAACTATATCAGTTTAATTAATTAATTTAAATTTTTTACTATATATTATATCTTGATATTCATTCTTGAACTGGTCAATAATGCATTATTTTGTGACAATTTGACTTTTACTTTGCAAAATGGAAATATCAATTAATTATTGATTCGATTTATAAATAAAAATATTTACAACTGGATTTATTTATGATTCAATTCATTATTACCCAACTCAAATATTTTTATTTTAATTTATTTATAGCTTAATTCAATTTAAACTGATTATAAATTAATCTGTTTATAAGTCAATCCGTTATAATTCAGCTCAAATGTATTGGATCGATCCATTTGACACCTATACATGTACGGTGATAAAGAATAATGTACTCACCTCTTGGACTTGTACGCCGGGGAACTTATTTTCAAACGCTGCGAGAAGCTCAGGCGCAAGTGGAGCAGCAGCAGTCATAATGGCCCTGAGCTTAAGCTTGGTGAGATCAAATTCCTCCACTATAGGATTCTTGACCAATTGCAAAATAATAGGAGGCACAATTGGTGCAAAATTGACTTCATGAGTGATCAATGCATTAAGAAATGTTCTAAGTTCAAACCTATTAATCACCACAACTTTGCCTTTATTTCGAAGTGTGGCAAAGCATATCCCAGTAATCCCATATATGTGAAAGAATGGGATTAGGCCTAGTGTAGTAACTTCACCAACCATTTCAGGTCCTACACTAAAGAGAGAAGAGCACAAGTTTGCTACCAAATTTCTATGACTTAATTTTACTCCTTTTGATAGTCCTGTTGTGCCTGATGAGAATGGAAGTGCACATAGATCATTTTGATCCACATTTTCGTAGCTGAATTTGTTTGTGGCTCGATCTGCTGCATTCAGTAATTCGGTCCAATTCAGTGCATTTTCATTGCTCATTTCGCCTAGTACTATCACTGGGAGACCTATGCCCTTCACCTAAAAATATCAAACTCATTTGGTAATTCATTAAAATTCTAACCAAAAAATATTTCATAAATTAATTAACACAGTTTCAAATGATGGCAAGAATTTTAATTATAAATTTATAATATATTGAAAATTCAAATTATTGAAAACGCAAAAAATTGAGATATTTACTATATCTTAAATTAAAATATACATATGAAATATCTAAAAATTAAACTTTAAAATAAAAAGGTCATAATATTTTTAACAAAAATCTATATTAAAATTAAATTAATATAAGAAATTTTCTTATGGACCGAGCCAGAATAAGTTTGCATTCCACATGCGAAGCCCATGCCTAGCCTAAAATATGTGGGCCAAATCTGTATCCGGGCTGACTGGTACCCAAGCCCATCAACATGTTTAATTTTGTCTACCAAAGTAAAATATACGAACGATTCAATAAAAATAAGAGTCAATTATGTTTTGTGGTGGTCGAATTTTGAAATTTATAACTAAATAATTATAATAAAATAATTTATAATATAAAAATTATTAAAATTTTATTTTATTTCAATTAAAATAAAAATAACTTAAAAATTAATTATATATATGAACAAAGTAATAATTAAGTATAACACGTATAACTACCGCATCATTTTGGGATTAATCAATTTTATAAATTAGACTATCAGATAAAAACAACATCATATCATCATGTAAATATGAAAAAATAACGTGTACAAAAGATTAAAAAAAATCAAAACAACTAATTAAAATATATTTGTAAAGTTAATTGATCCCAAAATAATATGGCAATTATATAGATTATACTTGTTTATCATTTTGGTGATTAAAAAATTAATTTTTAAATTATATTTATTTTAATTGAAATAAAATAAAATTTTGATTATTTTGTATTATAAATTATTTTATTGTAGTCATTTGGTCATAAATCCTAAAAGTCGGTACTTACGAATGTAATTGAGCCTAAATTGATCCTAAAAATGACGGATAAAGTATTAAGGATGTAAATACAAATATAACTTAAATAAGAGTTTAAAATTATTGTAAGTAAAATTACGGGGTCATAACGAAAATTATAAATAATTTTAGGTACTATAACTAATCTTTGATATGCTGCAGAAAGAGCATATTTGAAAGCCATGGGCGTTATTACCTTTCCATAGTGGGCATCATCAGTGACAACGAGCTTCGCATTAGCAGCTTCAGCTTGTTTCTTTATCTCCGATTCATGGAACGTCGGATTAGCTCCGGAAAACACGCCGCCAGCAGCCATTATCCCCAAAACGACAATTGCATATTCAGCAATATTAGGAAGAACGACAACTACAACTTGTCCTTTCCTCAGGCCAATAGACCTCAAAGCCTTAGCGAATCTCTTAGTTTCTCTGATCATATTGGAGTAAGTGTACGATTTTCCGGTCACAGCTTCCACAAATGCGACATTATCTCCATACAATTCGGCATTTTCAAGCACAAATTCCGGTATAGTGATGTTATCCGGCACTGGAACCGCCGGATATCGGCTTCGGAAAATGTGTTCGCTAGAAATCGGAGATGAGGCCATGGTGGAAATGTGAGAAAGAGGAGGATTGAGGTGTGATTTAAAGGAAGATTGGTCATGTCTTTTGGATGAGATTGGGAAGTAATTAAGAGACATGTAAGGGATTAAGGTTGCCATGGATGTGTTTGGTAAGAATTTGTTGTGTCATGTTATTAAGAAGTGATTTTGCTAGCTAATCAAGTGTTTAATTGTTAATTAGTCTATCTTTGATTTTTAATTACAGATGAATTAAAAAAACTGTGGGCATTGAAAATTGATGCAATTCAAAGAGCAGGTTTTGGTTTTGTTCATGCAAAAAGCAAATCAATAAGAACAACAACAACAAAAATCTTAGAAATTGTAGATTCTTATCACATTCTTTGATTTTTCTTAGATAGCGTACTTATCGGTCCTCTTGTATTAGGAAAATATCCTCCAAATACTCTAATATCGACAACGGATATGGATCGAACTGTTTTACGACGTTTTGAATCCAGTTCATTTACTGTTTTAATGGGCAAACAATCCAACATTTGGAATATGCTATAATCTCGGGTAGCAAAAAGCCGACATAGAGATGCCAAACCTTCCCATCTGATTTCATTAGATCTTTGTGTAAGCGAAATTTAATTACCAAATCCCCAACTCTATTTTTGGATAGAATCAATATCGAAGAAAAGGTCACATCGGTTTATTACCAAATCCCTAACTAAATTGGGAACCTATGCTATTTCTCACCTGCCCCATCCAAGATATTTGTAAATTCACAGCAATTAATTTAAAACCCTAAATAAAAATAGAATGAGTTGGGTCGATTTCTTACATTATTTACATGTATTTATACGACAAAAAAAAATGCATACCATGTTTTTATGAAGTTATGTTTAAATATTTGAAAAAATTTAGTAAGAGTGTAAATTTAAAATCTTTTATTAAATAAAAATACTTTTTTTTATTTAAATTTCACTTTAATAAAAAATAATAATGAACAGGGCCAAAATTCGTTGAAAATACAATCTCCAAGCATAGTGTGTATTAAGCATTAACGGCAACTCCAAGGCCAAAATTCGTTTTTCTTAGTATATATTTTTATTCGTTAATCGAAAAATTATACATCACATCACTATCATAAATGGACTTCATGTGAAATGGAAGATGGGCTACGGGGAACGAAACAAGAAGAAACTACGGCCCAATCAATAGCCTTTTGAGTCCAGGCCCATTACACAACAACTCAAAGTCTATAGGTACGAGCTTTTGCCAATTATGATATATCATTTAAAATTTAAAATAAAATGAAGGGTATAAAAAATTTTATTCTACAGATAGAATAAATAAATTTTTAGAAAATTATGTGTTTTCTAGAGTATTTTTTTAAATAATTAATAATACCTAATAGCTAAAATGATCATATCAAGAATGGTAAATAGAAGCCATCATATTCAAAAAGAGAATCAATAGACAAAGCAGGGAAAAAAAAAAAAAGGATGCACACGTAAAAGAAGGGAATCCATGATGATGATCGTTAGGGGTGTGCAAAATTTGAACCGTCCGACGCATTTGGGTATGGTTAATTGGGTTAATAGGTCGGTTTGGATGTTAGAATTATGGATTAATAGGATTTGGATCGGGTAAACTCGATCCAACCGATAATCTGATTAATTTAAAAAATAAATTAAAAAAATTTAATTTTATTTATCTTTTCTATGCCCTCTATTGTCAGTATTTAATTATCATGTAATATATATTTGTTATAATTTTTAAATTGTTAATTTATTATATTTTATGGTATTAATATTATTTATTTATATTTTATTTTAAATTTTAGTTTAAATAATTAAAAAAATTAAAATTTGAGATAAATTAGGTGGATCGATGCGAAATTCGAAAATTATTGAATTAATCGGATAAGAGTCAAATAATTAAGTATGATCGGATCAAAATCACCTTTAAATTTTGAATTTCAAATTAATTTGATTTTGTTTGGATTGATCCGAACTCGATCGTTAAACGCACTTAAATTGATAATGATGAGCCATAATGCATATACCCAAAATCATCATAAATTAAAATAAAATAAAAAATCAAAGCTTGTCTTCCCTAGACAAAGATGAAATGATTACCCACCGCATCCCGTCCTCTTGGTTCTGAGAAACCTAATCATTAAAAAAAAAAAACCACATAAAACTTCCCTATTACATTAACTTTAGACTCTACCCCTTCATCATTACTTTCTCCTTTACCAATTTTCCCACCTTGTTTCCTTTATTTACATTCTACCCCTTCTGTTTTATTTTCCATTTTTAAACTACTTTATTTTTTTTATGTTTTTAAAATTTATCACTCAAAATTCAAATTTAATTTTATGACAAAAACAATCTCCAGCATTTAACTAAAAATACAGAATATTTTATATTCAATTTATCTTTTCAATATTTATAATTGGACTCCATATTTTCTCGTAGATTAATTATCTAATCTAACTTTGTACAATAAATTTATAATAATTGTTTTTACATAATAATATTTTAGTAATTTTTTTGGTAACAAAGAAATAACAAATGCAAGTCGTGAAAAATGCAACATGAATAGCATCATTTCTGATAATACATAATATTTTACAAGATGCATGAGATTCAAAAATATGTTTCATCAAAAGTCCATAAAAGAAAAATTTTATTGGGCACGTAAGATCCATCGTATGGACATTATCAGCCGCCATCAAATTCGATTGGTCTGATAAAGTTATTCTATATCAACGACAACCGTATTGACATATTCAATAGAATATAGACATTTAAATTATTGCCTAACCATATCCTTTTTCTATCAACTTCCACACGAGTATTTCAGCCTAATAGATTTTATTTCCAATTAATAGCTCAATTTTTGAGAGCTGCAAGTATTGCACTTTAAAGATTATCTCTACGTTTTCTCTTTAAGTCTCTTACTAATTGAAATTTCGGGATATTAACGTTAACTTCCTAATTTCTTCAGTGCTCCGAATTAGACAAGGCCAGCAGCCAGTAATATCTCTATTCAGAATCAAATTAACAACACTCATGCTGTCCAGCTCAATAATATAGTATTATTGTTATTTTTGGGTATCCACTAGAGAGCAAAGCCAAAACTAAGGCAAGCTCTAGAAAAGCCACTCCAGCAGCATCATTGCGGAGGATATGGAGATCCAAGACCAGTAGGCGGACTCGAAAAAAATATGCATACCAAGAGGCAAAGTGCGACCAAAATCAGCAAGAAAAATATTTTATTAATTTGAGCAACAAATTTCTTAACCTAACAAGTAGGAGAACCAATGGCAAAGCGATACATTGAAGCAAAAGCAATATGTATGTTTCTTAGCCTTGACAATATTTTAATTGTGGCTGTGACGGTTTACCTCTAAATGGGCTATAGAAAAATCTTATATAATTAGGTAAAGAGAAATTATTATTAGAATCATGCAATTTTTATTTATTTTTCAGGTAGCCTGTCGTCAAAATATTTGGACACAGCTAATTATAAGACAAGTTTCCAACCACTTTCAATAGGAGTAATTTTTTGTGTAATAACAATATGTTATTGCTCTAATATATATATTATATTTATTTCAATGTTTCTAAATATATCTAAATTTTAATTCTAATGAAAGAGAAACATTTGGAATTTAGAACGTAAAGTCAGCATTATTAAATATTTGTGGATGGTTTGATATTTTAAGATCAATTATCTTTTTTTTTTATTAACCATTTGGTATCCGAAACCTACTGTACCGATTAAATCCGGATTCGGGACGTCGTTGTAGGTTAAGGTTCTTTATCCCTCCCATGTTAGGTGTCGGGAATCATGTTAGGTATCGGAAATCGATCCCGAAACCTCCTATTCTTAGCTTAGCTTGCATCACCATCACCCCATGGGTTTAAATCAATTACCTTAATATCGTATGAAACTGATTAAATTAAAAAATTCATTGGAAAAAAATACAAGCCATTATAATGGGTATTTTTTAATACTATATATATATATATATATATAGGCAAATTGAACAATTGGGGTTGATATGGAATTCTAATTTGATGATTATAGAGCTTGGTGGGATATAATGTATGCATTCACCCACTCATGAATTGCAAATAATATATAACCCCACTGGCAGCAAAGATGGGTGATTAGCCTGCTGTCTTCATTATTGTTTAATTTCTTTAAACTGTATTGTTTTTTATTAAAAAAAATTGTTAGATAGAGATAGTATAAGAAGGCTAATGACTTCATTTTAATGTTGCTTGATGATATATGTGACCACTTATTCTTAGATATTTTCATTATTTATTCTATTTATTAGTTTAGCTTTTTAATATTTATCTCAATTTTCCTAAAACCCATTTCTGAATTTGCTAACAAAAAAAAAATGTAAAAAAGAAAAAAAAGGTTTCGTATTTCATGCAATGGTATTAAAAATGTAATTACAATAAAAATATGTTTGCATTTGTATATAAATGGTATTTCTCTTACCTAAATTCTTCCTATATTAAATTAAATAATAAAATATTATGTATACAAATTAAATATTCTCTACACAAATACAAATGATATAAAAACTTGTCATAATACAGGCAATATATGCAAATGGATAATTTGAAAAAAAATGAAAATGGACTTTAGAAACATCAAAAAATATATTTTATTAGAAAAAAACCTCAAGAGCAAAGAAAAGAAAAAAAAAATTGATCTAACATCATTGCAATTATATTTTGTTTCTTGAGAAATTAGGCATCATTATTATTTTGCTGAAATTAGCACTAAAGTCCATAATTATCAAATTCGTGGAATTAGAAAAAAAAAATATAATGTGTGTGGGGGAGGAAATAATAATTATCACTCATTGAAGGGCAGAAAGGACATTTCTCACACAAAGGAAGAAGGAGTAGGTACTTCCGTAATTCTAACAAAATCATCATAATTTTGGAAAGCGGAGAGCAATCATAGCGTGTGCGTGGAAATTAGGAATGAGAATGGAAGAGATCGAATCCGAACCGTTGATTTTAGACCGCAAAAAAGAAAGTTAAAAAAGGTTCGGTCTTTGGGTTTTGGTGTACTTGAATCTTGAGTCCTTGACCACAATAAGCCTGCGTTCATACACACGTGGAGGATTGCTCAAATGTGTATTCTCCTTTGTGGAGAGAATCATATGCACTCAAATATCCTAAATATTAATTATTGGAGAGCTTTATTTGGAATTCAAATTATGTTTTGAAATTTAAAAAATTTATTATTAAAACGGATGATTTCAATTAACCGATCGATTTATCAATTTTAAAATTCGACAAATATTTGAATAGATTTTAAAAAAGTTTTAAAAATAACATTTTGTACTGTTTTTAACTCTTATTTTGAAAGTATTCGCGTTTTTCACGTGCATCATGAGACTGATAAAAATACTAATTGGTTTGTTCGATGCAGTTTTTTCTTACAAATACATCATATTATTTTTTAACAGATTCCTCTTACCCTTGGAGCTATTATGGTACATTTTTTCTATAATTATTATAATTCATGCAAATTTGTTAATTTTTAATTATTTTATAAATTAGTCAAGTAAGTAAAATTAAGATAGTTAAATTAATAACGAGAGCGAGGCGTAGAAAACCGCAAAAGAGGGAAACAAAGGGGGCTGAAAAGGAAATAAAAGTGAAAAATAGAGGTAAACTACAAAAACAAAGTTGCGTGCGGATGAGAATAATTACAAATTTTATAACGTGGGTCCATAATCCTACGTGGCGAATTTCCATTGGATGAAAAAACAAAGAGAGAAAGAAATAGAGAAAGCATAAGAAACAGAGAGAGAAGAAAAAGAGAGAGAGACTTGGGCTGCTTGTCTCTCTTCTGGGTCTGGCCTTTAGGGGGTTATAGTTGTAGTCATGGAGCTTTGATTGGATTGGTGGGTTCTTCTTCTTCCCCTTCTCTGTTTCTAAGTTTTTTGTTTTCTGGGGGCGGAGAAGGTGGCCTTCTTTCTCTATCCGCCGTGTTCTCATCCGTGGCATGGAAGAGCTGGCCATGCTTAGGCAGCTCATCGGTCAGCTTCAAGACCTCTTGAATCTCTACGGTTCTCCTACTCATCTTCATCATCAGCCTTTTCTCGAATTCCACCACCACCACAACAACAATCCCAGGTCCTTCCCTCTCTCTATGGTTAGATCTTCCCTGCAATTTTTCAATGGTGTGACCTAATCTGTAATTTTCTCTTTTAATTTCGTTTCACTTTCTGGGTTTAGGTTTTCCGGGATTATTTGGCTCATTGTTTTTGGGCTTTCCGGTTACGTTTTTGAATAGTTAGTCAGTTGGTTCAATCTATTTGGGATTGTGAATTTGGTACGTTAGGTGACTCTTGTGACTTACCTTGCCTTGTTCTGGCACGTAATGCCATTTTAGTTCCGATAGTTTTTATTTTTATTTTATAATTAAACGGTGATTGCTTTTAGGAATATCAATAAGATTATGGCATTGCCATTTCTGGGCAGCTTAATTTTTGTTTCCTTTCATTTTTTTTTCTTTTTAGTCTTTAAAGGGACCTGATTGTTCAGTGTTTTTGGCGTTCTTTGTTGTGATTTTAATCAGTTGGATTGGCCGCTTAATTTTTATTTACTTTCGTTATTTTCTAGTTTATATCTGCTCTCTCCTCCAGCCAGCCTGCGTGCCCCTTAGGAAAGGTTTCATGGTGTTGATTTTTAAATATGATTTTGGTCAACTGAAAGTCTGTTGATTTCTTTTACTATGTATAAGGATCAAGCGATTTATTCTTACAGTTAACTAATTGGAATTTGGGGTTCATCTCATATCATTATGATATAGTGAATGAACAAATGATCTTAGGTATTGAATTTTGTCAATTTTCTAATTCATTGTGAAAATGGAAAGCTAGAGAAGAATAAGGGACGTGATATATTGATGACAAGACAGAAGCCCTGGGCCAGTGCCGTAGCTATGTTTACCATCCAGTAGTTGGCCTCTGTACTGGATTGGAGCTGCTCTGTCTGTAATAATCTTAGTATGGATACTGATGCTTCCACTGTAGATAGCTTTTTTGGTTACAAATTGTTTGTGTAATTTAAGCATTCTGGTTGATATGAGAATGTAGGTTAGATATGCACATATTGACTGGGATGTTATTCCCGTGGCAGTTTGTTACAAACTAAGAATAGCAATATATAACATTATTTGTAAGTTGTATTTAATTTTATTCCTTTGCAATAACTTCACGTTACAGTTACAGGGTATTTACTCAAACAATCAGGCTGTGAGGACTTTGTGATTAACTCGTTTCTTTTATGAAAAAGTTTTTTTAATACAATCATATGTGATATAGCCTTCACTCCTCATTATGCTTGGGATGATATTCTGTCAAAGAGTAGAAGCCTGCTCGAGGCTGGTTGGAAAAAGTGATTTTAGTTGGGGGAAAAAAAGAAAAGAAGCTGTTATAGAATTATATTTTGAATGCTTGAACCTTGTTTACCTTGATCAGATGTTTAGTGGGCCACAAAGTCCTCTTAAAAATCACTAATCTGATGTTTACTCGGGAAGTCACTTGTGCCTACTAGTTATTATGGGTGGTCCTGTTACACTTTATGCCGGTGATCCAACTTTCTTCACTTTGAAGTTCTTTTCATTTAGTGGTTAGATATTGAATATTTTTTGTTACCACCTGCAGTCTTTTAGTAATGATACCAGGCCACAGAGAGTGTTGATGCCTTTTGTTTTTATATCTTGTACTGCTTATGCAAGTTGCATACATAAGAATGTAATATATTGTATATCTATTTTCTTTTTAGGTTCATATGCTATTATTTGTGCAAGAGTTTTTACAGGATCGTGCTTAGATTCTGGACCATTTTGCTTTTCTTTTATCATAAGAGTCGCATTGGTGATTGAAAGTGAACAAGTCTTCTTCAGTAAAAATGATAAAAGTAGCATATGTTTGTTCATTGAAAATTCTAAATTTGGAAGGACCAAGACTTAGAATTTTTATTTTATTCGGTGAATTCATTTAATATTACTATGGTCTTTTATTTATACATGTTGAATTGGATATTTTCATGTTTCTCAAAATATATAGGCTTTTGTTTTATCATGGTTTACTTTCATGGGGCATTGCAAGCCTTTCTGGGTCCTGTCTTCAGGCTAATGATATTTGTAACCATTTTGATATCATAAGAGGCCTCTATATGCATCTTTTCTTGACTAAATTATTTCACATGCATACATCAAGTACAAATTAGTTATTTCACTTGATGAAAATATAAATTTCTTAGTTTTTCTTCTATAACAGATGGTGTGTCCTTGATATCAATGATGGTTCTGCAGATGATTACTGTGATCTTGTGATGGCTGCTGGAAACTCTGGAAGTTTCAAAATGTTGGAACCTTCAAAGCCGCCACCATTCAAGAAATCTAGAAAAGAGCGAAACCGAGGAAAACTACCTGGAACTACTGGTACAACTGAGGTTATGAATCAAGAAATTTGGAAAGAGTTTCCAGAAGACCTTTTTGAAGCTGTCATTGCTAGACTTCCCATTGCTACATTTTTCTGTTTTCGTACTGTTTGTCGGAGATGGAATTCTTTGCTCACATCCGAGAGTTTCTCTCAGCATTGTGCCCAAGTTCCACAAGCCAATCCCTGGTTTTACACTATCACTCATGAAAATTTGAATTCGGGAGCCATGTATGATCCTTCCTCGAAGAAATGGCATCACCCCACTATTTCTTCTCTGCCTACTAAGATGATTGTCTTGCCAGTTGCTTCAGCTGGGGGTTTGGTGTGCTTTATTGATATTGGCCACAGAAACTTCTATGTTTGCAACCCCCTAACTCAATCTTTCAAGGAGTTGCCAGCCAGGTCAGTGAAGGTCTGGTCACGCATCGCTGTAGGGATGACTTTGAATGGAAATGAAACTAGTGGGGGCTATAAGATACTATGGGTTTGCAGTGATGGGGAGTATGAGGTTTATGATTCGGTAAAGAACTCTTGGATTCGACCAGGAAGTATGCCCTCAAATATTAAGCTTCCACTATCACTGAACTTCCGGTCACAGGCAGTTTCCATTGATGGCACAGTCTACTTCATGCGTTCAGATCCTGAAGGGATTGTGTCCTACAATATGGTAACTGGGGTTTGGAAGCAATTCATAATACCAGCCCCGCCCCATCTTAGTGACCACACACTTGCAGAGTCTGGTGGCCGAATCATGCTCGTGGGATTGCTTACAAAGAATGCAGCCACGTGCGTGTGTATATGGGAGCTGCAAAAGATGACGCTCTTGTGGAAGGAGGTTGACAGAATGCCAAACATATGGTGCTTGGAATTTTACGGGAAGCACGTTAGGATGACTTGCTTGGGCAACAAAGGTTTGCTCATGTTGTCATTGAGATCAAGACAAATGAATCGACTAGTCTTGTACAATGTGAAGAGCAGGGAATGGCTTAAGGTTCCTGGGTGTTTGGTGCCGCGTGGGAGAAAGCGGCAGTGGATAGCCTGCGGCACTGCATTTCACCCATGCCTTACAGCTATCGCTTGATTTAAATCGTCTTGGTGCAATTTTTAGGAGCATATACAAGGAGCAGTTGTTATTGCTCCAAGCTGTTGCTGCTACTTGATCTCCAGCACTTCTCTTTGTTATTTTAATGAAGCGGATGATCCGTGGGATGATTGTACGAACATGTTGAAAATAACTTTGAATTGGACAGGCTACGTTTTAAATATCGCTTGCATGCTAGTCCGGATTGCTGAATTAGTGTGCTTTTTTCGCACAATTGCCATCTGATAAATTTGTCTGAAGTGACAAACCCTTATTAGGCTGCGAAGCGGATCCATAGTTCCAACTCCAGGTATCCTCGGCAGTTCAACAAAATGGCATCTCCTGATGTTTGTTTTGGTCGAGAATTCATCTATAACTATAATAAGAATCTACTTTGCCACCCAAATTCCCCTCTAGCAGACACGAATTCTTAAGTTGCCAAAATCGACAAAATATGTATTGCTCAGGCCTGTGTCCTAAACAAGTTGTAAAATATGCTAGAGAACGAGTACTGAGAAACGGATTAGAAATTGCCCCTGCATTTCGAACTTTCTCAACAACGAGTACTACAACAAGAGAGCCCTGCACTCCAATCTTTTTTGAGCTGCCAGGAATGTATGCTCGTAGAAAACATGAATTTCACACTAACTATTAAAATCTTCTTCAATTTGATAGCTTTATGCGCCGAAACAATTTCAGGGTTGATTGTAAAAGGAGCATTTTAATCAAGTGAACTAGCAAGACAAACACTCATATCATGCATCACATCAGGAGTCTTGCCATTAATTAGAAGAAACACGTAGAGATGGGAAACTTTTATTAAGATAGACAAATTATAGTTTCACACAAAATTTATAGTAGTAAAGTATCTCCACAAAACTACAAGCTAACACTTTCTTCCAACTCTCCAATTTTGTGTCTAAATTTATGCCATTCCCCCGCTTGTTGCTGTCCTGATTATCTGGAATAGAGCTGTTACGGAATTTAAATAAAAAAGAAATCAGTAACGTTGGCAATTAAAGGGTAAACAAAAGCGATAATAATGCCAAATCTGATGCTTTGACACACTATTTGTAAAATAAAATATCAACCCGCCTCGAGGCAAATAGAAAAATTTTGAACAAATTGGGATCCATTGTTTGGTAGATTGCAAGATATATGGTTTTTTGGAGCAAAAAAATGGAAAATTCTCCATGACCTAGCAATCTCCTCTTGCATATTCAGGAATAGCACAGTATATCTTTCATAATACGAAACAAGTATAGAATCCATGTGGAAAAGCAAACAAGCTCTTTGAAGGTTTAACCTAAGCATGATAATATCATATGACCAATTGCACTCCTATGAATATACGTCAGCTCAATTCAAACTACTTAGCACACAAAACACCAAAAAGATAATCCAATTCCAAACACAAAATAATCAATTTGCGAGTAATAAAGGTTTAAACTTTAGATTCGAAGAGCCTTACATGATCCAATGACTACAAATATGAAAAACCCAAGTAGAATTGGGCCAACAGGGTAATCCTTTCCCTTTTTGGTGGAGGTCTCAGGAACAAAACCTCTCTTTGTAATGTTCTTCTCAAACTTCTCCACCTTTCTACCTGCAAGGCGCCTTGAAGTAGTCTATGCAAACAACAAATAATAACATAAATTTCAGCACAATCTACTAGACTAACCATAAAATCAAGGAAAAACACATTCGGCAACCTGAACTTGTTGAAATTTTTATTTGAGCCCCTCGATGAAGTTTTACTCTATTACTCGGAAGCAAAATTTTAACGGCATTGCTTGAGAAAATATTTAAAAAAAAATAAAAATAAAATTCACACTTCAGTTCCTGAAATTTGTGAGTTTATTCTGTTGAGATTCTCAATTTCCAACTTTGATTCCATTGAGCCATTGAAAATATGCATTTTTCAGACTTCATCCACCATTTCACATACAAAACATGCTAACTTTTTTATGTTAAACAAGTGCTCATTAGAAGAAAAACTAGAGATTTAGATGCTCGATTGAACAATTTGACGAGTTCAAAGCCCAAAAATATGCATTTTTCCCGATAACCAACCAATCAACATAACTAGGCTTATTCTCAAAAATTTAGTTCAAGCTCAAGACATAGCTCACAAATTCAAAAACAAGTTAGCTCATTCCAAATGCGCAGACTTCAAAAAATAATTTATGAATCCAGGAGTAAAAAAATAATAAACATAAACATAAACCCAGAAAAACCGACATAAAATAAAAGGAAAAATACGCATATCAGATCGATTAATTTAAGCATTGTCTAAGGAAGAACAAACAATATATAATGTCCTACGGCCAAATCAAGATCAGGATCAAATCAAAAAGAACAAATTCAAAAATTAGAAGCAAATCATCAAAATTTACCATGATTACGGAGAGATCCGGTGGCCGGAAACGAATTAAGCGAGAAAGCTAAACGTGAAATTACAAGTGTATTCTTGTCCTTCACCTTCCAGCGAGCTCGTTCTTCCCCTCTCACTCCGATCTGCTTCTGATAATTTCAAAGACGCGGCTGACTTTGCCTTTTATATTCAGCTTAATGCAAAAATCTTGATCGGGTGCCGAGGCGTGTCGTCACAGCTAAGATGTGATTGGATAAGCCACAATCATTTGACACGCGTCCAATTTTAATTGGATTGTACAAATACGTGTGGACTAGATAGCGTAGTTTTATAGTTTATGACACCTGTCTGATTCCAGATAATTACTAAATAAACGTGCAGGCAAAAATGATACATTACCAATAAAAATAGAAAATATATCCAGTGAGATTATAATTTTGTCCATTATTCTAATAATAGATTTTTACCCCAAACTGTGGATTTTCTTTCTAATTTTATTTTTATTTTTTATGAAGTTTTTCTTTCTAAATTTTAAAATTTCTAAGTTTTTAATGGTATAAATAAATTCAACATAAGATAGGGGTTAATTACATCTGTGATCATTAAATTTTGGAGTTTATAATCAAGTGGTTATAATAAAATAATTTGTAATACAAAAATTATCAAATTTTTATTTTGTTTCAAATAAAAATAATCTGAAAATTAATTTTATATATCACTAAAATAATAATTAAGCAATTCACGTATAATTTTCATGTTATTTTATGATTAATTAACTTTATAAGTCGAATCACCAGATAAAAAGAGCGTTATACCATCACATAAACATGGATTTTTCTTTCTAAATTTTAAAATTTTGAAGTTTTTAATGGTATAAATAAATTCAAATAAGATAGGGGTTAATTACGTTCATAGTCATTAAATTTTAAAGTTTATAAACAAATGGTTATAATAAAATAAGTTGTAACACAAAAATTATCAAATTTTTATTTTGTTTCAAATAAAAATAACCTAAAAATTAATTTTATATCTCACCGAAATGACAATTAAGCAATTCACGTATAATTGACATGTTATTTTAAGACTAATTAACTTTATAAGTCGGACTACCAGATAACAAGAGCGCCATACCATCAGATAAACATGAAAAGATGACATGTACATAATAAAAAAAAATCTAAATAAGTAATCAGGATCTACATATAATATTGATTGACATCAAAACGACATGATAATCATATTTAACGTGCTTAACTGTAATTCTAATCATATATAAAATTGACTTTTAAATCATTTTTACTTTGATTAAAATAAAATAGAAGTTTAATGGCTTATGTATTATAAATTATTTTATTATAAGCATTTAATTATAAATTTCAAAATTCGATTATCACAAACATACGGATTATAATTAGTTTGATATGAGAAAATAAAATATGTTATCTTAGTAAATGTGAGAATATGCTAAAGTTGGGTTCAACTTTACAAGTCGAAGGCTGATTGTATGATGGGCCTGAAGAGTCCGAGGCTGATGGAGTTTAAAATGGCTAATATTATTGGACTTCGATTGAAGGAATTTGCTGTTCTTCAACAGAAAAGAAAAATTATTTGGATTTTTCCACAACTTTAACCCATATTAAAGGCTCACTTGAATCTTTATACAGATAAGAATTCAGCAGTCAGGATCTTAGAACTGCTTCTTGTTGTTTGGGCTTTGCGGGAATGCGGGGTCCAGAATAAAGTTCTGAAACCGTACACACACAACACAACGCATCCTGCTAAAATTTCATCTTCCACATTTTCATAATAGTTCGTACGATTCTCTCGAGCTGTGTTAGCTTTAAATTATGTACTAAAACCACCATTCTGACAATATCCGATCCTGTAAATTCCAGACTTATAACTCTCTTAAAGATCGACATCGCCAAGGTAAAATTCATCGTGTAAGCTAGGATTTTCATCAGCTGCGCAGTCAATTGTTTGCAGGGCATCTGGTCTGCAACACGAAGCAAAGTAACTAAATGACTGAGTTGGACAAGATTTCACGTGGAAAAGTTGCAGTTTTTTCTAAACTTTTCGTGGGTGCTTGTAATAATTGTTAAAGCCTCTGTATTTCTTCATTTCCTTTGACACGAGTTCTTTAACCAGAAGGAAAAAAAAAATAGTAGAAAGTTCTTGATCCGACGGTTCTTCGAACCTAGAAACCTCGGGGCTGTGTCCGGTCTTCTGCAATAATTTTCAATATTGGAATCAGTTTTGTCCTATTTGTAATAAAGCAAGAAAGTATACCTTGTTTTTCCCAAAGGCAATAGGAATATCGTATGTTAGAAACATAAAAATACAACCAATGGTTGAGAGAATATGGGAAATTGGTATATGGCCAGCAGAAGGAATTAGGACGGTAGGACCCATCAGACGGGCAGATTTCCACTCAATAACTATGTGTCCCCGTTCACGAAGTACTTTACCATTTGCTTAACTTTCCGACCATCATCGTAATTTTGACATTTTACTTATAGAGAAAACCCATTTCAGTACATTTTTAGGTATTATAAAAGAAATATTATCTATGTGATAACAATTTGATTTTACCATACTATCATCTAAGTTTGATTTGTACGTCAATACTTTTTAAGTTTTTCAAGGTACTTGAAAATTAAAAAAAAATTTGTGAAATTTTCAATGAAAGAAATTTCTAACAGTTAAATCAGTAAAAATTTTAAAAATATATTTGAGATTAAAAATTAACTAAAAGAGAGAAAATATCCAATAGCTTATTTATTTATAGAAATAAAAGTCATATTTTAGCTAGGATTTATAGTGTTCATAAAAACTGTATTGAGCAAGATGTATAATCCGATCATAAAATTAAGGTAAGTTTCTGGAATATAAATTTCACCTTATTTAGGTAATTACGAATTCGTATCCAATTGTAACTTCTTAGAATGACATCGCCGAGTAATCTATTCGGATTTGAAACTATCTGAATGTCATGCGAATTGAGCTACTCGAATGAGTTTGAATACACAGTCCGAATATTAGTATTTAAATGTTATGAAAGATATTGAATTTGAAATCCTTTAGGCTTGCAATAGGGTAAGTATTGACCGGTTAACCAGCTCATGAGCAAAAAAATTAATCAGTTCATTAATATCGATTTTTTAAAATTATTAACCATTAACCAGTTCGTTACATTCAGTTAACCAGCTCATTAATTTCTATTTTTCGATTTGATTAACCAATTTTTTTTTTGTTAACCATTAAAATTTATAACATAAAATTATATAAAAAAATAAACAAAGTTCAATTTAATTTTCAATATGTAAAGTAATTTAATATAAAAATTATGAAACAAATATAATTTATTAGCCAAAATTCATATTCTATAAATTAATAGCTAATATTATAAAATAGATTTTATATTTATTAAAAATTACTATGTTCGGTTCTAAGTCAAATAAAATGTTGGATAATAATGTAATTAAATGCTATTAAGTAAAATATGAATATCAATATATATATAAAAGTTAATCCGATACTATATATAAATATTACTATATAATTAAAAAGAATTACATATTAAAAAGAATTATGTAATAAAAATTTAGTTTAAAGCATTATATAAATTTTATATGAAAATATAAAAAATTAAGGTATAAAAATAAAAATAGAAAAAAAGTGAAGATATAAAAATAAAATTAATATATATATAAATCAATTAATTATTGATTAACGGTTAATTGATATTTAAAAATTTAAATCATAATTATTAATTAAAAATATAAAAATCAAAAATCATATCGGATCAATTAAGTTATTAACCGTAAAAATCGATTTAATCTGGATTTTTTTCTCACCTCTAGCTTGCAGACTATTATAATATGATATAACAATGATTGAAACAACCGTTTGCTTGGCTTGCAGATGGTGACCAAGTCAGGACCCATTAACCATGTATGGAGTTGAAAACAGTTGAGGGTTGATAGATTATGTAAGCATCCATTGGAAGGGGACTGGGAGAGTACCAACTCAATTTTCAACCGTCACAAATGTAAAAACAACAAATAAATGTTTCTTTCTTTCATCTCTTTATCACTCACATTTGACACGTAATATATTTTTATTATTATTTAAATCAATCCATGGATTGCTTGCTTTGTCATCTAACTTTCAAATTATATTGCGTCTTCCATCGCCCATTATTTTATGAAAAAAAATGTTCTTTAATTTTGACCCTTTAATCTTTCGGAATTATTGATTTTATCTCAAATTTTATTCAATAATCTCTAACCTGATTGCATGCGACAATACCGGTGGTGCATGAACTGATATATTCTTTTAACTATTTTATTTTTTTTAACAATGGCACGTGAAAATTATTCGAAATTTATTCATTTCATTAATTTAAATTCGTATCAAATAAATCGATAAATATTTAAAATACCCTATCTCGTAACTAAAATTTGAAATTTTTTTATTAATAAAAATCAGCTATTTCATCTTTATTGCAAAAACAAATGCTAATTCTTTTACCAAATAAGGTCTTAATTGAAATAAAATTAAAGAAAAAAAATGTGTTTTCCCTTTTTGTTATTATTTTTAAGGCATTAGAAACTGAAATTCCCACGGAGCAATAGAAAAATTAATTAGGATAAATAGACAATAACACTACGAGAAAATAGACATCCAAGCATGCATATTGCGATTTATATAGAGAATTGAAAACTATTTGAAAGGTACGTGCAGGATTATGGCATGGGGATGAATTACAGGTGATCCTTATTCTTTTGGATAAATCGAGTAACACATTTTTTTATTAAAAACTTTTTTAAAAAATGGATAAATAAAATAATACATTTTTATTTAAAAAAGAAAAACTTGACGGTGCAATTTTTGTATTTCCTTTCAGTTTGACGGATGATTCCAGCAGTTTGATTGTCGTTTAGTGCTTGTATGGGGTTGAAATTTTCATCCATATATGTCCAAAATTTTTAAGTTTACAGGTACAAGAAGGTCCTAATCTCCCTTGAATTATTTTATTACTTACTTAAATTGGATTGTGTTTAATTTTTTAAATTAAATTAATAATAAGTTGGTCATTAGATCGGCTAAATTTAGTCCCGACGCGCAAATTTGATATACATAATCTGTTTTTTTTTTTTATAAAAAACCATTCCTATTCATAAATTTAAGTTTAATTTGTAAGTTGATTCTATTTGATGTAAATAGATTGAGTTATGATTTGATCCACAAGATCTATTTAATTTCAAGAGAAGATATATAATGGTTTAGGTCTAATCTTTTTTAATAAAAGGTATAGAGCATTCGCGAGCAGCAATCCGATTCGACTATGATTGAATATTAAATTGAACTAATTCAATTATTTTTTTTTTGAATTAACTATTCAGTATTCGAATTTCACTAGATCGATTAAATTTGAATTCGAAGTGTCATTACAGATTAAGGTTTCTTGTTCCTTCTCGTAGAAGGTGTCGGAAGTCTCTTATTTATAGCCTAACTTGTATCACCATCAGATCATCACTCCATGAGTAATTCAATTAATTCTATTGAATTAATTAACTTGAGTTGGCTAAATATCAAAAATTAAAAAAATATATTTCAAAACAAAATCGTTTTACTTAATAAAATTTTCTAAATCATTAATTGATTAAAATTTCTAAGAATAAAATAAAGAAAATATTTATAAAAATCGATTTAATTAGTACAAAAATCTGGTTTGATTTTCGGTTAGTATTTTAATTCGGCTCTAAAAAAATCAAATCGTATTTATAATATTAATGCCTTGGGTTTTTAATAAGGTCCTTGATGTAAATTCATATTAGATAAACTATAAAATTCATGTTAGTTAAACGATTCCAAAATTGTGGAAGTAAATGAAGTTTCTTGGCTGCAGACAGCCAGTGGAAATCCCCACATAATATGGTATTTTTTTCATACTTTTTTATATATTATTTTTTAATAAAATTTAAATTTATTTATTTATTATTTTTAAATTTTTAATATATTTTAATTTTTTTTAATAAAATTAGAATCAATAAAATTTTATAATTTAATGAAGTATTTTTCTTTCAATTTTCGGATACATTGCGTTTCTATGTAAGCATATTAAATGTATATGCGGTGATAGCTTATGATTGGTGCGACAATCGAGCTGTGAATCACCCATAAAGTTAAGACTTATCAACGAAACCATCTGTGATTTGATGGTGCATGTGACTTTTGATAATAATTATTGACAGCGATATTAATCTATCACAAATAACAATAATAATCACATATTCTTTGCTTAATTATTTGGTTTAACTAAAGCCATGCCCTCCTCTTTCGCTTTACTTGAATATAATTATATATACATATTCTTCCGATAACTCCCTAGTCGGTGGTTAGCTTCTGCTGGGTTTAAAGTTAAAATAAAATAAGGTTAGGCAAATTCCCACCATTGATCACGTGGATAGGCGTATGCTAACATAGGTTCGGTTCAATAATCAAAAATCGATATTTTGAAAATTTAACAAACCGAACCAAATTAATGAACACTAATCGAATCGAATTTTTCGATTATTTTGATTCAATTAACCAAAAAATCAAAAATTAAAATTATGAAAAAATAAAAATTATATCTAAAAATTATACAAAATTATAAATTATAATATACTAAAGTAAAAATATCTAAACTATACAAAATATAAATCCAAATAAAAAATGCAATCTCAAAATATATAATAAATGATATAATAAAAACAGTTGAATAAAATTTTTTATTCCATCGATCTTTAATGCAATCGTCGAAATTTTAAATTATCAACTAAAAAAATAAATATTAATAATTGATAAATTTATTAATATAATTTGCAACTCAAAATAAAATAATTTACATATACAAAATAATTATTCAA
Source organism: Excoecaria agallocha (assembly GCA_037975025.1). Classification (NCBI taxonomy): domain Eukaryota; kingdom Viridiplantae; phylum Streptophyta; class Magnoliopsida; order Malpighiales; family Euphorbiaceae; genus Excoecaria; species Excoecaria agallocha. Next base: position 54,592,292 of record CM075807.1, on the reverse strand, counting down.
TTAAAAAATTCAAAAATTACCCACTTAAGTATAATTTCGACCCGGTTGGATTTTTTTTATGATTTTCTCGTTTCAAATTCGAACTGAAATAAACAAAATTTTCTAAAATTTAAAACCAAAATCAAATTAAAAATTCAAAAAATTGAATCAAATTAAAAAATCTATATTTTAACCAAAATTTGATGGCTCTACATGCGGACACATCCTTTTCGTATACAATTAAATGAACTTTTTGGGGCCACCATGGAAAATGTCCCCTTGCCCAGTTACCTTTATTTATTACTGGCAAAATAATATATATATATATATATATATATATATATAGATATATATATATTTACAAATTACAATAATATTACACTAATATAATTTTCTTTATCACTTTAAAGTTTTTCTTTAACCTTACAATTCATTTGCTAATAGGCTTACATTACTTTACATTACATCCTCTATTACTTTTGAAAAGTTTTAGGATAATTTTACTCATGCTCATAATTTAATTCCTTTCCCTATTCTCTAATAAAAAAATTTATAAATTTATATTATTTTATACTAAATTTAAAATACTGATTTTGAAATAAAAAAAATGTCAAGTAATATTATTTTTTTCCCTTTCTTCTTTTCCTTTTCGGGCATTTTTTTAAATTAATCGATGACAGTAATAATATGAAATATAATTGAAATAAGAGAGAAGAATAGAATGTCTTGCATCAACTCTAATCAATTTTTTTTTTTTTGTAAAAGAACAAGAAAATTAAACTTTAGCATCAGGAATAATTTAAATTCAGATTTTTTTTTACACTTTATTTAACGAAGTTCGATGCAAGCGGCTTTTCTTTTTAGGCAAATTATTGGTATATTATTAAAAGAAAATCTATAAATATGAAACGGATTTTAAATTTAATTTAAGTATATATTTATTCTTTACATTCAGATTGATTCAACTTTAAAAAAAGATTGACTTAAGCCACGTGCCCAGTGACTACAGGGGGTTAGCGGCGGCCGGCATCTTGACGTGGCTTGCAATAGACAAAAACAATATTAGAGAATAATTATTACTTAGTTTCAAAAAAAATGAATAATTAGTTTTTGTTTTATTTAATAGAGAATAATTAAACGTTAAGAACAAAACTAATGCCACGATTAAAGAAATGTAAGGGATTCGAATTTTTTTAAATAAAATTTTAAATTTAATTATTATATCATACATAGAGCATATTTATGTAGAAAAGTTATACTAATTTTAAATTTGATATTGTGCAATTTTAGAATAACTAGCTCCGATAAATTTAAATAAGTAGGATGGAATATCTGAGGGGCTGCAAGCAAAAAAAAAAAAGATTTTATAATTTAATATAAATCCCTGAATTTTTCAGCAATTGAACTTTTAAAACATTTATTTTGCTTAGTTGACGGAAGCGACCTATCACCGTCAGCCTGCACGTTGGTGGGTGCGAAGCCGTAATCTCCGACTTTTGTCTTGTCTTAGAGACCTCCTCATGAGAACGACCTAATAATTTACGAGTACTATATTCAGTTGATTTTTTCTTTTAGAAAATAATATACAGATAATATAATACTGTAACTATTATTCCTAATATATCAGATAAAATAATACATTAAATTTTTATATTTGTGTAATATGATAAATATAGTATTATATTTTATTAATTTTTATGGTTGCCACTATTACTATCAGTACTGCCGTTATCACTGCCACTATCGTTGTTGCTGTCACTACTACCATTTTCGTCTAATAATATTAGACCATTATTAATTTAATAGTAATAATTAATATAATATATATAATTCAAAAATATGATATAATTTTTAAATATGCATAGTTAATTAAAACAATATTATGAATATAATGTTCTCATTTTACAGTTTGTTACTTAATCTTCTTATATGATTGAGGAAAAAAAAAACATTTATGACTTATTTGCCTATTAATCAATTTTCCTTCAAAAGAAAAAAAAAAGAAACTTATTAGTCAATTTTATTTAATTTGATTCATAATAATTATTTTCATAAATAAAACTATGGACCAATTATGTCAGTGACAGCAGGAGTTTTAAATTTTATTAAAAAAAAAACAAAAGGTTTCTTAACTTTTAATTAATTAAGTCATTAAGTGTACATAAAATTGTCAACTTGATCGTAAAAATTAATTTAAATGGGAAAAAACATATTCCATTAAAAGTGCCTTTCCACCTAACTTCTGCCACCCGTTGGATGTTTACAATGATGGAAAAACAAATAAAAATAAATAAATAAAATAAAATAAAACAACTTAAATAATGTCATAAAGCATGTCGTCGCTATAAATTTATCAACAATAATCAGATAAACGCTTATGACAAGCTCAATTAATAAATTGTATATGGAAAATTATAATAATAATACTGTGTAATTTTTTCAACATCGATTGATTTTGAGAAAAATAATTCGCCATACACAAAATTTTATATCTTTAAAATGAGTCAAGAAGTATTTTGAACGCTAAAAACCATTCGCCATATTTTTTATCACTGTACGGTTATGAAAGTTCTAAAATATGCCTAAAAATTAGGGACTTTTTTAGAAATGATGTACTTTTGTTTTTTATTTAGGAAATGGGGGTTGTTTTAAAACTATTTGAGAAAATGGGGTAGAAAACACCATTTTCGCAACGAACTACTGCGGAATCAACAAAGTGGAACCCGCAGCCGAAGTGGTTGACAAAGGGTGGGGCCCATAGTTCCATTTCCGTAACACAGTGTTGCGGAAATGGAATTTTTTTTATTTTTTAATATATATATATATATATATATATATATATATATATATATAAGTGTTCTATTTAGAGAAATTATTCAATATTATGAATTTAATTGCAAAAATAAATATAAAATTTTGAAAATTAAATATGTAAATTAAAAAAAATCTAAAGTTTATGGTCAGTACCGAACTGATAAAATCGGATACCGAAATTTTTTAATTTTAGCAAACCGAACTCAAATAGAAATTTTTTGTCAATTCGATTCGATTAAAAATTATCAATTAAAAAATAAAACAACATCGTTTTGAACAAATATACAAAACGGTGTATTTTGAACAAATATAAAAATGATGTCATTTTATATAAATATCGATCGGTACATTTATTTTTCAAAATCGAACCAAACCGTATTAACCGAATATGTTGAAATTTTAAAATAAACAAACAAATCAAAATATAATTTTGTTGGTGGGGCCCACAGCTCTATTTTCGCAATACTGTACTGCTAAAATGGAAAAAATCGAAAAAATGATTGATTTTTTTGGTTATATTTTTTATTTCCCTGTTCCAATTTCATCACAAAATCAACCCCATTAGATTTAAACTTATTGGTTTTATGTAATTAAACAAATGGATTAAATTATTTTCACTTAAATTCATTTGTTCAAAACGATGTCGTTTTATTTTTTAATTGATAATTTTTAATCGAATCGAATTGACAAAAAATTTCTATTTGAGTTCGGTTTGCTAAAATTAAAAAATTTTGGTATCCGATTTTATCAGTTCGGTACCGACTATAAACTTTAGATTTTTTTTTAATTTACATATTTAATTTTCAAAATTTTATATTTATTTTTGCAATTAAATTCATAATATTGAACAATTTCTCTAAATAGAACACTTATATATATATATATATATTAAAAAATAAAAAAAATTCCATTTCCGCAACACAGTGTTGCAGAAATGGAACTATGGGCCCCACCCTTTGTCAACCACTCCAGCTGCGGGTCCCACTTTACTGATTCCGCAGTTGTTCGTTGTGGAAATTGTATTTTCGACCCCATTTTCCCAAATAGTTTTAAAATAACCCCCATTTCTTAAATAAAAAATAAAAATACATCATTTCTAAAAAAGTCCCTAAAAACTAATAGTTGCCTACGTTATATATTCTAAAAATATGAATTTTTTGTGCCTTAACTATTATAGTATTATAGATGATATGAAATTTCTCTAAGTATTTAATACTAGTAGTTGAGGTAACGAATATGTCATTCTATCGTGTGTTTGCGTGAGTATGGGTAGTATTATGAATATATATATATATATATATATATATATATATATATATATATATATATATATATAAAGTTTTTTTTTTAAATAAAAAGATAAAAAGATTGCAACATCATCATTCAGGGTCCATATAACAACAAAACATACTAATTATTTTATGTGATGGCATGATGAAAGATAATATTCAGATACATGAAGAAATAAAAGCCAACAAATCATTCAAATTAATATATGGTTTTGGAAATGCTTCAAATTCAAACATTAAACCAATTGAGATTTTTTTACTGTGCTAGAGTTTGACAAAAATTGGAATATTGTGATTGTCATGAGACGACCCAGCAATGTGCTTTTCAAAATTAATTTCAGTCCTAATTACCCAAATTAATACTATTATTTAACAAAACTCTCTTAGCTAGTCCAAGTTTCCAACTAATTAAAGTAGAAAACAATGTATTAAAATGCATAATTAACACATGATGAAACCATATCAATTCAAATAAGGCAGGTAAAAAAAAATGAGAAGCTATCATTAATATTTTCAAATGGAAAATAATAAAAAAGTGTATATATGATTTAATTCGATATACAGTGCGTAGATGTTTACAGTCCTACCGTATAATCAAATCAATTATTCATTCTGTCTCACTTTAAAATGTTCTTTTTTTTATATGAATTTGCCAAAATTTAAATATTATTTTTGAAATTTCAGAAATAAGTTTACATGAATAATACTATTTATTATATATTTTATTAAATACTTTTATTTCTTATCATTATCTACTTTCAATTAAAATTAAATAAAATTCTTAAAAATATAAAATGATATTTTTACCAATAATTATACACCTTATTAAATATTTTTGTCAGTTTTTACTTTTAATTAAAATTAAATAAAATTTTTAAAAATATAAAATAATTTTTTAATCAATAATTATATTTTTTATTAAATTAAAATATTTTAATTATTTTTTAAATTGTTATAAAATGAAACACAAGAAATAAGAAATAGAAAAATCGAAATGATATCCCAAAGTTATTAGAATTATCAATTCATGACATTTGAGTATTGGAGTTATCAAAATTAATTAAATTTAAAGGTAAAACTTTAATTGAAGGATTGAATGAATAGGTCGAAATGTGTTTATTAAAAGAAAAAAAAAAGTTCAAAAGCTTAATTGACGTATAATTAAGAATTATTTATTCCAATACGCAAGCATTGTAGCCTCGTGCAACGTGACAATCAATGAAACGGCAGTTCACAAGCCAAAAAAAAACTACTAATGCCCACATGTCCACGTGGCACAGGTGCTTTAATTTCATCTCAAACCCACAAGTGACACGAACCAGCACAGCCATTGTGGGGATTACACGTGTTGCATTTTTATTGGGTGTTGGTACAGAACGGTGCTGCTGACGTTTGACGTCGCTGTCAGAAAGAGCTCCAAAACGAAGTGGGTAATGATGGGCTAATCACTTCGTGACAAGCCTTGATTAAAGTGTCCAATTACACTTTTGCCCTCACTGTAACCCCTAATTTACCAACTACGCCACTGATGTCCTTTAAATAATTCTTGACAGTACTACCCCTGAGTTTCGACTTTTTTACCTGTATACCTTCTTCTGGTTCCTTGTCAAAAAGCAATCGCTGCTTATTGCTTCCTATGCCTTAAACAATTTAGAACAAAAAAGCTAAAGAAAAGATGCTTACCTATCATCCTTAGGTAAAGTTGGTTACAACCATACGTTTGCACTAAAATAATGTTAATTTTTTTTAATCATTTGTGGGGTTATACTTTTTAACTTATGCAATGTTAAATTGACGTGTCATCATTGGAAAAAAATGTTTTATATTTCATACTTCTTTGTATTATGATATTATTAAATCAGTATTATGTATTTTTTCTCTGTGACATAATAAATTATAACATTGCAACTTAAAACAAAACGTACACATGAGAATAATAATAAACATGGTACTTGCAAGTTTGTCATGTTCTAATTCTGTTGTTAAAAAGAATATTGGCTTGTTCATATCCATTTTAGCTTATTTTAATAAGGACGGCAGAGTAACATTTTGGATGGCATGAAAATGAAAATAGAGAATTCTAACTTAGTGTATTAAAAAATATTTGGTAAATGAAATATACGTGCAAATCTAAGATTTAATTTTATGAAAAAAAAATAGTTATACTAATTTTACCTCTAAATTATTTGAAATAGGATGATTTTACTTTTATATTGTACAACAACTAATTATATAATATCATATATTTTTTATTTTAAAATAAAATATACAATAATTTAAAGATAAAAATTGAAAAAAATTAAAGAAAAACCGCCTTATTTTGAATAGTTGAACGGCAAATTTTAGTGGGGTGAATAAAGATATTTTGGGAGACACTAAGGAAATTCTATTTTTGTCCCTGTGCAATGAATATTTTGGAAGGCAATAAAAGAATTCTGGTTTTATCCATGAGCGCATACGGCTATATACAATGTATTGTTATATTCAGTACCTTAAGCCATTAATGCTAAATAGCAATAACAACTACTATTAATTTTTGTACTGCTATAAACATTTTTAATGAGAATAAGGCTAGAATTTTTGGGCCGAATTCAATTTTTTCAGGAGTCAGCATTATATAAGTAGATATGCCACTAAAATTGGTATAAACGAAACTAATTGGATTGAGCACAAATTCTTAAATCATTCTATCCTAGGCTTGCATAAAGGATGTGAGTTTAGTTGGCTTAAGTTGTGTACTAAGCTTATTAGGAAATAATTATTAATGGGTTTGATGGTTTAAGTAAAGTTTTAGAATCAATCATGCAAATGGGAATTAGATTCCAAGAACTAAATAGATAACATAATAACACCTTGAGAGGTTCCCATCATGGGCCTAATCACCTTTAGTTACCTACTCTTTTGACTGTTGGTCCTCTGATGGTAATTTTGGAAAAGTACAGGGATGTAATAGCAAAATAAAGAAAAATTATTGCTAGAATTCTGATTTGCTTTCAAGGGTACCTTTGTCAATAATAAAAGTACAGCCCATACAAACGCATAGAGTTAACGACTTAGCGTGTGGAAGTTGTCTCCTTTGGTAATGGTTGGATAGGGATATGAACACAAAGGAAAGTTGTGAAAAAGCAGTGATTTTTGCTGAGTGGGACTATACCTTTTATACCCTTTAATTTATCGTTCAATGGCTATATTTAATTGATTTTATTTTATTGTCAATTTTTTTTTTTTTGGGTTTGATGGTAATGAATAGAGATAATGGCCTGCACTAGCAGACATTTCTACAACCGTATTCTTCTCATCTTTCTTTCTCAGATTATTTCTTTGTTAGTGTGTCCATGAATTCACTCTTGTTACCTTCTTTTTCTACTGCTACTTCTTCTGCTTCTGCTATTACTTAAAACTCTACAGCTTCAGCGCTTTACAGTGATAATAAATTACTTGGCTTTGGCTTTTTTGGTGATACATTGGATAGTCGAACGTTGTTAACACTTCCCACATTAACATAGCTGTTAATTATAATTTTTTATGTTGTTTGATTTTTGAGGAGTTTAAGGAGGGCTGTACACTTGGATTTTTCCTGTCTGATTCTTTGTTTTTAGGGGGTTGGGGGAGCTGTTGGATTTCTGATTTAATTCTGAATTTCGAATCTTTGTTGATTTAATTGCTCAAAAAAACAGGATAAACAATCGGCTCCTGTTTGGAATTAGAAACTCAGAATCTCAAGGATTCTTTTATTCTTTTTTTTGGTTATGTTTAAATTTATTTTCTTTCCTTCAATTCTTGGGAGTGTTTGTTTCTTGCTCTCAAAAATATGAATTTGTAGTTCCTGTTGATGGATAAGATAGCATCTTCTCTTATACCCACTTCTCCTTTTCGATTCCACTTGTTTATATTGAATTTTTAGTTAGGTGGAATTTGCTCTTTTTCTTCGGTTCTTGCGCTCTTTTGTTCTTCTTATTAAGTTTGGATTTTCTTCACGTTGGGTTTTACTAGACAGTTTCTCTGTAGATTTGATAGTGGGTCTCTTTCTCTCTCTCTTCCTTATATTTTCTACCTTGAGTTAGCAGTAAGTCCCACTTCAACTTGGTACTGTTTCTTTGTAGCTTCCGCTAGTTAAACTGTTTTGGATGAGTTTGCTTCATGTATTTGGGTTCGGTTTAAAGGTGGGGCATTTAGTTTGGTTGCTATGTTGCTGGATTGTATCAGTAATTTCCATGAACTGGTTTATTAATGGTGGAATCGTGGAGACCAAGACTGGCTTGCTTGGTGATGGTGCCGAGATGTGGCTCAAGGTCTTGGAGAAGATCTCAGGGAATAGTTGCAAGATTCACCATCACTATTACCAGTATATTGGGTCTAAAAGAGTTAGAAAAACATGGTGGAGAAAGCTCTTGTGGGCATGGGTAATTGGCTGGATCATTGCCTCTTTATGGATCTTCTGGTACATGAGCTCCCAAGCTACTGAGAAGAGGAAAGAAACCCTTGCAAGTATGTGTGATGAGAGGGCTAGGATGCTTCAGGATCAGTTTAATGTTAGCTTGAATCATGTACAAGCCATGTCCATTTTGATCTCAACCTTTCACCATGGCAAGAACCCTTCTGCCATTGATCAGGTTACTAGATCTCCTTCCGTAATTCAATTTGTGCAAATTGTCCCGCTATTTTTTCTTAACAATGTCAATTTGATATCTATATGGTAATTTGCTAATTAGACTTGATCCATTAGCTCACTTAATTAGATTAGGTACTCAATTATGCAGCTGCCTGTAATTTCATCATTTCAGTGGAAGATTAGTTCATTGTACTGCTTTTGGTCAGTTTTCTGGTTGTTTCTAGTTAGAATATTGAAGCTTAATCCAGAAGCAGATCTGGGTTTTTTTCTTTTTCAATTTTGTTTTCTACTGTCACCTTTGTCCATTTGAAAACATGAACTAACTTTCAGAATTATAGTGGACTTTTGCAAGGTATACAGAAAGAACTGCTTTTGAGAGGCCCCTTACAAGCGGTGTGGCATATGCTGTAAGGGTGCTCCACTCTGAAAGGGAACAATTCGAGAAACAACAAGGTTGGACTATCAAGAGGATGGATACCCTTGAACAAAATCCAGTTCATAAGGATGACTACAACCCAGAACTGTTGGAGCCAGCCCCAATCCAAGAAGAATATGCCCCTGTCATCTTTGCACAAGATACCATCTCTCATGTGGTTTCTGTTGATATGCTGTCTGGAACTGTAAGCTTTTTACTTTGTTCTGGGTGTCTCTTCTTGTTATATTCCTTAGCTGTACTTACAGATTAGACTGAAATTTAGACCATAATTAATTCCTTTTTTTTTTTGACAGTGAATTTACACCATATTTTAGTAGTGCTCCGTGATCCAAAAAATTTCTACTACCTATGTTCCCTACTTTCCATTTTATTTTTTTACTGTACAACTTTAGTGCAAAATACTAACAATTCATGGGTAGGTGTAGATTATTACATAGAAGAGAATGGCACATCGGATTGATACCTAGTAGGCTTAAATAGCAACTTAAATGCTTTATGGTATTTAGTACAAGCTATATCCAAGATTGTGGTGATAATTTGGCATTTAACTTTTTGAATTGGCCTCACAATTTGTACTAAAATAGCCTCTTTTTGTTATGCCCCAATTTTATATTTTAATTTGGACTGTGAATTTACTAATGCTGATACTTATTTGTGGATTTTTTATTACATTTATGCCTGCAGGAAGACCGTGAAAATGTGTTGCGAGCTAGAGAATCAGGAACAGGAGTTCTAACTGCTCCTTTTAGGTTACTGAAAACTAACCGCCTCGGAGTTATTTTGACATTTGCAGTCTACAAGAGAGATCTCCCCTCAAATGCAACCCCAAATGAGAGGATTCATGCAACTGATGGGTATAGTTTTTTTTTTTTATCATTATTTGATAGGGAATATACCGTAAATGTTTTTCTTCCGTAAGTTGCTTAACTAATAGCTACAGATTGATGTAGAAATAGGTATTCTTGCCTTACCAAACACTCTCAGATTCTAGAAGGGCAATGCTTAAATCCTAAAGTTCATCCTGATAGGAAGATTAATGAATGTCCCTAGGAAAACAAAAACAAATAGAATGATACCGTTTTCAACTGGAAAATATAAAATTATGCAATGATATCCACTATATTGCAAAGGATCTCTTACAATGTTCATGCCACTGTCAAGCAGGTATCTTGGAGGAGTCTTTGATATTGAATCACTTGTGGAAAAGTTGCTTCAGCAGCTAGCAAGCAAACAAACTATCATGGTGGATGTGTATGACACTACTAATCAGTCTCATCCCATCAGTATGTATGGTTCAAATGTATCAGATGATGGGTTGCAACGTGTTAGCACCCTTAATTTTGGTGATCCCCACCGAAAGCATGAGATGCATTGCAGGTAATAAATAAGCATCGCCTTAGTTTCAGTGTTTCCAAGTTCCAATTGTGTCCGATATAGACCTCTATAATATTTCAATTAATGACTTTATCATGACAAGCTACCCTCAACTCCTTTTATTTTCTTGTGGCTAGCCCACTCACCGACAATCCGTTCTTGCACTTGCAATGAAATGCACATATAAACTCTTCTATACTGGATGGTTAGTTCTGAGGCTTTGATGTCTGGAATAGATGTTAGTTGTGCTTGGTGCATAAATTAGGTGTATCCTTAACTGCAGATTCAAGCAAAAAGCCCCCTGTCCATGGTTAGCAATAACAACTTCAATTGGCGTCCTTGTGATTGCACTGCTTATTGGACATATATTTCATGCAACTGTAAATCGAATAGCCAAAGTCGAAGATGATTATCATGAAATGATGGAGCTTAGGAAACGAGCTGTGGCAGCAGATAATGCAAAATCTCAGGTATTTGATGCTTCCGTTTTCTTGGTTATGGTTTGTTTGGTCATATGAAAGCCTAATCTAATTTCAACTTTCTGTAGTTTCTTGCTACAGTTTCCCATGAAATCAGAACTCCAATGAATGGTGTTCTAGGTGAGTGAAAGTGTTTTCTACTCATCAAAGTCATGTATATGTGTTGCTTGGCATGTGAGATGAACAACAACAGTAAAATTCATGGAGTGATGGTTGAATTTATTTTTTTCCCAGGAATGTTACATATGCTTATGGACACAGATTTAGATGTAACTCAACAAGATTATGTCAGAACTGCACAAGCCAGTGGAAAAGCTCTAGTTTCACTGATAAATGAAGTTTTAGATCAAGCAAAAATTGAATCTGGTAAACTTGAGCTTGAAGAAGTGCAGTTTAATCTGCGGGCAATCCTAGATGATGTGCTGTCACTCTTTTCTGACAAGTCTCAGGGGAAAGGAGTGGAGGTAATGAGTTGTTTAGCTGGTGCATTCCTTGGATGTGTTAGTTTTGCTCATTATAATAGATCTCATCATAAATTTTACTTTATGAAAACCACTCTACGTGAGGACCTTACAGATGCAGCATTTAATAATTTTTTTCCTCTTGTATATTCTGCTATTTTCCTATAATGTTTGATTTCTTCATCTAATATCTGAAATTTCATATTGGCATGACCAAATTGTTTGAAGAGCAGTTGGCAGTTTACATCTCTGATAGTGTTCCTGAGATGCTAATTGGTGATCCGGGGAGGTTTCGGCAAATCATCATTAATCTCATGGGGAATTCAATTAAAGTAAGTATCCAGCTAATTTTGGATTGAACATTCAACAAAAACTTTTCAAATGTAAAAATGTTTTTGACTGTAAAAACTTTCAAGCTAGCATTTTGCTCTTTATCATGGATGGAGTTATGTGTAAAGCAGGATCCCTGATAACATGCTTATAGAATGTCTATAATGTTCCAATACAATTGAATTTGCAATTTTTTCTTTCTTGGAGTATAACCAGCAAACACTTTTTTTTTTCCTGCCAGTTCACTCATCAAGGGCACATCTTTGTCACTGTTCATCTTGTGGATGAGGTGCTTGACTCTGCTGATGAGACAAAATCATCAAGGAACACCTTAAGTGGGTTTCCTGTTGCAGATAGACGCCGCAGCTGGGCAGGATTTAGGACTTTCAATCAAGAAGGATCCACTCGTACACTTTTGCCATCCTCTGACCTTATCAATCTCATTGTTTCGGTCGAGGATACAGGAGAAGGGATCCCTCTTGAAGCCCAATCTCGCATTTTCACTCCTTTCATGCAAGTTGGTCCATCTACTTCCCGAAAATGTGGAGGCACAGGGATTGGGCTCAGTATAAGCAAGTGCTTGGTTGGCCTCATGAATGGTGAAATTGGGTTTGTAAGCATACCCAAGGTTGGCACTACTTTTACATTTACTGCTGTTTTCAATGGCTGCTCAAATTCAAAGGAGTACAATAGCCAGAAAATCAACAACCAGTCTAACAATGTCTATTCAGAATTCCGGGGCATGACAGCATTAGTTGTGGACCCCAGAACTGTACGGGCCAAGGTTTCCAGATATCATGTTCAACGGCTTGGAATGCATGTTCAAGCAGTTCCTGATTTGAATCAAGCTATATCTTGGATAAGCAGTGGGAGTACAGTTGTCAATGTCGTTCTTATCGAACAGGAAGTTTGGGAGAGAGATTCAAGCATTTCAGTTCTCTTTGTCAGTGACTTGAGGAAAATTGATCAAGGCATTTCTCCAAAACTATTCATTCTGGCTAATTCTATCAGCTCTTCTAGGACAAGTGCTGCCACCTCTGGAGTTTATACCCCAAATTTCATAATGAAGCCCTTGAGAGCTAGCATGCTGGCTGCATCTCTGCAACGAGCAATGGGTGTTGGCAACAAGGGAATTGCACGCAATAGGGAACTCTGCAACCTTCTTCCTGGAAGAAAAATTCTGATTGTTGATGATAATGCGGTGAACCTTAAAGTAGCTGCAGGTGCTTTGAAAAAGTATGGAGCTGAGGTGGTCTGTGCAGAGAGTGGAGAACAAGCAATCAAATTGCTTACCCCACCCCACCAATTTGATGCCTGCTTCATGGACATCCAGATGCCAGAAATGGATGGGTATGTCATACATTATCCCTTCTAAAGCACTTTCTGTTAACTTTTTCTTCGCAGGTATTTAATAGCGGCAATGCATAGAAATAGGAATAACTTTCTGCTAAAGATATTTCCTAGTGTGTTGTTACATGCTTAAGATTTGAATCTTTTGATGCTAATGTGAAAACGGCAAATTTGGAAACTTTCTTCTTACACAAAAAGCAGTTTCTTGCAGGATCGTTTCTGGCAATCAATAAGTTGTACTGTTTCTTCGACTGGATGATTAAATATCCATTGATGTTATTCAGCTTGCATGTCTGTTAATTGGATATTAATTCTAATATCTCTGTAATTTCTTTTCCGCTTAGATTTGAAGCTACTCGGAGAATTCGGGATAAAGAGCACAATTTCAACAATTCAATTCAAAATGGAGATGCTTCTGCCAGAACCTATGAGAATCATCCGAACTGGCATGTGCCTATTCTTGCAATGACTGCAGATGTAATCCAAGCTACGCATGAGAAATGCCTGAAGGGTGGAATGGATGGTTATGTTTCAAAACCATTTGAAGCCGAACAACTGTATAGGGAAGTTTCACGCTTCTTTCAATCAACGTCCAATGTGATTTTATAGAAGCTGATTTCTACTAGACATGCTCAAAATATAAGCACAAGCACTTGTTCTTGAGGACTCTTCTGGATGCTTGATCTATCATGTGGAGAGTTTCTCGCAAGAGTAAGTATTCTGCTGATCTAAACTCATATTCACAATCCAATAGTTTCACGGAGCAGAATTTTTTTCCCAATTACATTCCGTGGAGGCAACTTTACATTGTTAATTTACCGCTCAACATTTCTACAGGAAAACATTTGTTTTGCTGCAGAGTGTATATAGAAGCCATGATTGATTGAGCTTGAGTTTCATTGATTGTTTCGTGAACCACAAAGTACAGCCGGTTCATTTTTCCTTGTAAAGTGGATCTCCTTAGGTAATGTGAGACTTGTGAAGGTTGTAGGATAGTACATTGAATTTTAGTCAATACCACGTTCGAATGGATCGAGAAATCCAGTTATCTGAGTGTATCATAGAAGCTACAGAATAGCTTCCTCCTCTTCTTGTTGTAGTAATAAAATTCTTGACAATCCATAGACATCTTCTCTCTTTCTTTGACGATTATCGATATGTATCATAGAAGATAGATAGATTGAGTTGAAAGAATGAAATACACAGCTTCTCGGCAACGAAGGAGAGAATGCATAATCAATGTTGTTCTGATTGTATCAGTAATAAGATATTGATGAATTCTCATAATAATCTCATTTCTGCTTCATTTTATTTCCAAGGAAAGAATTGTTGTTCTGAGAATTTGATGCAAGTTGTATAGTGACTGTACCGAGTTAAAGAGTAGTTTCAGAATTTGTCTGATTGGAACATCTTGAGTTCATAGTATTTTTATGTCTGAAATAATCGACCCATAAACTAATAGAATGTTATATAGTATGCTTTTAAACTACTTAATAAAATATAAGTAATACTCTTATATTATCAGTAATTATATAAAATACTATTTATATTTTTTAAAAATATTTGAGTTATGTGTTATTATAAAAAAAAAATATGATATTTTTAACTATTAATTCGTCAAGGAATAATTTGACAATCTATTTTGTTAGATGGCGATAGAGATAAATAAATTAAACCTAGCCGCCAACAAGTCGATATGTCCGAGTGGTTAAGGAGACAGACTTGAAATCTGTTGGGCTTCGCCCGCGCAGGTTCGAACCCTGCTGTCGACGTAAATCTCTTGTCATAATAAGATTTGATCGTTATTATTTTAATTTTTAGAACTATTAATCTAAAATACATTTTTTTAAATGTATTTTAGTAATGGAGCTATGGAAAAATTAGCTTTCATTTTTTTTTTACAACAAATTATAGTCCATTTTTTAAAGAAATTATAATTATAAAATTTTCCTTTATTGTGCCCAATAATCAATAGATACGAATTATTATTTTTTGGTACAGTCATCTTATATTCGAATCATACCTACTAACATGCCTTAGTTAATGTAAGTATATATTATAAAAAATATAATAACCTAATTACACTTACAAGATTTTAAAAATCACATATAATTCAAAATTTTAGTCCCAAAAAATGTAATAATTAAAAAATTAAAAATTTTAAACTTTTTGAAGAAAAATAGATTATCTTTTTTAATCGGGGGAGAGTATATAATATATCACCAACTTTTTTATAAATAATGCTTCTGTCTCGATATCTGTATTTACCGTAGATTCTACAGCTACTATTTTTGAAAATAAATCAAAATACTTTATTTTTTTCATTAATTTTTAAAACACATTAAAATTCAAAATATTTTTTATCAAATACCCTGTTTATATAAAAAAAAAAGTCCCCTTAATTTATGCATAATTTTTTAATGCAGTTAAGAAAACAAAATATTGAAATTAGATGGTAGATTTGGTATCTAAAATCAGTTAATAACAGAGCGTACGGTACACAGTGGAGCAGACGGCGGAATCACGTATGATAATGATATTTCTCTACCTTTCAATCTCAACCGTCAGATCATATAAATAAGAACCTCTCTTTCTTTTCTTCGTTTCTCTTTGCTTTCGCTCTCTCTTCAGCAAAGGTTAGCGTGACTAGTAAGCGGCGGGAGAAATAATCTCAGAATAAGCCTCCATTACGAACTCCGGATCCGAATCCGAATTCTATATGGATCCCGACGCGGTGGCCAAGGCGTTTGTCGAGCACTACTACACAACTTTCGATGCCAACAGAAGCGGCTTGGCCAATCTTTACCAGGATAATTCCATGTTGACCTTCGAGGGCCAGAAGATCCAAGGATCTCAAAACATCGTTACTAAGCTCACTAGCCTTCCCTTCCAGCAGTGCCAGCACAGCATCACCACCGTTGATTGTCAGCCCTCCGGCCCTGGCGGTGGTATGCTCGTCTTTGTCTCCGGTAACCTCCAGCTCACTGGCGAGCAGCACGCCCTCAAGTTCAGTCAGGTACTTTTTGAAAATCGAGTTTTGCATATCTGTTTGATCTGATTTGACCTCTGGTTGTTCAGTTTTATCGATTGTGTTTATTAGGGTTTTTACGGATTGGAGGTATGTTTTAATTGATCTTTGATATACGATTGATTGTTGACTCTACCTGTTGGATTTGGAGGTTCGAATCTCGATCTACTTGGAATCGAATGCAAATGAGTTACTATTCAGGATTTATTTTGTTAACGTCAGTTGCAGATTTTTGCTCTGACATGGCTCTGTGCTTTTGTTGTTAATTTTTACTCATATATATATATATATATATATATATATATATATATATATATATATATATATCCTGGACTCTAGATCTTTGCAGGCTATAGAGTTTTCAATTGCTGAAGATTTATGCATGGGATTTGTTACCTAATATATTGAATTTCTCCTGTTTTATTTTTGTGTTTTAGCTTGGGCACCTAGAGTTGAGGAATACATTCTAATCAATATTCTATATCGTGATTTGTTGAAGAAAGATAAACAAGTAATGAAAACCAAGTTTTGTAGCACGAGTACTAACTGATCTATTCATGCAATGGTGCAATTTAGCATTAAATGTTGGTGTATTACATTATGTGTGTTGGATCACTCGTGAGTCATGATGTTTTACACCAACAGTTTTGTTTGTTGGAGGATCCTGAAAGTTCATGACTTAGTTGTGCAGTTGTACTTTCCTTTAAAAGGAATATTATTCTTTATTTGACCATATCCCTGCTCTTTTCCCCTAAATTTAGTAACTTACATTCAGTGCGACCGTCATGACTATTCAGCACAAGATAATAGTTGTAATTTTTCCTAATCTAGGGTGCATGTTCTGGTGCGTGCATATTTGTTCACCTAGTGCTTTCTACAGCGTATATTTTTAGTAACTTTTTGCAGAATCACTGGCTTATTATTCCAATAAATCTACATGATTTGCAAAGAAAGATTTTTTTCATACTCTGTTTTATGTAAACGTTCAGTTGTAAAATTGCAATCCCATGGTGATTGTGAAGTTCATTCACAGTGAAAATGGTGCTAGAGTGAAGGATGTGATTTGGCAGTCAGGTGAATTGAGCAAAAAATTTGCAGAATACTAAATTATTAAATACCTTGTTTAAGAGAAGTTTAATGTTTGTGAAGCTTATATCATCAAACTATTTGCTGGTTTCTTTTGGTTTTGGCCTGTTAGCTATGCGGCTTGCTCACATGAGTTTGATGATTGCATTACTTGCTTCGAAGTTTGGTTTGTTGTTAGTTAGATTGTAGAGTTAATAGTACCATTTGTTTTCCTTGGATAGGGAATTGGTGATAGTGGCAATTTGTATGATCTGATCAACGCAGTTGTTTGTTATTGAATGAAAGCTTCTGATTGGTTGGTTCTATTCTTTCCTTCTCCTCGAATTTTAATTGTATTAAGATAGCCAATGTGTTCGTTGAAACTTGACAGATCACACTTAATAGTTACAGTTATGAACGCATGAATAAAGATATTTCCGGAAATTAATTATCCAAAATTTTGAACAGGTATTTGTATTAACAGAATAGTATCTCCATGACGAGGCAATTATGGTTGTTTTTACGTCCTTTGATTTTTTACCCTGGTGTATGGCACCTAAATTTTTACATGTTATTGTTTCAAAGCAGTTGTTTTATTTATTTATTTTGCTGGTTCTGGTTATTATCTATTCTGCATCTGTTGCTGCGGGATCTATGATTTTATGATATTATTATCCTAACCAACCAAATTTCTTTTTCGTGGGTTCTTCTTTCAGATGTTCCATTTGATTCCAACTCCACAGGGAAGCTTTTATGTCTTGAATGACATCTTCCGGTTGAACTATGCATGATGATAAGATCCACCGCTCAGAAAGAATCTGGCCCAAATATTAAGGATTAAAATCCCTGTGCCCATCTCTGTCTGGTCTTAGACTTTTTAAATTAAAACTGTGATTTTTGGTTGGTTATGTTTAATGTTGCATTGCCCCTTGTCGTCTTGAAAATTCATAGATCCTCTGTTGTGATTGGATTGGGAAAAACAAAAAAAAAAACAAAACATCTCCTGGATTACTAGTTGAAAGATTGGTTATTGGAGATTTGCAACGTATGAGTCGATTTGAGTTTACCATCCTTGAAAAGCTGCATCATTTACAATACCAATATGTGGCCATGTATTGGCTCAGCAAGTTTGCATATATAATTGCCGTCTGGGGTTAATTGCTGACTATGGAGCCTAGTCTCCGAGCTTCCCGGATGTATTGCAATTTTCATAAGCTGTTGATAATTTGTCATAAACATTTGTGTCAGGCTTCTGCTGTGTTGTCTTCAAGTGTTATATGGCTGCATTAACGTTAGAATTGCTATAGGTGAGGAGCACGACTCAAATTTGAGCTTAAAAGCTAATTGCTTATGTTGTGCAATTAGAGTTTGAATCCATTTATAGAGCAAAGGCTATTAACACAATATGACACTCCGACTAACCCATGGTTTACACTTTGTAAAAAATGCTAGGCTAAACTTGATCTTTTTTGTTATTCGTGGATTTATCTTTTGTGTAGACGAGAATTTTGGGTAGCTATCAAATAAAGAAAAGTGAATAAAATATAGCCATGATTCTTCTTATATCGTTGCTTTAAGAATATGAAAAATGCATGCTTTTGTAGTGCGGAGTACCTCCCTCTTTCTGGGGGATACAGCCAAAGCCGGAGGGGCATGCCAACGATGGCGGAAAAATACAGTACAATTAGCACTAATTTCAAATCTTATTTATCAGACATTGTAATACCACAACATTTTATTTCACAAAAATCTCACATGACAAGTTCCAAATCCTGTCAAACAATCATTTAGCAATCGAACACTTGCACACCAATCCAGTAAGGGCAAACAATTTCACAATTTCCCTCCTGGTTTTATTTTGGAACAAGTAAAAAATTCCCATCACTTGTTATCTCCATTATGCAAGCCTAAATCTACATGTGGAAGCTCAGGCAAGTGGAGCGGCGAAGAATTTTGTCCATTGTGGGATGGTTTTTCTGCATCTTGTTCATGTATACCGGAAACTTTAAAGACCCCTAATAACATACCTCCTAAGCATCTAAATGGGTGAGTTACTCCATCTTTAAGTTTCAAAATGAGAGAGACCTCAGATACTTGCCAGGTAAGGGTGAGCACAATCAAGGCCGAAAGAAGACAGTGGGTAATAAAGTTCTGCTTCTTCACCTCTCTAAGCTCCTTCACTATCTCTTCTGCACCAATTTCAGCGCTGTTCTCATCTATTGCTTTCTCATTTTTCAAACCTGCTTCAGCATCCACACCTTTCTCTTGTTTAATTAACGGTTCGGATTTGGATAATTCCAACTGTTAAACATAATTTTGATGTCAATCTTCAAGGCATGGAATTTAATTCAGCAAACATCAGTCATTACTTTCATCTCCTACGGTGATCTTTCGTTGATGCTTTTTTTTCTTTTTTAATTGACGATTTGATAAACATCAAGCTAGAAATTCATTAAGAAAGAAAAAAAATTCCCCTAAATAAATGTAAAAACCGTAGCAGTTCTCAGCTTTTATTTAATATCTAGCTAGCCTACAATTTTATCAAGCAAAAGCATGTTAAATGATCGAAAGGAAAAAATGAGAATAAATTTATAAACCGGAGCGAATCTCAGCTTTTCACTGCATCTACCAAGACAACCAACACCGCCACCGTCCTCGGCGGAAAAATTGACTTTCAAAACTGGAACAACAACCGATTACAGAAACTAATGCAAGTTTCAATCAATCTTCAAAACTCAGGCTTTTATTTAAAATCTAGTACCAGCATACGATTTTATCAAGTAATAGCAGATCAAATGATTCTGAAAGCAAGTCACGACTCTCAGCTTTTCACTGCATCGACCAAGACAACAACGACACCGCCACCGTTCACGGCGCGGGAAAAATGGAGCTCCGTAGCAGAAACAATAACCGATTAGAAAAGCTCGTATAAGTTTCGATCAATCGAGGAACCGCATGCTTTTCTTTATTATTTGGATCTCTAACATATGATTTTATGAAATAATACAACAATCGATTGCGAAAAGGATGAATAATACCTCAGCAAGCAAATTAAAGAGAAGAAGGTGATCATTATCAGGAGAGGAGTCTCCTTTGTTTCTTTTCTCTGCTAGGAGTTTTTGGATTGCCTCATCAATAAGCTCCAGTTTCTGGTTTGATTCCATAGCTAAGAAATTAGCGATAGATCGGTGAATAGAAGCAGAAATCGCAAAAGGCAGAAAGAACCAATTTAAGTCAAGAGTTTCTACTGGCAGCACGTTTGTCATTGTTGATAGGCAAACGTCGGCCACGTGGCATCCGTACAGATTTGGTTCTTAAAAAATTGAAAATATCCAACTACCCTGACGTCATGTCGTTTTTATCATCTTGCTTGCTTCGAGTTCCGTATGCTCAATAGTCGAGAATGGACAAGGCTGATTTTTTTTTTTTTTCATAATGATAGGAAAGAAAACTTTCTGTATTTTTGACCTTTTTTCATAATAAAATCCTTTTTCTTTATTCAGATTCTGCTACTATCTAAAATCTAATTACTTTTCTGCGTAGGATGCATGTATATATTAAGTTATTGACATCTAGAATACAAATTCACTTCTGCAAAATGTTGACCTGCAATATTAAGATATAAATATAATCCAATTTTGAAGTCACCCGCACACTAGAGATCGTTTTCCCTTCGCTTAGATAAATTTTGATATTTTTACGAACACAACAGCTCACAAGTTGAAGCGACAATTTACAATCATATACTCTAAACCAAACTCATGAGAAACAGTTTCCAGTAACTACATGAAGCATTTACAGCATCACTATGGGCCATATGTGCAAATCATTTCTAATCACTTACCGCTACTGTGACTTCAGGAACTATACACAAACTGATGCAGCCGACAACTTAAGATTGGTCAACGACATCTAAAATGAGTTAGTACCTTAGAAACTCGTCCTACAGAAACTGATACATGTCATTTTCCATTTCAGATATATCTACAGGAGAAGTTGGTGCTACTGCTTCACTCGCCTCACCAAGGTCAGCCTGGAAGAATACAATAAGGAAAAAAAAAAAAACCTTAGTGATCCGATGCGATGAAACCTAAAAGAAAGATTTACTATTTGAGACTCGTCTACAATGTGAACAGCAAAAAATAGTTGAGCAGTCTCATAATTTGCAATCACCGATGAAAGTTATGCTACTTGAGCCACTATTTTTTTGGTGAAAACCATGCATAAGAAACCAACGATTAATCGCCATGGCTTCTTGTCAGTTCCATAAACTGCAGAATCAATTGATATTGGAGACACTTGTACATCACATTAACGCGTTGGATCATGGTAAGAAATTTCTTGCATATAAATTTTCTTAATGTACTTACTTTGGCTTGGCGGTAACGTTCAAGCATCCGATGATATTGCTGACGAGCATCTGGAGAATCCACCATTGACAGCACACGTGAAACTGCCTCATCAATGGCTCCATCAACTTTTTGTTTCCGGAACACCTTAAGGATATCTTCATCTTCACTACTATCTTCAATGGGTTCTGACTCATTCCGGAAACCTCTCAATCCAACACCTTTGCGTCTCCACCGCAGAATAACCTTATCCAGAATTCCAACAGCCCAGCAGATCACCTTGTAGTGCTTCCTAACTTGATAACCTCTCACATAAGCCTGCCCAAAAAGATAAAGTGTCTAATATATCCCTCAAAAAGATTTATGCTACTTATTATGTTGCTCAGCCTTGGAGATGGTGCAAGATGATACGTTAACATGTTCTATACCTACATGCATAAATACTGAAGCATGCAAGAAATCTATATTTTAAAATGTGATAAATTTTACATGTACAGAGAAAGCAGACAGCAAAAAAGGGGAAAATGACTTGTACAGTTGTACCTGTATCTTCACAACTTTCTGTCGAAATGCAAGAAAATCTTTGCGACCTTTATATCCTCTATATTTCTTCTGAATAGATAAAGCAGCTGAATTGTAGTCACGTGCATTACGAAAGGCCAGCTTTGACATAGCTGAAAGCCCTTGAATGTCACTAAGATTAACACCATAGATATCTATATCGTTAGCAGAGGCAGAAGCTTCTTTCTGTTGCCGCTTTTTAAAAGAATGTGCTCTAAAAGCAGATTGTATCCGTGCAGCAGCCTGAGCTGCATTCCGGACTGCTGCCAAGGTATCTTTAAGTGAAACTTGGTCTACATTGGCACCAAAATTTCCCTTTGAGATGCTGTCTACAGTTCTCTCAGCTTCAACCACAGCAGATCCCTTAGAAAGCTCACTTTCTTCCAATGTAAGGGATGAAAGATGACTAGTTAGTGCCACCTCTGAAAGATAACCTGCCAGCCCCTTATACCCATATTTGGCGGCAATAAATGCGGGGGTTCTGCCCACTGGATCTTGTGGAGTGGGATCTGTGACAGCCCCAGCTGAGGCACCAGAAGCTAAAAGGGCAGCTACCATTTTTTCCCTGCAATATTAAACAGTATACACGATTCAAAAGAACTTCGCGATCGTGGATTTAACCAATTTTGAGTCGAGACATAGGTGAGATGATAGAAATATGATGTATTGTTATATTTACCTCCCAAAACGAGAAGCCCAATGGAGGGCAGTCCACCCATTAATGTCACGGAAATCTATACCGACTCCATAAGAGAGAATAGGGCTCAAAGCCCATTCAAAGCCCAACCCAGCAATCATGTGTATGATCCCCTGCTCTTTCTTTGACAAGAAACAGCCAGGTTGATCTTGTTTTTGCAGGGACTTAGAAGAGAGCCACTGCTGCAATTTATCTTTCAGAAGCTGTTGAAGAAGCCAATCAACAGTGCCAGAAGAAGTACCGTAGCCAATTAACAGAGCCTCTATGATGCTATCCCATGAATCATCATCAGTTTTGGATTTTCTCAGCATTTGAATTCCTGTTTCCATGCTGTCTTCTTTCTGCAAAGAGGAACTTGATAGAAGCATCTCCACAAATCTGACAAGTAACAACAATTCTTCAGGACTCTTAGCAACTTCCATTTGAGATGAGTTACAATGACTACAGCTACCACTCTTAGATCGATACTCAAATTCTCTAATCTCACTGCAGGACTCCCGATTGCCAGAGGTAATGTACAAAGCAAGCTTTCCTGGAATGTGTGGAGGAGCTTCACAACGGAGAACACCTTCTTGAATGATTTCAATAGGAACTTCGATGTCACCAAACATGCATGTCAATGTAGATTCTGATGGATGACAGAGAAAAGAGCCAATGATAATGACCTGCATAAAGAACCTTGCTTTAAATTTGCAATTCTTATAAATGGAAAAATCCCTTCAACAACAGATGCATCAGAAAACCAATTTAACCAAAATTTCAAAGATTATATTGATTTCCATTCAGCCAGTGAAACAAAAAATTATATGTTCAACAACGTTGCCAATGTGTCTGATCATTGAAATGAACAGGAGCCTTGGATTGATGGTCCCTGTGAATTATTCAGCTAACCAAAAAGTAAAGAAAGACTATCCACAGAAAATATAGTTTAGTTATCTGTGCTTGCAAATGACACCAATAAGCACAAACACCTCTGTTAGGTATTGTATTGTATTTGGAAGTAAGATTCTCAAACATATGCAGTTATTCAGAGGTGAATTGGCTCTGGTGACCAATAGAGTAATGACTTAATTTACTTTCACTTAGAAGACAGAGAGTGCGAGTTGCATCAGCACTTGAGCCTGCTTCAATTGCAAATCTGTCCGTCAAGAAAATCTCTAACAATATTCTCCACTCAACTACTTGGATAACTCATTATATCCTGTTCTGTGACGTCTAATTTACTCATAGCCTTAACTTTAGGAAACTAATAACAGGAAAACGAAAGTGTGAAGGCATTGAAAAGTTGCAGTGAGGAATGTTGTTATCAAATCAGAAGTCTACAAGGATGCCTGCATAAACTAACTGAAGCAATGAATTGCAGAGTCTACAAACCACATAACAAGTCCCCTCTTGGAATTTTAGCACAATCTGAATGAATGATGACTGAAGAGTAAAATACCATAATTCATGCAACATGGGAAATTTGATGAGGCATATACCTTTGTAGCCTCTGTGGCATAACCCCATTCTGGGGATATTTCACAGATTGTAAATTTCTGCTGTTGTGCAACAGTCAAACTTGAATTTGCTTCAGTAGGGACCCCAAGTTGGCCTTGGTTGTATAACATTGCATAGCAGTCAAGATTGATTTCTGGAGTTTCCAGGACAGAAGAATGAGCAGTAATTTCAAAATTTTCAACTTCTTCAGGTAGCATCATAGAAGCTGGCACCATAAAAAGGTTGTCAAAGCTTGCAAGAGTGTATGAGATGTTGAAATTTGCATTAATTAGAATAAACAGCAGAATAATCTTACAATTTTTTAACTCAATTCCATCAAAATTAAGCCAACGAGTATATTCCTGCTCTTCAGCTGGTGCCCTCAAAGAAGACTGAAGTTTTTCCTGTTGCAACTATTACTAAATCATCATGATCAAAGCAATGCTGAAACTGACTCTCAGAAATCTGAATAAATTTAGAAGGCTCCAGAATGATTTATACAGTGCTAACTATATGTGTGTGCACAAAGTGAACTTAAGCATGTTTAGAAGATAAGAAATTGAAGTGTGAAAGGATTATATGATGCCATGAATATCATAAACACTCTATAAAACAGATATCATAAACATGGCAAGAATCTAAATATTTCACCTGATAATCCACACCAGGTGACTCAAACACTTCATTCCAGGATAGGTTTGCTCTACCATCACCTGCAAAAAGCAAAGTCATAAGTATCTATTTTTAACTTCATCTCCTACTTTTTTATTTTTTTATTTTTTATTTTATTTTATTTTATTTCATGTCAATGAATGAAAGGAAAGAAAGTAAATATGTAAGATGTATGCCAGACTTCAATATTGAATAGAAACATAACCTCCTACTAGCTGGAAAGAAACAATTAAATCACTCAAAAATTGAACAAAAATGTGTAGTGGTTAACAAAATATCTAGAGATAGATGCCTACTGTGCTAAATGTTCACTTAAAGATATTGATGTCTAATGTTTGAAAACTAAATACTCCTTCCAACCCATAATAATAGGAACACTTCTATTTTCATATGGTTTAAAAAAAAGTTAATTTTTATAGTTATAAGCCAAAATTTTACTCTTGATTGCCCTTCATTTATATCATGCATAACTATTATTGTAACAGTAAAAAATAATGACTACTATTGGTGTATTAGAGTTGGAAATATAAATTGTCATAAATTGATTAACAAGTGGAACAAAAATTGAGAGTATATAAAGGAGAGATAAATTTAGATGCATTAAATATCACACTATTTTAAGTCGTACAGGGAAATGGTACAAGGAATTGAATTCAAATTTGTTGACTATTGAGAAATTAAATAAGGGTATTATAGGTAATTCACAAATTAATAATAGGTTAAAAATAGCAAGTGTCCTATATCTTGGAACGGACTTAAAAAAAAAGTGAATCCTATTATTATGGGACAGAGTGAGTATACGTTAGTATCATGTCTCCATTTTTGTTAATTTTGAATTTATCAATCACTTTCTCGAAGATGAAGAACCAATCCATCAAAGAAAATTGGTACAAAAGCTGTAAGAAACTAAGCGCTCATTTCCAATATAGCAACATGAAGGGATAGTTAAACTTTAAGCCACAAACAACAACTCAACGGGTCATAATACAAGAAAAATATAGAATAAGAAACAACAATAACTAAGCACAACCAAATATAGTGTGCAACTAAGAAACTAAGACAACTGATTCAATGAGTTGAAGTCATGTAATGAGATAAAAAGAAACCTGCATCCTGAAGGTGACTAAGATTGTTTGTCTGCAGTTGCATCCCAGTATGCCCAACATAGCCTTGATTAGTTGCATTATATTCTGGTGTAGGTAGCAAATTCATAGACTGTTCTTTCTTGACTATCTGCCTTTCATATTCCAGAAGTTCTGGGTTGTGCATGACTCCTTCCTGATCGCCAAATGGACCAATGTCTTT
Organism: Excoecaria agallocha; assembly: GCA_037975025.1. Taxonomy (NCBI): domain Eukaryota; kingdom Viridiplantae; phylum Streptophyta; class Magnoliopsida; order Malpighiales; family Euphorbiaceae; genus Excoecaria; species Excoecaria agallocha. The sequence goes on along the minus strand of CM075807.1, from coordinate 54,566,012 downwards.
GATGCTGTCTTCATCCAGACTCAACTGTTCCTCTAATCTTTTCAAGTATTGATTAAATTCATCTTTTTTAGAACCAATAACTTCTGTTGTAGAGTCAAACCCATCATCTTTAGTGACTATCTTTGAACTAATTTCCATAGAGCCTGGACTAGATGAATTTTGATATGGATCATGTGAATCACTAATAGAGGTAGAATCACGGTTCTGAGTAGCATAAGATGTTGGACTTGGGCTGAAAACTGAAGAGGACCCTGGTGATAACTGTGCAACAGATCCCTGGGTGGACTTTCCCTGTATACATAAATGTGATGGTACACATTAATTTGAAACTCCATCTATGCAGCCAGCAGTACAAGCTCTTGCAAATGGTGAACCACAAATTAAGTTTTTTAAAAACAAGGCAGATGGCCACGAAATACAATTAGGTTATTTTTCATTCATGCATGCATGGGTTTCCTTCATTATTATTATTGTTATTGTTTTCTTAGCAAACAAAACAAGATCAGAGTTCATGAGATTTTTCAGGTATGACATCATTATAGTACATGACAGTATTTATTTAAAGGTTGAAATAAACCATGAGTTTGGCAACTTACATCACTGATCTCTCTATAATGGACAAGCACAATATGTTCAAATGCCCTGTCAAGGAAATTGAAAAAGTAAGAAAATAGACCCTTCTTAACCCCTTTGTCCTCATAATACTTCATTTCTATTGCACTCAGAATTTCATGAACCAAATATAAAAGTCACTAAGATCATATTACATAGGGCAAGTTAATAGGTTGTAGCCAAGTGAAAAAACCAATGAATACAGTTATACTCACGGATCCAGCATCCAGTAGCTACGTCTCTGAAAATTATGGTTTTCTTCTCCATGTGCATAATAACAGTTTAATGCTTCAACGTTTCCCACCTATTCATACAAATAAAATATCAATTAACAGCACTCCTCCAACCCAAACATCACTCAAATGAATGATATTGAAAACTTTTCAGATGATATGCTGCTAAAACCTAGCAAAAGATGCATTCTTTTTCATGGTGCAAATTTAGTGCTCACCGTGAACATATCTGGTCGCCAGAACAATGCTGGAGGGCACACATTAATGCATGAGTAATCAACACATTAATGCAGAGGTAAGCACAACTCTAATTTGGATTGTTGTAAAATTTTCAAGCTTATTTGGAATTTCCACCAAACCACGGAATACACAAATTTTATTGTGTATATACATGCGCAGATAAATACACACTTGCATCATCCAGCCCAAAGATTGGAAAGGCTAAAAGAACAGGGACGTCATAAATGTAATTCGTTCATATAGAATATCCTTAATTGGAACTAATTAAAACAGTAAACCCAGAGCACAGGTATCAACAACAGACCTTCAGTCGTTCATGTGCTTCGCCAACAGTTCTTCCATCCTTCTTTTTACGCCAATTGTGACCATCCTTGCGAAAGAAACGAAGCACTCTCTTGTTGAAAAGATACACAGATCCACCTGTCATCAAACCCCAGCGAACGATGAACAATTTGCAAAACAAATTGCACTAATAGAGAAAATCTAGAAATTAAATGTCTCAAATAGTTATAAAATATAGTTACTAGTAGGATTTTTTGCTGGCTCTTGGTTAAGCTGGTACTTATCGTGATTCTGCAATATATGAAGCACTTCAGCAGGTTTTAACCACCGCGTTTGAGCTTCTCGAAACAGAGCATTGATATCATATCCTGAGACCAGAAAAAGTAAAATACGCGAAAAAGGAAAAAGAAACGCCAGAATCCAAATCTTGTTTGGCATTTAAAACGCAGAATCTCAAATTAATACGATACCGATACAGGACAAACACCTCTATAAAAAATAGACTGCAAATTGGCCAAGGAAACTTGCCTGATTGCGACATGCTGAATTCTTTGAAATTTCTTTACCACTGCAACAAAAATCACTTCACTGAAGTAGACTTGCAGCTCGTGTTTGAACTGTAGGTGCTCATCGCTTTAATTTGCGTTACAGCGAATTTCCGGTAAAGCAAGAACCAGAAAGAAAATGATACAGTTGAAAGCGTAAACTAACTTCCTCGCCGGAACGAAATAGAAGCCGAGACGACAGAGTGGAATAATCTTGAACAGGATCGGAGTAGAACCAGAAGAAAAGATAAAGGACATAAAGAATTCAGATAAATGAAGAAGAAAACTAATGAAGAAAATACCGTATTGACTGCGACATGTGTCGGTACAGTCGTGAGCTCTTAAGATCTCATGCCATACAGAAGAAGTGAAGAGGAAGACGAAGACGAAACAAAGGACAGAAGTAAGTGGGAAATTGGGGGGAAATAGCAGGGCTAGGATCAGGTGCAGGTGCATCTAAGGAAACATGTTAAAGATGATACACGTAAGCAGGCTACTATTGGCTGATGTTAATAAATTGTACTAGCATTTATGTGTATGGAGTATAGCATTGTCGGAAGCAAATATATTTATTTTTTTTAGATTATGCCTGCCCGGTATTTAAATACATTTGAATTAAGTAATTAACTAATCTGAACCGAATAATGTAAAAATCAATGGCTACAAGCGATCGAACTTGAAATATATTTAATGAAAACGGAACTTTCATTTATTCCAATCAATTTATAAATTATATTATAAAATTTTATTTTTATTTTTTTATAGTTGAGGTGCGTAGGGAAATTTTTAATTTTCGTTTTAACTTATTTTTTAAAATCTTTTATTTAATTGAAACTATTGAAAAATATACATTTTATGAAAATTTCATATGCCACTTGTAAGAAATAAGATTTAGAAGTTGTACCCGTATATTTTAATTTTGCCTCTGTAAAAGTGGAAAAAGGAAATTACATTTTCCATTTATTTAATTAATTAAAAAAGTGTGTGTAAGTTGTGGTTGTCGTTTGTTGACTTGTACTATTGTTAGCTGAGAAGAATAGAAGATAATTATCATGGAAATATGAACCGGTTTATTCGGTCATCTCTAAGATCGGACGGTCAATGCAATGGGAACCCGAATATAATATCAACAAGCAAGATTTCATTTTTTAATTCCACCGTTAAATTTACACTAACCACATTCACACACATTTAAATAAAATCAAAACTCTATATTAATACTTGACTGATAATGATTGCCAGAGATTTAATGCATCTTACATCTATGTACCAAACACTACATTAATTAGTCGATATACGGTATTAGGTGCATAATAAATTTATAATTTGATATTTATATTAATACATTCAAACACTTTTTGTTTTATTTTATTTTTTTAAAATTCAGGGGAAAATAGGGCCAATAAAAGCATAACTTTAGTGCCAAAAAAACTTCTAGTCCATATCTTAAGAAAATGCTTCTAGCATTATTATTTTAGTGGGATTTGCTTGTTTTCAATAATTTAATTAATTAATTAATATACTATTTTAACTCGTTATTAAGAAGAAGTGCAGAGAAAAGGTGAATATTCCTGGATATTTGAAATGTACAGTGAAAGACCTCTGAATTTGCTTGTGCATAGATAAATATTTCCCGTCGTACTATTTCATCAATATTCGATTTAAATAAAAACTGATGCATTTGGTATAATTTTTAATTTTTTAAAATTCAAAAATTATTTTTAATTTTTATTATTTATTTTTTAAAAAGTTATTTTATATGTTTAAAAACCGTATCATACTTTTTTAATTATTCATGTACATTATGATAATAATTCCGATAATAGTGACGACAAAGATGGTGGTGGCAAAAGTAGCATTGTAGTGGTGGTAGTGGCAGTGACAGTAGAGGTGTGATGGTGACAGTGGCAACGATGTGGTGGTGGGAGAGATAGTCTAATGGTGGTAGGGGTGAGAGTGGTGGTGGTGTTGGCAGTGATAGCGGTAGTGATGGGAGTGACAACAATAATGATAGCAGTGCTGGTGGCGTTTTGATGGCGACAGTGATTGTCTGATGGTGGGCAGCGACCGTAGTGGTGGCTGGTGGTGGTGGCAGCAATAGCGATGATAATAATGGTGATGGCAGCCTGATGGTAACAACAACGATAGTGGTGGCTAGTGGCAGTCTGATGGTTGTGGCAATAATGACGGTGTTGTGATGCAGTGACGGCGGTGTAGTGATGGTAGCGGCCGTAATTTGGTGGCAGTGTTAGTAGCGATGGTGGCGATAGCGGTGATGGCGGTTTGGTGGTAATAGCGGCGGATGGCAGTATGGTGGTGGTGATAACGATGGTGCAATTGAGGATAAAATAATTAAATTATTGAAAAAATAAAACTTTAAATACAATATTTTGAAGATTTTCAATTTTTATTTTTTTTGTGTGAAAATTATTGTTTTAAATTTTTGTTAAAACAAAAACGAAAATACATATGCCGAATATATTTTTGTTTTATTTAAAAAAATAAAAAATTGAAAACAAAATCCTCCCCGATCGCACCCTAACATACAAAAACTCATTTAAATTAAAAAAAAATAAAAATTCATATTTCAACCTTACATATATTTAATTTACCACTTGAATTTTTGAAAAATTCTACAAATTACCACCTGCATATCTCAATATGTTAATGTAGATAAGAATTTAACACTTATTTATAATAAAAGCGTGATTGAGAATTATTAAATAAAAAAATAATTTAAACCCTAATTAATATAATTACAAACCAATTAATTATATTGGTTTAATTTATTTTTTTTTTCTACTTAATACCTGGTAACCAAGCTCTTAATCACCCTCTCATTATACATGAGTGTCAAATTCATGTTTGCATCAGCAAATTGTTATCTGTATGTGATAATTTATAAGGGGTATCAGAAGTTAAACTACTAAATTAAGTATAGTAAAGTTGAAGTAAGAATTTTAATTTTTTTTTTATATTTAATGGTATTTTATGTATTATCCCTAAATAAATTAAGTTATTATAATAATATCAATCTGCTGCTTTAAAATTTTTAGCAAAACCCACCATTGTTAGACAATAGACTCATTTTTCCCAAAAACTGCTATGCTTGTAAGGGATCAAGTCTCCATCAGCACTCTATAGTCAATTAGAAATGGGCACTAAAATTCAAATTTAGCGACAATATTCTCAAATAGGTACAAATTCATCTAAAATTTTATGGATTATTATGTATTGTTTGTATTAACTGTTTCTGAAATTGAGTTAAAATTCACAGTTTAGAACTTTAAATTTTTTATCTGATATTCATATTTGGTTGGATTCACCGTCGATCTTTCTGTACTCATTTTTATTAACCGATTCTTATAATTGAAAGTTTAATTCCCTTAAAAAAATAAAAAGAATGGAAGAAAATTTATGTGATAAAGAATTTTATCTTTCTCTTTTTCTTAACCGAAATTTATAAATATGTCTTTATTTATGAATGGAGCTCAAAAATTATACTATATAAAATAAAAAGAATTAAGAATTTATAAAATTCATCTAACCACGAAATCATATGTTCTATCCACCATTGCCCTTTCCATCTATATAAAAATTAATTATTAAAATATTTAATTATGTGAAAGTATTACTCCAATAGTCACAATTACATGTGATTACACAAATATCAAATGGCTCACATTTCCATGTAGGAACAAACGCAAAGAATAAGAACGATTACAATTAGATTATAAAAGACTATAGTTGTGAAATGAAAATGTTATAAGAATCCAAAGTAATTTCCATAAATTAGAATTAATCAAGGTACAAATGCACCTTAACAGCGAGCATGAAGACGCAAACAAGAGCAAAGTAGAGCAAAGAATGGACCATAATCGAAGCACCACTTGTTTGAAAATTCCCAAACTCAACGCAGCGGTGGCGGCCTGGAACCTGGAACAGCAGACCTGGAGTTAAGAGAACAAACAGAATCACTGCCACAAACACTGGGCCCCAATCTGACATTTTAATTTCCGGAACTGGGTTTTCTTTCTTGTTTAAGGTTGTAATAAAAGGGAGAAGACAAGGGACTTCACTTAAATTGTGGTGAATAGAGAAGAATTGGTGGAGATGGGTCTTTAAAATGGAGAAAAATGGTACTTTTTTGGCGGTGTGGTGTGTGGGGCCGAAGCTGGAAGATGAAGTTAAGAGAGGATTCTGTGTCTCCTCCGCCGTCCCATTTGTGAATTCACAGCCACAAGTGGGTAGTCACACGTGACAACTGTTTCCTTTTAATTTCCTACCTTGCCATTTATGCTTCTTTCATCTTCTTCTCGTTATTTTTAAGAAATAATACATAAACTTTCCTAAATTTTAATAAATTACCATCATAATCAGATCATTTCTTTCAAATTATTATCTGTATCATTGCTCAGCTGCTACTCGTGATGTATAATGGGGAATAATTTAATACTTTTAATAAATTTATAAAATAATATGATACTCTATTAATTCAAGATATAATAGATTAATTATTAATTTATGTATTATTTTTTCTTTTTTATAACCACGCAACATTTTGGAACTCATTCCTTCTATTAATCCAAATTTGTATTCGGTAAATCTTGTTAAAAATGTAATATTTTTTTAAAATAATTTGGATAATTTTTTAATTTTTAAACTAATTTTTTCGGCTCAAGAATCTAAAATCCCTCGTTAATAATAATAATAAAATAAATTCAATCATTTTTCATGCCAGCAGTTACTCCATTGACTTCAACTCTAGTAGGCAATGTTATTAAAATCAGATCGGATAAAGAACCGATAAGGCTGAAAATTTATGGTTCGACCAGTTTAACCGAATTCAACCGAATTTTTTTATATTTTTAAAATATTATCAATTATTATAATTTTATAAATATTATTATATAAAACTTTAAAAATTTTCATCAAACATTAAATATATATTACAAATATCCTAATAATAAGTTACAAAACATAATTTTAATTTTATTATTACAAATGATTAATTATGAATTTTTAAATATCATATGCTAGAAACATAAAAATACAATCATAACATGAATTTTTTTAGATGAAATACTAATGAAGCAAATACAAAAAATATTTATTTGCATATATGAATATAATTATATTTTATTACAATAAATTCAAATAGATAATAAATATATTAAATTATTAAGTGACATATTTAAAATTTAAAATATTATTTTTTTAAATAAATAAATAATAAAAATTTAAAATATATATATTTAATTACAATGAACTAAATATATAATAAGTATATTAAATTATTAAGTGACATATTTAAAATAATAATTTTTTAAATAAATAAATAATGGATATATATATGTGGGTGGGTAAAAATATATAAAAAAATTATGATTTTTTTATACTTTTTAGCTAAAAATTCGATTTTATTCAATTTTCTGATTTTTCGGTTCAATCCTATATTTTTTTTAATTTAATTTTAAACAGTTAAATCAATCGACTAATCCATCGATTCGTAGTTAAATTAATTCAATCAATCTGTTCGATTTAATTTTAATAATATTGCTAATAAGAAGTTGGTTTTAAGCAGGGTCATTTTCCCTTGTAATGGCAACGTGCACATCACCATCGCAACTCATGATACGTAGGATACAGAAGATTTTAAGAATATGAGCCATGAGCTTTAAAACCCATTAGGTTAAAAAGTAAAATAAGTCAATTTTGGATTAATTTTTTATGTATTCGATTGTTTTAAAAAATAAAATAAATTAATTTTGGATTGATTCAATAAATATTTTTATGAATTGAGTTAGATTTGGATCAAATTTTTTATAAATTTGGGTTGATCTATGAATTTGGATCAATTTTGACAGGTATAGGCAAACCCGTAATTTAATTTTTAAATTTTAATATTTTTAAGTATTAAATTTTTGTACTTTTAAAATTAAATAATGATCTCTGAACTTATTTATTATAACACAATAAATTAAAACGAACATTAAAAATAATAGTTTTTTATTAAAATATACACGATTTTTATTGAGTGTGTGTTAAATTATAGTTTGTACTGTAAATTTTAAATTTAATGTATTTTCTTTAAAAATTTAATATATAATTTTAAAAATATAAAAATTTAATATATAAACTCGTTAACATATAGGAATAAAATATGAATTTTTTTCTACTATTAAAAGAAAGTCGCGTATACCAACTCAATACAAAATACAGATGGTATGGCCAGTTGGCATGCAATCAAAGAACCAAAAAGGAACATCAGTGGCTTAAAAAACAAAAATAGATAATTAAAATAAATAAAACAACTCAATCCAAACTATTTGATTGCTTAATTACCCTAGTTAACAAATCAAATCCCAACAAAGAAGCAAAACGAATAAAGTTGCCACGTGCAGGTGCTCCTATATTCATCACACCGAAAATGACATCGACGGTGATTAATATTATTATTCTTGCTAGACCAATCTTTAATCTACTTTACACTTCTTCCATCTTTCTTTTGATTCCTTTCTTCCTCTTCATTCCCTTCATCTCTCTCTATATACGATCCATTCAATCTGTAGATAGCAATTAACTCAGTTCAGTTCAGTTCAGGAGTGGGAGTTTAGAAGCTATGGCGGACTGGGGGCCAGTGGTGATAGCAGTGGTGCTGTTTGTGCTATTAAGTCCAGGATTGCTATTTCAATTGCCTGGTAGGGGAAGAATTGTCGAGTTTGGAAGCATGCATACTAGTGGGATTTCTATAATCGTTCATACTATTATTTTCTTTGGTCTTATTACTATTTTTCTTATTGCTATTGGTGTTCATATATACACTGGATAGTATATTATTATATTTATGTTTTGCCTTCTTCTTTTTTTTTTCTAATTATAATATATTATGTTGTCTAATTATGTAGTAATTTGTATCTGTACTTGATTTTTGTATTGTCTATTAATTGCTTCTGTGTTGTTAGATTATGTTGAAAGATTTGTGTAGTCCTATAATTCAATGAAAGTTTTTTGATATATTCATTTTTTTTTCTCAACTGATTTTGTATGGAAATCATTAATTTGATCTTATAGCGTTATATTAAAATTACATAAATATATAAAATCGTTAAAATATATATATTAAAAATATGGTTTTTTTTCAAATTTCAGTCATAATTGAATTAAGTAATTTAATCTCAACACTAAGGGCCACTGCTACTGTCATGTCAAAGATTTCGAAAAAGCAATTTGTTATTTTATAAATTATTAAAAATTCACATAAATTCATTTATAAAAGCATAAAAATGATACATCATGAAGCGTTCTTCATGATGTTATGTGTTTCCATAAGAAATAATCTGTGATAACAGGGTCTGGCAATAGCCTGATTCATTGAAGTTTATGGGGTCGGTCCACTAAGTTCAGTTCCGAGCTTGCTTCATGGAACTGTGAGATAGAAAGATCATCCCATTCCAAAAAAATCAAAGTTCTTCTAGGAAAAGATTTCCCGTGGTAGCTTCCTAATCGAAAAGGAATTCCAATTCCGAGCTTTTATAGAGCTCAACTCAGATATGAACTTTGAATTTTTCCTCATTACTTCATATAATCATCTTCATATTGATTTTACCGTCGAAATTTCTCTTGTCAAAATATACCGATTAATCTTTTTTATTTTGTTTTTAGAAATTCGGCATGCTACATGAAGTCCAGCTCGTCATCAATTTGATATTCTATTTTTTTCCGAAGAAGCATAAATATTTTATTAGTTTTATTTTATTTATGTCTAAAAATAGGTACAATATGTTAAAAGTTATTTTCTTTATTTTTTATCAGTTATTTTTATTATTTTTATTAAAATTAAGAAATAATAAATAAATTTAAATTTAATATTAAATTATATAATTAAAATTAAATTATTAAATTTAATTAATTTTAATTTTATTAAAAAAATAAATTAATTTATATTAAAAATTTAAAAATAATATATAAATAAAATTTAACAATTAATAATAGCTTAATATTCAAAGTAATAGAACTAAATAGAGTATTTTTCTTTTAAGTGATTTATATGGCTATGAATTGAACTTGTAAACAACAAACAGCTGTCATTTCCGGTGGCATTAAATGACTGGACCGGTCTGGTCTACACCGATTTCCTAGGGAATCGTATTGCTGTTGCAAAAGAAGGGGTAATAATTAATTATTGCTTTGGAAATCATATTTTCTAATTTTTGTGGGACAATAAAATTTTAAAAATAGTTTTTTTATTTTTTTCCTTTTTCTTTGTGGGGTCCTGAACCATTTTGTTGTCACATAATAAGCATAAAATAAAATTATTTTTTTAACGTAACGTGTAAAAGTGAGAAATAATATTAAAAGTTTCTCTTTGGCAATGGGATTTTCTAATTAATTATACGCTAACCCAGTCACCCGCACAATTGACTTTTATGCTATCAGTTACAAACTGTGTTGTTGTTGAAATTTTAGTATAATTTATTTATTTTTTATGTAATATTGCTTTGATATTAATAAAAGCAGTGTAATTTTGCTTATATCATTAAATTTAAATTTAATTTTTTAATTTGTATAGATAGCGAGCCACATAAAAAAATATATATAATTACTTATATACTTTCACAAAAAATGAGAATCACTGATTGCACAAAATATTGCCACGTTGATTGCATCACCATCAGCATGAATCGTGAGGAAGCTGATCTCTGCATCCTTAATTCTAGCTTCGTCAAATAATTTAGAACTGATAAAGAAGAATTCTATATATATCCAATAATTATTTGTTACTTCAATAATTATATCAAAGGCATCATCATTAATTAAAAAATTAATTATAAAATCAAATCGAAATTATATGATAGTTTTCAAATTTAAATCTATAATAAAAAAGTTTTGTAATATTAATTTTAAACTTCAATTGTCTTTTCAAGTTTTTTTAAGAATATTTTTTCAGTTTTTCTAGTAATTAATTTTGGTAAACATTAATTATTATTATTAATTAATGTTTATAATAATGATCTAAATTAAAATTTAATTAGAAAATTATGACCATAGAATTTTTTTAATTTAAGCATATTTGAATAAAATAAAATAATTTTTATTTTTGAAAACAATTCTTATGCAACCCAATAAATTAAATTGTAGAAAAAAATACCAATCATTTTTTAAAAATATTAGATGATCTAAAAGTATAATAAAGTATAAAATGTTTTGTGTAGACCTGGTAAAACTAACTCAAACACATGGATCGATCCAAAAAATTGATCCAAATTCAATTAAATCTAAATGAATATTCACTTGATAAATTCAAAATTAATATATTTTATTTTTCAATTAAATTTAATATATATTAGATAAACTTAAAATTAATTAATTATATTTTTTAACCCATTGGTTCATTACCCAATGGATTTGTATAACAGCTAATTATGATAAAGCTCTCAGACTTCCACATCTCTTCCAATATTTTATCAATTGAATATTATTCTTTCTTACACATCACAAAATTGCTGATAATTGAAATATATATATATATATATATAATTTTTTTTTAAATTTCACAAAATTAAATAAGAAAAAAAGTCTTTTCCACGTATTACATAATATATATAATTTCACAATACAACATATGTCTTTTTTTTTGTTTTATCAAATTAAAGTGATAACTATATGATTTTTAATTTTCAATATTTAATTGAACTCTGCATAAATTAATATTAAAGTGAAATTGGCATGTACAGACATATTGCAGACATATTGGGCAGGATGCATCTTATTTTATCAAAAAATAAAAACTACTTAATGTATATTTGAAGGATTCAATTTATGAAATATTGGTTTATTATTATCTCCCTGACCGAAGATCTTACCTTCAGAGATTTGTAGGCTTATTATTATTATTATTATTATTATTATTATTATTATTATTATTATTATTATTATTATTATATATACGTATTGTCGTTTTCATTTTCTATCGTAAAACACGTACTGTCACCCTTTCAACATGGTTTAGCTAAATTAAGAATAAAGTTTTTCCAAATTAACTAACTTTAATTTATTCTAATTTCTGGCGATTAACCATGCATTCAGCAAAAATTAAACTCATGGATCGATCTAAATTAATCCAATCCATTTGGATATTAATCTATTTATGACCCATATTTTTTAACTCATTTATAACCTAATCCATTAATGACCCAACCCAAATTCGTCCTTTTGACACCTCTAATTTTATGCATAATAAGAAGAGTGAAATAATAAAATAATTAATAATTCAAATATTATTAAAATAAACAGTTATATGGACTTAATTTTTAATTAATCTAAACAATAATAATTATTTAATTGAAATAATTAATAATTCAAATATTATTAAAATAAACAGTTAGATGGACTTAATTTTTAATTAATCTAAACAATAATAATTATTTAATTGAAATAATTAATAATTCAAATATTATTAAAATAAAAAGTTATGGACTTAATTTTTAATTAATCTAAACAATAATAATTATTTAATGTTAATTTAGTTTATTTTAGATAATTATTATAAATATTCATTAATGATGACATTATTATTAATTTTAAATAATATTAATTAATAAAAACTATATTTAAAAAAATAAATTTGAATTAGTTCTAATGTAAAAATTAACAAATTGAAAGTACAATTGAAATATAATTTAGAACTGCTATTGCACAATTTTTCTTTTTATTAAATCTGTGATTGAAAACTATATAAACACTAATTTCGATCTGATTTTATAATTAATCCTTAACTAAACTTGCCATAATCTCTATTTGATTCGAATATTAATTGAATAAGAGCAAGATATATATATATATATAATTTCAAATGCAGAATTTCCCATCGGAGCAGCTGATTTTCCAATTTCCCTGTTTAGCAGGGCACACTTAAATCTTAAAAGTTAAAACCTTTGTTAAGGTTTGAATCATATAATTCTCTGTAAAATCAAATACAGCAACATGAAGAATAGAATAAATATATGGCAACACCAAGATGCTTAATTCCTAATCTTTGATAAAAAAAGATATGTTTGTGTCAAGTAGAAAATGAATATTAGATAGAAATTGGGGACAATCCCCCCATTTCTTCCCAGGCTTAGGAATTCATTACAGTATATCCACAAATCTCAGTCATCAGGAAAACCAACTTATCCACATTCCTGCATCAATTCCAAAATGTTGGGTAATTGTTTGTATTCTTCGTATGTTTCTAGCAGCCGCAGCACCCACTGGAACACGAGCGCTGCTCAATGCTTCCCCTAACTCATTCAACACCCTCTCATCTTCACAAAAGCTTCCATGCTGCAGTAATGGGAAATAAGAAAGAAAAAGGACTTAATTCATTATCAACATAAGTAGCATACAATGCAATACTTATCTTCCTCATAAACCAGAGCATTCTTCACACAAGCTGAGGATTGCACCTAGACAACTTTTCAGAGCATGAAAAAGTTTGAAAAAATTTATGTCTTTGCCAGGTCAAATAATCTGAACACAACACTAAGGATTCTCAAATCCTGGCCTGAAACATCATTCAAGCACAATTATTACTTAGACCGTATCTATCAAAACCTTCTCAGCAATTCCATCCACTTAAATGGTAAAGTTACAACTACATTAATTAATTTGAGTCACTTGCATATCTTAAAGGCTAATCACAAGCCAGAAACTTCACAAGTTAACTATTTGGTTTGCAGTGGCATTAAAATGATAGGGTCCAAACAGGCACTTGCATTGTCAGAAAATTTTAATTGTGTAGTATGGGCAACAAAAAATCTCGAAGAGCCCACTTAAACCCTCCTCCAGATTCATCAGTTTGCCCATTATCAAACCAACATCGTGACAATGACCTTCCAGCAATAGGAAACACGTTATTGCTGATGCAACCAAAGCGGGGCAAAGAAAGTTTACTGGCAAGTAATTATACAATTTTTTCATGATTGATGCTTTAGTACTGTCAATTAGATCCGCTTTAGTACTGTCAATTAGATCCAACACGAACATTCCACTTCAAAATTAAATGAACAAATGTAGTTTATGAGTTGGGTTCAGGAGACATGAAAATCTAATAGCTCTAATATTACGGCAACAAAAGATCCCTAACCATAAAAAGAGTATATTTTCCCCTGGATTTGATGAATCATCAGAAAGTTTTAAGGCTAATTTCCTATCTAAATTTAGCTAAGAGAATGTATAAAACTCCAAGAGACCAGGAAATTGGGTGGGTTGATTTCCTTATCCTAATTGAGCTTATAGATATGAAGAACTAAAAAATCTAGAAAATTATCTGGAAGCGCAGGATACCAAATCTGCATCAAGATAATATTTCGCACAAAACTACCTAGAATTTCCAATATTCCCCTACATAATGCATTCAACACGGAGCTAATTTATTGTTTGGTTACTCGATGATTTGAAGGCGGGGGGAGATTTCTAGTTTCCCCTGTTTTCCCACCAAATTGTTGAGAAATAATTTGGTGGTTGAAGGGAAATTGAAAATCCAAATTTCCCTTATTTTTAATGATTTCATTTTTCCATTTAGAAACCAGACAAGGAAAGAGAGAAACAATTGAATTTTCTCTTTTTTCTTTTCCTGCAATTCCCTCCGAAACAAACAAGCTCAGCAACGTAACTAAGACGATAAAGGGCAAGAAAAACAAAAAAGGGAAATAATAAAAACAAAGATCCAAATATTTCTCCATTAGAAGCATAACCTGTACGAGACCTTCAATGCAAATATTTCTCCAATAAATCAGGATTTAACACTAGAACAGACAAACGAGATACAAAATTTGAAGAACAAACCAAAATTTACTTACAAGGAATCTCTTTTCCAGAAGATGGAGGGGCCAAAGCGTAACAGAAAAGAGAACGTCCCAACATGGAGATGGTAGAAACAATTCCAGCCACGTAACACACCATGACCAATCCAAGGACCCAAGGCATCAGCATGAATCCAATAAAAAACGTCACCGATCCGCACAACATCAAAGACAAAGATATCCCCAGCATCAACAACGCGAATCCAGCCGGTGAGATCTGCGGCGGCGCCGATGACCTCCTTCTCGACGGCTCCGATGGCAGGTCGGAAATAGACATCGGCGAACGGAGAAGGTTGAGAACAATAGTTGATAGCTCATAGAAAGCCCTTGATTGTTGATCTTGCTGCTGACTTCTCATCATATCTATTTCTCTTTTCTCGAAGCAGAAAAAGATAATAAAAAACCAATCCAAATATAACCAAAGGAAACTTTTTAAAATATTTTTTTGCTAAAAACGAGGCAACTGGATAAACTCAAAAACAGTTATCAACAACGGCGGTTGATTGGAGAAGAACTTATCAATTCAACCTCCTGCAAGCTCTGATCGTCATATTAATAAAGATTTTGTTTGTTTCTCAGGAAAATTCTTTGACAGTTTTAAGCAAAAATAAGAGAGAGTGACGCGGCGGTTGTGTTGTAATTTGGAAAATACTTTGTATTATAGTTGGAGTTGAAGATAATTTTCCTGGCAAATTTTCTATCTAGCGTTTGGATGGCGAGAAAGTTGCGAAATCTTTGATATATATCCACGTAAATATATAGCTCTATCCGTAAGGAATCATGTTTCGGAAAAGCGCGTGCGTGAACGCTCTTTGGATTGGGGAGGACGTGGCAGAGTGGGGCCAGGTGACGTGGGACCTTATCTTTAGAGTATAATAATGGCACGTTACTGTTGCTTTTTATGTTAAAGCGCGTGGGAGAAGATTAGGAGCAGTTGTGAATTGGTTATTAGAGGGAAAATTTTGTATTTATATGGCATTAAAAATGAGAATGCAACAGTTATAAAAAAATAATAATAAATAAAAATAGCAATAAGAAGAAATAAGTGTTTTCGGGCAACTAGGCGTTGCTGTAACTATAAGAAGCTAAAAACCTAACAGTCAATATATTTTTTATATAATTACAGTTGTTATCTCGTTCAAGCCGTATTAATCCATTATGGGATAAATATCTTTTAATATTAATTTTTATTATTTATAAGATTTAAATTCAATAATTAATTTAAAATTTATAAGATTTAAATTCAATAATTAATTTAAAAAAAGTGGTAAACCATTTCAACCAGTCAATATTGATTTTCAATTTTTATTAATAGGGAATTATTGCGTTATTATTTTTTTTGTAATAAGTAAATTAAAAGGTCAAGCAAAAAAGTATATATTGTGAAAAAAAATAAACGCAAAGGTATTTTATTTAAAAAATTGCAGGGAGTGCCAAATAATAGCCTATGATCTGGCAATTCCAGAAAAATAAGTGAGCAGCTTTTGTCAAAGATTCTTACACTTTTCCAATTTTAATCACCATCAGCCTCCTAATTAAAGAAAATAGACAACTCTCCTTTTCTTTTTCATTTTTTTTTTCTGCTGAGGACTTTTAAAAGATCTTTTTTTTATTTATTTAAAGATAGATAATTATAATAATGAAAAACTTTTATTTAAATTTCAGTTTATAAAAATTTTTATAAATTAAATTAATAGTAAATTGTTATTTATACATACTAATTATTGATTTTTTAAATAATTTATTTTATGCAATAATTTTATATTAGTTTAATTTATTAAATAAAATATTTTCAATAATAATTATGAATCATTTTGCAATATACTAATAATACATGTAAATGGGGCCTTGTGCGGTTCTTTGTTGATCATGCATTTTTTTCATGGAAAAGTAGTCCGATTTGAGTCCTTGTCTAGGCCATCCCCTAATAATGTTCTGTGTCTACGAGCGGTGGTGGGTATAGGATTTCTATTTTTTTTCCTTTTTACAAATATAATGATGAGTCATTACCTAGATCTATAATTAACATGTAATTTTTCCATTCAATATTATATGTCTATTTGGGCAGCATTTATTAAGAAAATAAATTCAACAAAAAAAAATTAACTATCTATATTTTAAAAAATTAAGATATGCATATCTTGATATAAGATAAAAATATGTATTTTTTTACTATGTCATATAAGAAATGACTACAAAATTAAAAAAAATTATATATTCTTAATTCATTCCAAAAATTTTAGCAAACAATTAAAAATAAAATTTAAAATATTTTACAGTTTTATCTTGCCTATTTCATATGTTGATCCAAAAAGTATTTTAGTTTTATTTTAAAATTTATTATCTAGGTCGATTTAACAAATGCTAGCTTAAAATATTTTACTAAAATTAAAAAAATTATTACCTATTTTTACACTTTATTAATTTATTCTTTTAAAAAATGGACTTTATTAATTATTCTATGTTTATTTTAGAGACATAAATACAAAATATGCTTTCAAATGGGGTAAAAAATAAAAATAAACACAAAATTGTAGAGGCTTGTGGCTTGTAAGGAAGAACAACTGATAGCTTGAAGATTGTGATGTTAGAGTAAGTTCCCTCCACGAAATATCATTCCTAAAATATGGGAATGCCAGCATGTGCGCCATACCTAATTTAGGTTAATTTATTTATTTTGTATTTTTATTAATATTAGTTTTCTCATTTAAAATAATATAATTACTTTTATTTGTAATTGATATTACGGAAAAGTTTTATTTATTTTTATCCACTGAGTATATATGATTACGCTTGAACGTTATCCACTAAAGCATAGAATTAGAAAATTCCTTGACTTAGTGTTTGTTAAAATAAAATTATTTCAATTTTTCCGGATTTTCTAAATATTTATTAAAAACAATGGATTCCACTAAAAAATATCACGTGATTATTTAATTATATATATCTTAAAAAATCAATATATACATATTTTAATATAAAATAAAAAAGACATGAATTCCTGTATTTTGTTAGATAAAAAATAATTAAAAAAAATATTTTTAATTTATTTTAAAAAATTTAACCAATAATTGAAAAAAATTTGAAATACTTTACAGTTTTATTTTGACTATTTCATATTTTAATCCGAAAAAAATTTTAATTTTATTTTAAAATTATTTATATGGATGGATTTAACAAATGTTACCTGAATAGGAAAAAAGAATAATTTATAATGTAAAAAAAGTATTTAATTCGGGAAGGATTTAATTTAAGCATTTAAATGTAAACTAATCTGAAACGGTATTTTGAAATTCAGGATTTTTAACATAAACTGATATTAGTATAATTTTCTTTAAAAGAGAATTATTGTACACTCA
Source organism: Excoecaria agallocha (assembly GCA_037975025.1). Lineage (NCBI taxonomy): Eukaryota > Viridiplantae > Streptophyta > Magnoliopsida > Malpighiales > Euphorbiaceae > Excoecaria > Excoecaria agallocha. The sequence continues at coordinate 54,547,893 of CM075807.1, read as the reverse complement.
TTGGTCGCTATTAAAACATTAATGGAATGTTGACTTTACAGCAAATTTGCTTTTACGTACCGATAATGATAATTTCTTTTGCATATGGTAAGAAAATGAGACCTTAAATTAGAAATCTTTCAATACATTATGGTTTACACAGGCTGTGCAAGGGAACCAATGATTTTTATTTTTATTCTTTTAATGTCAATGTGCTGGTAAATAATAATTGCAGAAAAATTATTTGATTTTAAATCCCGACTTTTTATGATGCACATGCTAATAATACAACAAAATCACTTAAACTAGAAATATGTTGCAGGGAAGCAAATCATACTGTATAATTTTAAAAATAAAGAAACTCCATCAAACTAATTTTATAGAGATATGAACATGTGATGATCCAATTATTTATTTTCTTCGGTAAGGTCGAAGAAAATACACCACTAATATATGTAATTAAAAATAGCTTAGATAGTGTTGAAATTTGTCAAGTTATATGGGCTATCTCTATTCGGTTGTTTTCCGTCGCATCTCATTTTTTATGATTTGTTATTTTCATTGGGATTTATATATGGGAATTGGAAATTTGCAGGACATACGTGCATCGCCAACATTGGAGCTCTGATACCGATCCCGTTTATACAAAGACACCCCGAAAGTAACCCAGCAACTGGGCTTAATGGCACAATTTTTAATTGTCATTTTGTTGGAAATGGTTAAAAGTCTTCCTTGAACTTGAAAATAAAGTTTGGAAAGAAGGCGGTGCTTAACCGAAAAGACCGGCATGCAAGCATTAAAGAAGACTTGGCTATTACTGCCAACCACCCGCTAGCAAGCTATAGCTATCTATCCTTCTCCGTTCCTCTCACCAATTCTAAAACTGCATCATGCTTTTTATTTGCATCTATTCAACTTGTAAAAGCTTAAATTTCAAATTTCTCCAATGGACAAGGAATAGCAGGGCTAAAAAAACCAAAAAACCGACTCGACAATGTGGGTTTTGCTAGGATTATAAGGTCCGATTTAAGTCCTTAAAAGCATCAACCAAGTTTCAAGCCCAAAACCTTACGAAGAGGCTTCTGGCCTCTCTATTAAGAGGAGTTAAAAGCCTAACAATTAGGCCCAAGTCTGAAAAGACAATGGCACATGGGGTGTCCTTGATGACCGACCGCCTTTCTAAGTCGGCAAATTATGAGGCCCCCAAACCAACAAACAAAATAGCGACCACTGATCTCCGTTCTTATCTTCTTGCTCTTCTTGTTTCTATTTCTTCTTTAGTTTGTTTGTCAACGTGTTTCTTCTCAAGAATAATAAACTAATTAGAACGCCAAAAAGTTGTAGCGTTTTGTGTTATATATGCACTTCTATTGATTTTCTTTCATTTCCTGTTTCAGGGGTGGTAAGATCTACCCTATTTAGAACATCGATTCGTAGAAAAAGAAGGGTCACTTGGTATGCTTGCCTTAAAACTAGGATGTTTTCCCTCTTGTGAACTTTTAAGCAAACATCAGTGCCCTTTTCCATTGATGACAAGATCGGATTTTGACCATACTGTAAAGTAGCAGCTCGAATTGAATAGGCAGATGATGTATCCTTGCACCGCATAAATCCACCCTAAAGATCAAAGAGATGGCGAAGATCCTAAGCATCAATAGTTTTACATAAACATTCGTCAACTTTGTGCAGGATTAATTTCACAAGTAATCATGAGCTCCGATAGATTATTGATTTCTAATAGTTCGATCATTCAAATTCTGATGTAGTTGTGTAATAGAGGATTATAGTTACATAATTTTCAAGGATACTTGACCACTTCCTTACCATACCAGAATTGCATAAAGATAACTAATATGATTTCTTGCGAATTAGTTAAGCAAGTGTAGAACTGGCGTTCCTGCAGAACTCAAATGGAGATCTGGCTGGGTAACGAGGCCTTCGACAAGATGACTAGCGTTATTCATTGCTTCAATCTGTGAGAACAAGGTAATGAAATTATTTTCTTTGCTCTTCTAATAACTTTATAAATTTAATACTGCTGCTCTTATGCTGAATGTACCAGTAGCTACTATTGTTATTATTATTAATTAATAGCATAATTTAACGTGCCTACCTCCCTCTGTAGAAGACTATTTTCCTGTTTAAGCTTAAGTTCCTGCAAATAGGATAATGAATCAGCAAGTTTGGTATTCTTGGTAATTCAGAGAATTAGATGTGAAAAATCTAAGTATTTATATATTTTTGGTAGTGAAAAATTGTTTTATAGTATACGGGCTAATTGCCAAGTCTTATTTAGCTGCAAAATAAAAAACTTGAGATTTCCTTTGACAGAGAAATTGCAAGAAAGTGGTGGAATACACTGCTACTATCAGGTTGACTAGATATGGTTCAATAGGTAACAGTTTCAGTTTAGAAATTGCAGAAAAGGCATATATTGTTCGCAGTGAATATAGATAACGGAGCAAGTCTAATTTAGCTGCAAAACAACAAGCTTGAAATTTTCTCTCACGGGAAATTGCAGGAAGGTGGTGGAATGGTTCGATTGGTTCAGGTAATTCTAGTCATTCAAATGCATAGCTACTAATAGGGTAAGTAGCTATGGTTCAGTAGGGAAGGGTTTCAGTTTAGGAATCAGAGAAACGCATATCCTGTTGATAGTGAAAAATTGTTCTACAAATTGCAGGCTAATTACCAAGTCTAATTTGTCTGCAAAATAACAAACTTGAAAATTTCTCTCGCTGAGAAATTGCATGGAGGTGGTGGAATGGTTCGATTGGTTCAGGTAATTTTAGTCATTCAAATACATAGCTACTAGCAGGGTAAGTAGATATGATTCAGTAGGTAACAGTTTCAGTTTAGGAATTGGAGAAAAGGCATTTCCATTCTTAAACAATTATGTCTAACGTATCTTTGCATCACTTCTATTCTAAAACAAACTAGCAAGGGAGATTCATTTTTCCTTAGTAAATTTGAGATTGCATACCTCTTTTCGGAGGGCCCTCACGGAGTCCAGCATCAGTTTCTTCTGGAAGAGCATTTTTCTTGGAAATGAGAACAGCAGTAAAATACTAATTGAGGCGGCTCAAAGAAAACACGTTAGCAGAAAAATTTAGTTCATTTTAACTACGTCTTAATCTCAAACTAATTGGGGTTGGCTTTATAAATTAGTTTCCCACATTCCACTAGATCTACATCTTCATATCAAGTCCTAGACAGAGTTATAACTAAATGAAGGGGGGAAAGATTTCTGTAGCAGAGGGTCATTATCCATCTATTAGCTAGGGCCTTCGTTAGAAAGTAGAGGATGCTGCTAAGTCATTTATAGAAGATGTAAAATGAACCAACTTGTCTGCTTCAATGATGAATAGGGCCCTGTTGGCTATTTTAGAGAAAAATAACTATGTTGGTGCAGTTGTTTATGGAACAATTTTTTTTAGTTTAAGAAACATCTCGGACACAAAGTGTGAGCTGATAATTGTAGTAGATGGATCTTCTTCTTAAATTTGCAACAGAATGTAATCAAGGGAGACTACATGAAGGATAATCGCGAAAACATTGGTGTAACTCAAAAATGAAGTATAACATGTTAGCTGTTGGTACAGAGAAGTGCTATGACCAACCTTATAAGCTCTGATATTTGCCAGTCCAGCATACAGTTGATTCTCCAGTTCTTCAAGGTCTTTCACGCTAAGCTCCTCAACATTTGGATTTTCAAGTTGCCTGTGTCAAACTGCCATTTTCTTATTCACTTTTTTACTTATATGATGGTGACAGAGACTAGTTTGAGAACTTGCATTTCAACCCTTCGCACTAGCTCTGCATATGATTCGCTGTTTCCATGTGCACCTTCATCTGTCTTTATAGAATATTTGGCGAATAGTTGACCAATATATAATAACATCAAAATGTATCAGCGAACAGGATATGTTTTTGAAATGAGAAATAGCTGCTGAATTCTACTTTGCGTCATTTTGTTTTTTTCACAACAGTATAGAAATAGACTAAGTTGTAACTTGTTACCGTTGTTTCCTCTTGAACATGCAACTTATATTTATTGATAAAATCCAGCACACTGAGGCAAAAATAATAACAGTAGTAAAAAGAATAATATAGAAAGAAAGAAAGGAAAATAATAATAATAATAATAATAATAATAATAATAATAATAATAATAATAATAATAATAATAATAAGAAGAAGAAGAAGAAGGAGGAGGAGGAGGAGGAGGAGGAGGAGGAGGAGGAGGAGGAGGAGGTTACTGTTTGATGCTCATCTCATGTAATGTATTCACATCAACATAAGATTGTAAACTAATGTCTACTTTGTATTCGATCACTGTGGAAAAAAAATCCAAATTGCATTTTTTAAGGAAAAAAAATGGTTGATCAGTTTAAAAATGATTTAAGAACAGCAATATTTATTCTTAATAAAACAGTAGTCATGGACATGAAGATAAGGGCATGGCTACAACAGTTGCATATAATATATCGTATATATATTCAGCATATAACCTGAGAAGCAAAATACCTTATGCTTTTATAAATTTATATTCTATAAAGTCTATTCAATAGTTCTCATGTTTCTCCAGCAGAGTGTAACACATTACTTTATGCTTTGATTTTTAGTTAATTATGAGTTAGATGTAGGAGGATTCCTTGTTCTCTATGATATGCTTTAATTTCGCTCGCAATTAGATGTCTTATTTATTATACAAGATTAGTATTTAACTAAGTCTGGTTAGAGGGTGAAAAATTTTAGAAAATTTAAACATCAAACCCTTGTATCTTAACATATAATAAATAGAAATGGCAAGTCAAACCGCATCATCTATCTTTGGTGAATTTATTAAATTGTAGATGTTCATAGATATATCTAGCTATTGCGCTAGTTATAATCTTAAAAAAAAAAAAAGCTTGCGCTTCCATAGATTCTATGAAGATTATATTTTACGCGGTACATGCACATAAATCTACGTAGATTTTTTATTAGTCGTAAAGCTAAGTTGAATTCTTTTTCAAGGGACGTGTACATAAATCTATTTGGATTTATCAGTTATAACCTAAGAAAAGACAAGCCTATGCTTTTGAGGGATTGAAAAACAAAATTAATAAGACAAGCTTATTCTTTCATAGGTTCTATAAAGTTACTTGGGATGATAATTTTCCTTTAAAAAAAAGGTTGAGAAGTGATAGTGTGCACCCATGTTGGAAAAGGAGAATAATTGCAAGAATCCATGCGGAGTCTATGGAAGCAGAAATCATATACGGATGGACAACACAATTACTTATTGGCCTAAGATTAATCGTAAGGCTTGATTTGCCATTTTTATTTATATCTTTTGACCATAGAAGTTTATGTTTAAGAATAAAACTCCCACCATCTTAGTAACTTGGTAAAAATATACTTTAGATTTTATTATATAATAAAGACATTTCAATAAGAAAGAAGAAACGAATAACTAGCTAGACCAACAACTAACGGAGGAAAAAAAAAGGGTTAACAGGATCAGGATTCCACGACCACCAAGTATGCTTTAATTTCTCCCAAGTTTCTTTGTTTCAAGAGGATAGCAACATTTTACTCGGTTGGGGTGGAAATATTAAGAATTTTGAATATAAGCCCCTATTGTCTAAACATGTAAAGGCATAAATATTTGCAAATCCAACCGTTCCCCTCTCTTTTGTTACGTTGGTTGAGATAGATGCAGGAGGACTCCTTTTTCTTCATTTGGTTTTTCTTTTCTCTTTTGTTACATTGGTTGAGATAGATGTAGGAGGTCTCCTTTTTCTTCCAGGCATACTATACTCGCATTTTTCTGTTGATCAAATTTACATGACAGGGAAATAGTGTTTTACTAATTATAGTAACATATAAATAAGACTTTTTTATAAATGCAAAATTTAAGTTTAGTATTAATCTTATCGATAAAAAGTAGAATGACAAAACCTGATTAATAGGTGTAATACACTTGATATGCTTAACCGATCGGCTCTAAAGATTCAAACAAATGAGAAATACGATTTGAATTTGTTCAACACAAATAAAATCAAAATCTTGACCTAGGTATACCGCAACTTGAACTTCGATACTTAAAGTTAGGAGATAATTAGATATTCAGACGTAATCATAAATTACTAATGAGATTATAAGAACCATGGAATTTTTAAAGATTAAAATTTGGAATGTTTTCTTCACTAGAATTCTTTTTCCAAGTATAGGATTACAACATGATCCTATAATAGGAAAGATTATATTTTCCTATATTATCACTTATATTAGCTAATAATTAATTAGGTAGTCCTCTCGAAGATATCCCACCAGTAAATTTGGTTTGGTCCCAATATCAAGTATGAACTCTCACTCTCTTCTCTAAAAAAAAACAGGTGAAATCACACTAGAATTTACATTGTATATGATACAAAAATACAAAAAAAAAATTATTTTTTAATAAAACAATAATAATTCGGCTCAACTTGTATACATCTTTGATATTTGGCAAAACTCCTTAGATGTTTGCATTGCCACTCCAAGCAATTCCTTCCCAATTTTTTGTTTCACCAAAAATAACTTGACTAATGACCATTCCTATTACATGATCGACTTCAATCCTTATCAAAGAAGTTGTAATCCCAACTTGTCTCAAGTATAAATTATAATGCTCCGAAAATTTTAAATTTGAGCATGTACACTGTATCCATGTAGATATGATACTCATACATAGAATACTATTTTTTTTTCGATATCACATACTTGTTAATTGCTTGTAATGTATTAATTATTTTATGCCATTTGTATAAAACTCATGCTATTGTTTTTTTGAATACTTAAAATTCAATTATATAATTATGATGAGATATATATGTATAAAAATATGTGTTATATAATTGTCCTGACAATGATTTGTCAGAGGCCTAAAGTGGCCATGAGTTATAATTATAATTGATGTGATGAAATCTATAAAAGTGTAAAGAGCATATTCACTTATAAAAAACTACATTAATTTTTCAAAAAAATTTTTACAAAAAATAAAAAATATAGATCATATTTATTTTGATTGATATTTTAAAATAAAAAATAAATTTTTGAATTTTTCAAAACAAAGAAGAGAATATAAAATTAATAAAATAAGCTGTTTTTTAATTTTTTAAATAATTTTAATATACACGTATAAAAATACCTAAAGACTTGTCAGTCAATTTTAGACATGCTTACAAAAACATATTATGTTTTAAACATGTAAATAGTTAACTATGTACTAGGGCGTGACATAAATAATCCATAATTGAATACAAGAGCTTAAAAGAACAATAAAAACAATGATAAAAATGAAGTTGAGCAACGAAAAAAACCAATATATAAGCATGCGCAAATATTCTTAGTTAACACGCAAATTCAACGATTTACTTAACGTAAGTTAGAATTACCTACTTAACGAACACAATTCACAAGAAAATTATCATACGAAATTATTCCTAATTCCTGTGTTATCAAATAATTCAATAAATGCTTTAAAGAGATAAGTCACCCGCTAATTAGAATAGTTCTTCTACAGTGCAACTATAATGATAACCAGCTCGGTAGAAGCTTCTAGAACGTGAAGCTTCGAGCAGCAAATATAGATATTGACAGAGAGAAGAGCTTTGGAGAACAATACAGAGGCAAAGATAGAGATCGAAAGCAAAGAAACGCTTAAATTAGAGATCAGGAGTAGCTGATATCTTCGGATATGCAAGACGTGTTGCGTCTTAAGCACATTATCCAATTCTAAAATTCAAAAAACAAAATAAGTGTCCTATTCATCATATAACACAAGAATTATAACCGGAACGGAGGAGAAATCGATCGCTATTTGTTGATTTTTACTTTCGAGAAATTGAATATATTATATACAGTAAGTAGAGAGGTTACTATATTCGGAGAACAGATTCCCGAGTAATTCAACTCGAATAAAAAATTCAAAAAGTCACCGCTAAAACAACCACCAATAGTAAAAACACAAATTAAGCACATAAACGGTAATCAGAGAGCTTTAAAAGAAGCCGCAAAGAAAAATTTAATCAAATAAACGGAGAGTAAAAAACAACTTAAAATAAACGAATTTAAACTTGAGTATTTTCTGAGGAGCCAAACAGAAAGCAAAAATGAAAGCAAACCTGTCGTTACTACAGAAGTAGTAGAGCGAGCCGCTGCCAGAGAAAACGATGAGAAGAATTTCAGCATCGCAAAGAATGGAGAGCTCGCGAGCTTTCTTCATCAATCCGGTTCGGCGTTTGGAAAAAGTGATATGGCGGCTATTCCTATCTTCTATTCGCTTAATCATCAGCTTCCTTCGTCCCATTGCGGATTGAAAATCTGGCCTGATTAGGTAAAGCAAAGCTTTGAAGAAATGAAAGAAGATGAGAGATTCTTTTTGGAATTTGGTTTTGAAGAAAGAAAAAGAGAGAAAATAGGGAACAGGGTAATTGCATTTGAAGTGGCGGGGGAGAAAGAAGGTCAATCTAAGGTTGAGATATTGTGACAAGTGGCAGCTAGTAAGCACGTTGTTTCGAGGCTGGGCCAACTTTCTCTTGCTAATCCACCTGTAAGCATTTAGTTAGTCGGCAGGCAATCATTACCCTCCCGATTGGAGGTACAACAACAATTAGAATCAATCAATCAAAGCCCCCAAACAAAAATCTATTAGCTGTTCATCGTCCTAGTAAAAATGAACGGATGAGCATAGCTTTTTCGACCAATTGAATTACGGATAATTTCTTATGCTAGTGGCTTAGCTGCCCTGGTTTCCTTTCTTTACCATACTTGTTTGTTAGCCGCAGCTAGCTATCTTTGCTGGTCTCACAGCTGTGGTACTATACACATGGTTAGTCTTCTTCTTTCCAATCCTTTGTCGTCTTCCTGCTCCTACAATCTTAATAAAAAATCGGACCGTATAAAAATTGAAAAGCTAAAAAATTGGCAATACAACAGAATTTTTTAAAATTTTATATAAATATTATAAAAATATCACTATAGAAAAAATTTAAAAATAATTAAAAAATACATTTATCATCAAACATTAATAATAAAATAATGTTTTCAATTAATTTTATATTTATAACAAAAATTTAAGATAAATATAGTACAAAATTGCAAAAATTCACAGAAATTTATCAAATATAAATTATAAATTTCATTTTATTCATTAAAAATTCATTAAAATTTCTTATATTTTAAATATTTTATATTTATACTTATATTTTATTTTTTTCAGCAAAAAATAATATTATATTAATATTTTAGATAAATTTTAGCTTTTCTAGTTTTAAACTTGTTTATTATGTTTTATCCAATTTATTCTGCTTTCTATTTGTCATCAATTTAATGCAATGGATTTTTTATATATTAGATAATTATAATTTTCTAATAAATTTTTTCTCAACAAAAAATAGTTTTTTATTTTTTAAATTGCAATTATTAAAATAGTTCTCGACAAATATTACGGAATTCTCTCTATTTTTTCATATTTTTCTATGATTTTTTATTTGAATGAATTAACTTAATCGTTGAAATATTTTAAATTTTTCACATATCTTTTACTCTTTTTTGTAGATAACAAGCTTGGATTCACTCTCATTATCGTCAGCCAATTCTTTGCTTTCTTAGCCGTTATCGGTGCTATAAAAAAATCTGATGTGATTTTTTGTTATTTTATTCGATATATGTAAATTTTATAAATGATTTTTTTAAACCGTAATAGAAAAAAATCTAACATGATTTTTCATAATTAACTTAGACTGAAGATCACTTCTATTAATCCCGTCCATTTTGAATCCAACGTATAAATTGATTAATTTAAGAATGTAATGTGTATTTTTTTGAAATTCAGAATTATATGACAACAAACTAATAATTCAAGGATTCAGCTTGTGTTTTGCCTAGAAAAATTCAACTTCTTCTTTGCAGCACCCGCTATAATTAAGATCCATGAAAAAACAAGAATGAAAACGTGACGTTTTACAAGTGTCGGCAGCAAAGGCGGTATATAGCAGGGCCCAAAAGTAAGCCGTCTATATTCCTGCCAATGTTTTCAGAAGTCGATCGAAAATCGGTTTGGTTTTCAAATTCAAAAAGAAATCAACTCATCGGATCGTATTGATTCAAAATTTTTTTATTTTTTAAAATATAATTATTTATAAAAATAAAAAATATGATATATCAAAATATATTTAATATGTATTTGAATTTCATATTTTCTATCCAATTTCTTTGAACTAATATAAATTTCAAGATCCCCTTTGCCTTTTTATGATAAAAATGATACTGAATGATTTTCCAGTGTGCCATATACATTGGTGCACCTAAATATATACCATTGAATTAAAATTTAATGTTATTTTATTTTTAATTTAATGATTTATATTTGTAAATACTATTCATATGAAATCAAATTTAGGCCAAAACTTTTACATTCAACAGAGAAGCTTACAAGAAACATACATGGCCATTGATAGTAGGCCAAACGGAAAAAAAGCAGGACACAACACGATAACAGAGAAGAAGAAAAAATAAAATCGCAGAGCAGACCAAGAGAACAGATATTGGGAGAAAAAAACAAAGCTGCTACTAAAATTAAAACCAGCCACTCCAGCGATCCAAGTGTACATAACTTAAAACCAATCCTTCAAACAGAGTCAAAATGTCAGATCATCAATAAGTATTCCAGAATTTGGAAGGCAAAAGCTCATATTAGAGCAAAATACAAGAACAAAAGTGCAGCTCTACCCAGAGGCATCAGCAACTGAGTGAGCAAAACTACACAGGTAAAGGGAAAGAAAAAAAAAAACACCCCTAACAGACCTCCCTGTAATTCACCCATAAAAAACCACCATTCTCATCTAAGACTGCATACCGGACACCTAACGAAACCATAAAAAATCGAATCTGAGTCGCAAATTTCTGAGCCAAATCGAATTTTTACTCCTTCCGATTTTCATGTTGGATCGACTTGGATTGTTTGTCAAGTCGCGATCCAATCGATCTAACCAACCAATTCAAATCAAGTTTAATAACCATGATTCCTACTCTATCCATCTCACTTTAAAATGTTATTTAATTTATTTTATTTTTTTTCCATTTTAAATATTATTTTCAAAATTTAAAAAATAGATTTACATACATATCTCTATTTATTAAATATTTTATTAAATATTTATCTTTCTTACCACTTTTTAATTTTAATTAAAATTAAATAATTTTTTTAAAAAAATATAAAAGAGTATTTTTATTCATGACTATAATTTTTTTATGAAATTTACATATTTTAATTATTTTCTTCATTTTCGTAAAAAATAAAAAATTATTTTTTAAATGGGAAGAAGGGAGTACGATACTACAATTTAGCAGGTGTACTAATTCGCAATAATACCATTGATTTATTATAAAGGCCAATTTTAGTAATTGGGGTTCGCTTGAAATTTATTAATTCCATAAAATTTTATAAAATTCATTTATAATTTTAATTTTTTATGCTTGAAATGCAAAAAATATATATATAAATTAAATTTGAATTAAATTTAATGAAATTTATTATACTTTTATCAAATTTTATCAAAATAGGTGAAATTTATAAATAAATTTCGTATTTTTAAGAAATTAAATTTTAAAAAAACTATAATACCCTTATTATAGTATATATGCAAAATTATTAATTTCAAATTTTGTCATGTATATTACTCAAATATATATATTTGAAAATAACAATTTAATGTTTATTTTTTAAAATCAATTTTTAAAGATATAATAATTTTTTAATTTATTTTTTAAGTAATTATTATTAACATGGTTATAATAAATATCATTATCATTTTTTATTGTTATTATTATTATTATTCAAAGTAATAAAAATTAAACAAAGTAATCTTGAATAACAACAACAACTTATTATTAATTTTTAATATAAAAATTTAAAACTCAATTTTTTAATAAAAATGAAAATTTCAGTTAGTTCTAATAAAATTATGGATAATTTTTTTTAATTAAAATGATTTAAAAATATTAGAAGTCTAATATTACGACATTTTAAATTGATAAAATTTTGATAATGAATTGACTCAAATGTCAAGAACGATATTATTTTATTATAGTAGGTCACTTATATTTTATATACTTGATTTAATGCTAAAAATGTTTTTAGTTTATCACATAAATATAAAATTAAATTAGCTGCATGTGGATTTTATCTAATTTTTTTTACTTATTTGATAGAATTTGGATGTATCCATACCTCTACAATAATTATCCTATTTAGTTTAGAATAATAGATTACTAATTAAAATAGGAATAAGAGTTAAATTATGATTTTAACTCTACATGACCTCTAAAAATAGATTTTTTATAAACCTAATTGAAGTTACTTTTTACACACAATACTTTCTCTATACACATGATCTCTACACAAAATTAATATCTCTTCAAGGGGCATTTAGATAATGAAATAGTCGCTTTCTTCTCGGCATGGGTGCTTGTAGTCAAAAGCACATGTCAGTGACGTGAAAGTAAATATCACTCGTTTTTGCTCGTATCAAAGGGTTTTGCGCTAAAAGATTTAAATATGTTCACCCGTAATATTTGATTTATGCTATTTTTAGGTGCATAATTTCTAACATTATTATTTGGAGTTATTATCAAAAAATGCATCAAATTGGTATTGAGCATATTTTAGAAAATAAAATAGAAATAGATTTATTTATATATTTCAAGCATAAAAATAAAAAATTTATTTTCAATTTTATATTTTAATTATTTTATTCCAAGCAAACCCTTAACTTTTAAAATAGTTGTTTGATATATTTTGTATCCACATGTTTTCGGTATACCAATTTATTTCAAATAGGCATATTTAAAAGTTTTTATATCTAATATTCAAATTCGAAATATTTAAAGCAAGATAAAAGAACATTCAAATGATCCGTGTCGATCCACTCTATTATATTATATGCTCTTTTATTTTCTAAGAATACTAAGACAAATAGGAAGAAAGAGATCTTTATTCTTCATTCCCACACATATCTTTACAAACAAAAAGATAATAAAGGTATTACCTTTTAAAATTATTTTTGAGATTCTTCTGTTTTTTTCAAGAAATGTGTCGCCTCTATATTCCAATATAAGCCACCTAAATACCAATAAATCGATATATGGTTTTCCACATATATACATATAATTAAGGCATATTTGAGTAGAAATTTGAATCCTCATAATTAAAAAGCATTCAAACAAGAGTGATCCTCATATACATGAATATACACGTTATATTAAGCAATTTCGTCAAACAATTTAAGTATTTAATAGCAACGCATATTATCTAATTTTCCAAATTATAAAATATTCATAAAAAATTAGTCACCTATGTATTTTTTTACCACAGATGCAAAATAATGGAAATTATTATTATGAAATAAATTTCGAAACTACTAAAAAAATGCAGTGCAGCAAACTAGGCAATGCATGGACACATACACACAAAACATTACTTGCATCGTTCCTAAAATACAGAATTAAAAAGTATTTATATATATATTTATAGATCCAAAATACAGGTGCCTGCTTCATGAAAATACCATTAAAAAAAAGGATAAATTTACTGATATTCGTGAGAAAGAAAATAAATACCAATGGGATTGGCTGAGATTAATCTTCTCAATTATTTATCAAGGTAACCATCCTGGCATGTAGTTATTCACACTTGGTCCGGCAGTGACTACTGTTATTTGATCAGCTGGATGATATCTGCATTTCAATGGAATCAAAATTTATTTTTAAATTAATTCATTTTTTCTCTTTCCACATTTATGGTTTTTGCTTAAAAATATATTCCATCCGTTTCAAAATATTCGATATTAGAGGAGAATACACAGTATTTAAAAATAATAATTAATTACTTCATAATTAAAAGACCTTATTATTCTTATATTAATTGTGCAGTGTAATTAGTATAGGTTGAAAATCACTTTTATAAAGGCAATTTAAATAAAAATATATTTGGTAAAAATCAATTAATGTGTTTTAGTTATATCAAAACGTTATATATTATAAAACAAAAAATTTTTTCCTTAAACGTCATGTATTTTGAAATAGAGGGAATATTTGAAAAGAAAAAGAAACCAATAATAGAAATTCAATGTTAAAAATAATAATTTCAACATGATATTAGAACTAATAAAGTAATTGTCATAAGTTGAGGAAATAAATCCTTCAAAATATATATATATATATATATATATATATATATATATATATATATATATATATATATACACACACTCTAAGTTGAAAAATATTAATTCTAGAATGCACTGAGCTAATAATATATTCTATATTATCTGAAATATTGGGTGAATTGTATTAAGCTGACAATATATTCACATTAAGAAAAGAATAATTTTTTTCAACTTTTTTCTTTTGTTTTACGTGCCAACATATTATATGCTAGTCCACCATGCATTCCAACTGAAGAGAATATTAATCAGAAAAAAAAAAAAGACATAAGAACTTAAAAGAAATAGAAAAAAAAGGAATAGAAGCTTCGGCATACCCAATTTGTAAAGTGGGTTCACAGTCCAAGGGATGAAAGAAGCCATCACCCTGATCATGAGATGGTTGCCTACCAAATACCATTTCTTCTGGACCTGGATTCAACTGCATTGCATTTCCTTGGTATCCTTCTACCAGCTGCAGTTTTAGCACCACCCAACTCAGTCCTACCTCTTTTCTCTTTTCTTAATCACACAATAATTGCAAAGTAGAACTAATCCGATGACATGCTTACATGCCTAATTATGTGTACATGGAAATTGTTTTCCTAAACCAACCCTAACGTGTTATTAAACAGTATATTTAAACATTACAGTTGATGATCATTAATTTGATGCATATACTCTTTACAAATAATAGTTAGACTTAATCATGTTTACTGAACTAATAAAATACTGTTACATAAGTAAATTAGTTTGCGTGTCTAATTATGTGTACATGGAAACTGTTTTCCTAAACTAAATCCAACGTACTTATCCTAAATAATATGGTCGTTAATATGATGCATATACTCAGTCCAAATAAAAGTTAGACCTAATTCATGTTTATTGAATTAATGAAAGAAAATTAGTTTACATTTTGCTTTCTTAATCGAGCCCATCAATCTACAGCATACTTTAAACATCGTAGTTTATTGATTTTATGCACAAACAAATTTATATATTCAGTCTAGAAATAAATATGAACTACTAATATTACTATGTAGTATATATAGAGAGAAAATGCAGCCTACCCTTTGTTTGAGTGCTCTGTTTGCTTCATTCAGCATGTGTTCCTGCTTACAAGTACTTGAAATAAATATGATCGGATGGACCAAGAAACCAACTAAAAGAAACGATTTTTATATGCTTCATACCTTGCGTTGTAGATCGGTGAGCTGATCCAACATAAATTGGGTCTGTCAAAGATCAAGAAATGGAGGATTTCATGTACACCGATATATAAATACTTTTGTGTAAATTAAATATATAGAGACAAATTTCAGTAGCCATTGATCAAATTGTTATTATTATGATTATTATTTTAAAATGGCAAGGTGTGTTTAATCTAGAACATGATCATGTTCGAAAGAACATCCGATTACCCTATTTAATACATAGGAAAAACTAAGTAGAAAAAGAAAATTTTTACCTATCTTTTCTCTAATTTGCTCGTGAATATGCATACATAATAGATGTATGTATGTATATGTATGTACAAATCTAACCATCCACTTTTAAACGTCTTTCAATTTGAACCTTAAATCAGCTTTTCATCCACATGGAGAACTGTGGAGCGGTGAACTCCTAATCCATTCCAATCAGCTTAACATCAAAGATAATATTACAAGAAGGAAGATTTTATTGGAATATACGTACATACATATATGTATGCATGCAAACAAGAAGAAAAGTACCCTGGTTGATCTAATCTGCTTCAATGACATATCCAGCTGCCTTTCCAGTGACTCAAGCTCCTTACTGTTTAAAGGGCCAAGATCTTCTCCTAGCAGATTCCTAGAAGAACAAGAACATGTATAAGATTTTAGCATTCTATAAGTTCATTTTAAGGTAAAATTTTTTTTTTTTTTTTGCGAAATGCACGGGGTATCCTGGATGGGCTCCAACTGTGGAAGGCACCTTTAAGCCCGTACCACACCCAGACTAATCCTCGTTCGCACCGTGTCGGCCCAATTAAGGGGTAGTGTGCTGGCCAATGTGTTGCTCCGTACGTGAGGGGGATCGAACCCCTGACCTCACTTAAGGGATGAGAGTGCCTTACCACTCACACCAACCACAATTGGTTATTTTAAGGTAAAATTTAAACGTATGCATGTCAAGAATAAGGGTGACGTGTCACCTTTGGGATCGTTGAAGTCCTTCATAGCGAGCCTTGAGCTTCATATATTCCTGTTGACTGCTTAGCTCCTGCAACCACAGGCTCAGCAATGAAATCCATTGGAAGAATTGACTATTCAGAATAGTATCATTTTCCATGAAAATTCTTAATATCAGGTTCTTGATTTGTTTTTGGTGTAATTAACGGTATTACCTATTCCAACCAGTTTGTTTGTCATTATTTTTTAAGAAACTAATGTCAAATCATTTAAATCAATCAATATTAATTATCAATTTTAATTTTAATTACAACGACGCAGAAGAAAACTCGTCTTGGTAATGAAAAAGCTATTGGTGCAAGAATAACTTTAATTTCTTCAATTGAAGTTTAACTTTTTTAGAAAAAGCTCATGTTAAAAACTCAAAATAGTGTTGGAAAAAAAATTATAATCATCATTTTTACGTGAATTAATGTAGTTTATTTAATGATGAGTTGGTCTTGGATTAATTCTATATTTTTTTTTATAAAAAAAAAAAAGGAAAAGCCAAGAGAACATTGTTAAACAAACGAGAATATCTCGTTATCAAAAATATCAAGTTTGGTATAACTCCAATAGTATAATTGAATATAATTAATTTACCCATGAAAAGTATTTATATTCTAAAAATCCTATTTAAAAAAGAAAATCTCCAACGAAGATAATATTTTCAAGAAACAAGCAAATGAAATCTTTTTTTTTTTTGCATGGAAAATATTATATTGCAATAATATTTTTAAAATCCTTGCTTAAATTCTGTCCATAATACAATAGCATGTGAATAGTTAAAAAAAAAAAACAACTTTTCTTGCACAAAGATTTTGTATTATCTCATTCATGAATGAATCAAAGCATTGGAAGAGAGTCAAAAGTGAAAAAAAAAAATATTACCAGAGCCTCTCTTGCAGACACATTAGTCTCTGGTACTCCATAGTTGCATTTCTGATACCTCTCAAGGGTTTTGAGCATGCTTCATAAATAAAGCATTATAAATTATTAAAAGTTGAAATTAAATAACATTAATGTTTAAGACTAAAGATTCAAAGAAGTAAAACTCCAAAAAAATAATAATAATAAGTAAAGGTGAATAGGAAACTATTCAATAGAATCAACTACTAAATCAAAATTAAGTATTAATTTTGGTATGGAAAAGAAGCTGTTTTCAAGCAATCAATCATGGAGTTGATGTATTAAGTGACAAATTACAAGAACTAAACTTTGTTTTGATTATGGAAGAATGATGCAATTAAGAAGTAGAAAATGTAATTTTGCCAAAAATTTGAGCAAAGTACCAAATTTATATCTTTTTTTTTTTCCCTTTCTATTTCATTCTTTTCCTGAATAAATTAGCAGTTAAGTAAAAAAAAACCTGATTTATTTATTTTTTTTGTATGAGGAAGAGATCTGAAGGATAAGAAGAATTTGAGCATCCTGTGGATATTAGGTTGATCGCTTAAACTCAATTACAGACTTCAAAACATATATATCTAAAAAACTACCATTTATAGACCAGAAAAAGCTGTAGGACTGATCTGAAAATAGGAAACCCTAATGACAATGAAGCTCTAGCTTTGGAAGATGAAAACTTTAAATGCCTAAATCAAATTTTAACTGATAGAAAACACGGTGAAAGAGAGAGAGAAAGAGAGTTCATGATACAATGGAAAGATTAGAAGCTCCAACAAGAAAGGACTGATCTGAAATTTTCAGAAAAGAAGCAGCCAAGATGTCATTTATCTGCTGATTGATCCAAAAGCATCCGAAGCTGAATTTATGGAGAAAACAAGCACATGAACTCAGATTCTGGAGATCGAAAAAAAAAACCCTAAATCTTCATAAAAATGAAAGATCATTTCAGTGCAAATTATGATCAAATCAGAGTGATTAAAGCTTTAGAAATGAAAATTTGAAGCCAGAATAGCTGAAAGTTAGCAACTTTAATACTAAAAAGCTGAATCTAAGCTAAGAACCAAAGGAAAACCAAAAAAAAAATTATGATCTTTGTTTAATTAAGAGAAAACAACAAATAAGCTAAGACAGACTTTGAAGAGCTTGAAAAGCAACAGATCGATCAAACAACCCTTTTTTTCTTTATCGTCAAACACAGAGAAAATTCAAAACACAAAAATGGAAAACTCAGAGATTGAACAAAAGAGGTAAAAAGAGAGAAAAGAAAAGGCAAAGACTTGGAGAACACAAACAAAAAATAAAAATTAATAAAGAGTCAATATAACAGTGATTTTAATTTAATTATCTCTTCATCTTTTTATTAATTTTCCAGTTGCAGATCTAACATCAAAACCCAACAACCAAACACTTAACTGCTAAAAACGCCGAGACATTCACAGAAACGGAAAACCTCGACAGCCATAAAAAAACAACTTTTTTTCTTAGCTTGTTTTCAAAACAAAAACCAACACTGAAAACAGCAAAAATCAACTCACTAAGCTCTTAAGATCTAAAAGTCAGTTTTCAAAAGAGAATCAGATAGATTAGAGTAAAGAATCTAGGACACAAAGAGAGAGATATATAGAGAGAGAAACTTAAAGAAGGGAGAGCTTTATTTAGTTGTATTGAATTGGGGTAAAAGTGTGGTTTTTTTGGTGATATACCTTGAACTACTGCAAAACTCGTACAGCTTTCCTCTATTGGAGAAGATGATGAGAGCAATCTCTGCATCACAAAGAACAGAAAGCTCATAGGCTTTCTTCAAAAGTCCATTTCTTCTCTTTGCAAAGGTCACTTGCCTGTTGATCTTGTTCTCAATTCTCTTCAATTCTACTCTCCCTCTCCCCATTTTCTCTCTTTAATTTCTTCAAAAAAATCAAATCTTTCACCCCCTAAACAATCTCTTTTCTTTTATACTCACCACCACTCCATACCCACCCAGTGTAAGACTGTAAGCTACCTATACCCTTTAACAAGAATCTAACTTTTTTGTTATTTAAAAAAATAAAGTTAAAATCTTTGTTTAAGCCACTACCAATGATAGGAAAAATCATAAAAATAAATAAATAAATAAACAGTCTTTGAACTCTTCTTTGGACGAGTGTGATTTGTAGTAGGTGATGATCTGACGGTGGAAAAGTGGGGGATCGGTTCAGAGAGAGTAAGGGAGAAAAGAGCAATAAATGTGAAGGTACGTAATAAGTGTGACATGTGTTGAAAGATGAAATGTTAAGACGTTGGATGATCCACCTGACCCGGTTCGGGCAATCATGGGACCTAACCTTAAAGAAGCTGAACCATCCTATGTTTCCTTGATCCATTTACTAGAATACCCCTCAAATTTAGATTTTGTTATCGGTATCATTTTCAACAATAATTATATAGGAATATTAACATCATTTTCAGTAGATAATAATGTTGGAAAGGTTTTTTAAATCAAGTTAATGGTATATTGATGCATTGGCAAAATAAAAATAAAAAAAATCAAATTTACATAGAAATTAATATTTAGTTATTTATATAATTTTATTTTACTAACACGACAGCATACCATTAATTAGATTTATGAGTAATTTTAAAAATTAAATTTAAAAAAAAAATACTTTTTGATAAATTTTTTTTTTTCGAAAACAATAGAACTCCAAAATAAACATGGAGGATAATAAATTTTTCCATAAATTAATCCAAAGTGAAGGCTTTTCATTGTTTGCATTAACTTTACAATAAGATCAATGCATCTAAGCTGTGGATCACACTAGCAGGTGTCATTTATATAATAGCAAATAAGGGATAAATTGATCAAGTTAATTTCATTTACGATCAATGTATTTATATTTTCATAATATTTTTGCCGAAAACAATAGAACTCCAAAATAAACATGGAGGATAATAACTTTTTCCATAAATTAATTTAAAGTGAAGGCTTTTCATTGTTTGCATTTACTTTACAATAAGATCAATGCATCTAAGCGGTGGATCAAACTAGCAAGTGCCATTTATATAATAGCAAATAAGGGATAAATATGGTTAATTTCATTTACGGTCAATGTATTTATATACTTATAATTAAAAAGTTATCCAAAAATTGTAACACAAATTATCTAATTTATCCATTTTAGTTTGGAAATTAAGTCACATTGCCAATAAATTGACCAAAATCCACGGAAATATATAATTGGCAAATCAATTTATTAATTAGCTTTTATTTTCTACATGTACATAAACTGCATTGGTATCTCTAACATATTCTTTTTTCTCATTTTGAATTTCATTAGTGTTAACAATATGCCCGATGATCATGGACATATCACAACAAACATTAGTTAGAGAAGTCTTTTATGTTTCTGAAACTTCTGTTGTAATCTGTTGTAACATATCAACATGAGATCTAATCAGCTCCTAGAGCTTATCTCCTTCTCCTCTCCTTGTATTTAAAGACCACTTATTATTAATAATAATCAAGCATTCTTAACAACGAATATTGCTATTTCTTTATGGTATCAGAGCCAGACTTGTTTAAAAGTCTTCAAATCAGATCCATGGCCTCCTCTATCACCGAAAATCAGATCATTCCCTTTAATGCTCCTTCTTATCTTCCTACTAAACTCACTCACAACAACTTTTCTGTCTGGCGAACACAACTTCATTCTGCCCTTATTGGATACAATTTCCTTGGACATATTGATGTTAGCAGCTCACAACCTGCTGCAACAATGGTTGATCCTCATGATGGTACAAAAACCATCGTAAACCCAGAATCCATCATCTTGTACATACAAGATCAACTTATTCTCAATGCAATACTAGGCAGTTCTGGACAATATTCTCTGTGCACCTTCTATCAAAAACAACTTAATCTCTGTTTCCAAATTCTGTAAATCCAATAATGTCTCACTTGAATTTTTTCCTTTGTATTTTACTGTGAAGGATCTCAGCACGAGGGCGCCAATGCTTCGAGGGGAGAACATCAATGATGTCTATTGCATTTCCAGCTCACTAAATCCACAAGTTCACAACACTTCTGCATCCCAACTCAATAAGTGGCACCAACGCTTGGGTCACCCCTCCATTCCAGTTCTCCGTTCTATTTTCAATTCATGTTCCTTGTCATTTCCTTATCAGTCTGTTTCCAGATTTCATTGTATTTCTTGTGATTCTAATAAAAGCCATAAACTACCGTTTGCTGAAAATTCCTTGCATAGTTCTAAGCCACTTGAGTTAGTATACTCTGATGTTTGGGGACCTGCAGAATTATCCATTAATGATTTTCGTTATTACTTATTCTTTGTTGATCACTTCAGTAAGTATGTTTGGCTGTATCCCACGCGAAAAAAATCTGATGTTACATCCTTGTTTTCGCAGTTCAAACTACTGGTAGAAAAAATTCTTTCAACATCCCATTAAAATCATATACACTGACAATGGTGGTGAATATGTTGCCTTAACCTCTATTTTTAATTCTCATGGCATATCTCACTTTAAAACACCACCTTATACACCCGAATATAATGGAACTTCAGAACGGAGACATAGACACATTGTTGAAACCGGTTTATCTCTCCTTCACACTGCTTCTCTTCCCTCATCTTACTGGTCTTATGCGTTTCAAACAGCAGTGTATATCATCAACAGACTTCCAACTCCTGTCCTTCACTATCGGTCCCCATTTCAAAAGCTATTTCATCGTACTCCAAACTACTCTCGCCTTAAAATCTTTGGTTGTCTGTGCTACCCATGGCTCCATCCATACTCTACCTCCAAACTTCAACCCCGTTCCTTCCCGTGTGTTTTTCTTGGTTATGCAACCACTCAATCAGCTTACAAATGCTATGATCCCATGTCTAAAAAGATGTATCTTTCTCGGCATGTCAAGTTCATTGAACATGTCTTTCCCATGCAAGCTTCTCATAGACATATTGTTTCTTCCTCGGCAGCAATAGAGCCCACCCATGTGCATCCCACTGTAAGTCCATCTTACTTATCTCATCTCATGCATCCACCTATACATTGCATGTCTCAGCCACCCTCCACGTCTCACGCACCTGTCCCTCTATTTGTTTTACCACCTGCTGTCCCTACCACAAATGACCACCATGATACCCAGTCCCCCTCACCAAGTGTCACCTCTACTCACATGTCCCACTCGCCCCCTCCATCTGTATCACCTGACCCAACCACCTCCTCACGACACACTTCATCTGCCACTTCATCCTCACATAACCTTCGACCCTCTCATGCTCGCAAACCAAACTCCAAATACTACAATAGTAAATTTATTAATCATACTACTGGCCATCCCATTCCTTTGCCACTTGAACCTAGGACCTTCTCTACTGCACTGAAAGATGAAAAATAGCGAGCAGTAATGTCCACTGAATTTGATGCTCTTATGCGTAATGGTACTTGGGACTTGGTTCCTTACACTAATCAGAATGTTGTAGGCTGTCGATGGGTTTATCGGATTAAGAGACATTTAGATGGCTCAATTGCCAAGTATAAAGCCCGTCTTGTTTTCAAGGGCTATCACCAACTTCCCAACTTGGATTATTCGGACACCTTCAGTCCAGTTTGCAAACCAACAACAATCTGTCTCATCCTCAGCTTGTCTCTTCAGTTTGGCTGGAAGCTTCATCAACTGGATATCAATAATGCCTTCCTCCAAGGTACACTCACTGATGATGTTTACATGGCTCAACCGCCTGGGTATGTTCACCCCTCTCTTCCTCATCATGTTTGTAAGTTAAAAAAGGCAATCTATGGCTTGAAACAAGCTCCACGTGCCTGGTACCAAGAACTTAAAGGCTATCTCCTTCATTTTGGTTTCACAAACTCCATTGCTGACTCTTCTATATTCATATATAAGAAGGATAGTCTTTGTCTTTATTTCCTGGTCTACGTGGATGACATCATTCTCACAGGCAACAATGACAAGTTTTTAAATTTTTTTGTTCAGCAACTTGGTGATCGGTTCTCCTTAAAAGACCTCGGTCAGCTTCATCATTTCTTAGGAGTGGAAGTCATACAAACTAACTCTGGAATTTTTCTGTCTCAACATCGTCACATTGTGGATCTCCTTGACTCTTTCTCCATGACAGAAGCTAAGGACGTTCCCACTCCAATGTGCACCTCAACTTCTCTCCTCCTTAAAGATGGGTCTGTATCAGTTGATCCTACTCCCTACCGCAAGTTGCTTGGTGGGCTCCAATATCTATCTCTCACACGTCCGAATGTGTCCTTTGCTGTTAATCGTCTCTCTCAGTTTATACACTCACCAACTGAGGTGCATTGGACAGCCCTGAAAAGGGTGCTACGTTACCTAAAGGGCACTCTGTTTCATGGACTTTTCTTAAAGAGGCACACCTCCTTAAAGTTGACTGCCTTCAGTGATTCAGATTGGGGTGGCAATCGTGATGATGGAAGGTCTACATCAGCATATATTATATACTTAGGATCTCATGCAATCTCTTGGAAGTCCACTCGGCAAAAATCTGTCTCTAGATCATCTTCTGAAGCAGAGTACAAAACCATTGCAAATGCTACTGCTGATCTTATGTGGATTCAAAATCTACTCCATGAGTTGGGCATTACATTAACTACTCTTCCTAATTTATTTTGTGATAATACTGGTGCTACTTATCTTTATGCAAATCCAGTCTTTCACTCACGCATGAAACATATCTTTCTTGACTATCATTTTGTACATGAACAAGTTGTTTTTGGTCATCTCAACGTCCGTCACATCTCTACAAAGGACCAACTGGCTGATATTCTCACTAAGTCATTAAGTCGACTTCATTTTCGTTCTCTGTGCTCCAAGATCGGAGTCTCCAATGGAGCCTCAATCTTGCGGGGGCGTGTTAACAATATGCCCGATGATCATGGACATATCACAACAAACATTAGTTAGAGAAGTCTTTTATATTTCTGAAACTTCTGTTGTAATCTGTTGTAACATATCAACATGAGATCTAATCAGCTCCTAGAGCTTATCTCCTTCTCCTCTCCTTGTATTTAAAGACCACTTATTATTAATAATAATCAAGCATTCTTAACAATGTATATTGCTATTTCTTTAATTAGTATCTATTAACTATATATTCTGATAGAATTTTGGTCAGTTTCTCGCCATAGTGGCTTTTAGGCTAAAATGAATAAGTTGTTGTAATGTTATGTTGCAAAATTCTCTTTCATAACCTTTTCAATATAGGTAAATAACTTTGATAACCGTAGATGAAATTAAACCGAAATATATATGAAAATAAAAAAGGGGAGAAAATGCAATAAGGAATTTTTTAATTACCGTAATCATCCTTTATGGCTACTTTAAATTTGAATACCAAAAATTCATTTAAATTAAATTCATATATTCCTTCATGAAACAAGCTAATATATATATATATATATATATATATATGAAAATAATTGCAACAACTATTTTTGACAAAAAATAAGTTCTTAAATGAAATTATGAACAAAAATATGGGTGAGATAACATTTTATTACATGATCAAAGCCAAGGCTAATTGACTCGAAGGTCCCTTTGGGATTTTCTTATTTAGTTTTTTGTTTCGCAAGAAGGAATCTCTGCTTGCTTGTCTAGAAATTAGAATGTATATATTACTTAAATTTCAACTTTCAAACCCATATGCTATGCCGGGCATGTGTCCTCTTAGAGTTAAATTTGCTTAAATTTGAGAAGAGAATACCAATATATATATATATAAGAGAGTGAAAACTATTTATTGAAATTAAGAAGCAAAATTCTTTAATAAATCAAACATGTTTTAGTACTTATATTGTTGAGAAAAATACACAGTATAATTATCTTGATCATGGTAATTCTAATTACATTAATTGCGTGTTAAATTTAGTTATTATTTATTATGGACAAGCAATAATAATTTTTTATGTTTCTTGAATCAAAAGGATATTTATAATAGTAATTACTAACAAGCTAGCTCTCTATCTCATTAGGTATAAAATTTCTTGCGGTTAAGCAGCCATCTATTTATGAATTATAACCAACATTAATTGTAGCATTTGTTTTTACAGAAAATTTCCCTTTTTTCATTTTTTTTATAATCCCTATTTTTTCCCTAGTTTTTAGGGTAATAAAAAGAAAATTTCATCGAACGTGATAATTATTTATAAATAAAATCCGATTAATATTGGTAATTTAATTATTAAATATCGATTGGATAATTAATTTGGTGCTAAGAAAACTATATACAAAATAAATATATGAATAAGAAATATGGAAAATATCTATCTGGACCGGATTTATATATGACAAAAATGGTGGACCAAGTCACCATTCTTTTAAGAACTAATATAAATGACATTCATTTGATAACTGTTTTTTTACGAAGGGAAATGAAATTAAAATAATTAAATAATTAATTATGAATTATTGAACGTGGAGTTGACATCTATTTCAACTTTTGTATTATTTTGAGAAATAAACTTTTTTATTGGCTTTTCAAAATTCCATCCTCATTGATAAAGCGTAAAAAATCTTTACTTAAAAAAGAAAGTAGGCCCGATCGAATGGTCTGATCCTATAAAAAGGAGTATCCGATCAGACCAAATGTTAGTATTCTGAAGTTTAATTAGTTAATAGTTTTCTATAGATATAATATTTAGAGAGAGAATCTCATATATTTAATACGTGGAGCCATTATGCTTTTAGCTATTTATACAAGATAGAAAATGGACACTTGAGTATTTTGGAGCGTGATAACTGGCAGTTGGAGCAGACGAGCAGCGATGTGACATTGAGCAGGTGAAAGATATTAGCGCAAGCTTGTGTCAGTGGACTGATAGGATATGGTGTCCCATCAATCCGATCAAATGTTGTGCTCTTCTGTCTTATCTTTCAGCTCATGTTTTATCATTTTCGCTAATGGATCTTGGGTTCTGCCAGTACAATTAGACCGATTGATTAGATCTTGGAAAATATTTTTTTCGTGATTATCACTTATTAAAAGAAATCCAAAAATATCTTTTATTTAACGGGTCAAAGGGGTTAAACAATTTCCACATGATTTTAAATTTGATTACGTGGTAAATTTCAACTGGACATGCTTATCCATGATTAGCGTGTTGATTAGTATAATCAAAAGAAATTGAATTATCCATGATTAGCGTGTTAATCAATCCTAAAAGCTTTTCGATTATCATTTTCAGGCAGCTATAAAAAACCAAAAGAATAATATATATATATATATATATATATATATATATATATATATATATATATATATATATATATATATATATATATATATATATATATATATTTATATATATATAATTTGACTCGAAATACAAAAACATAATTCAGTTAAAGAGTTAATTTCGATTTAGGGTTTAGATAGCAAACTGAAAAAGATGACAATTAAATTTTTAACGGTGAAAAATGAAATAATAATTAAATTAACTTTATTATCAGATAGTTGATTTTAACAAGCGTACTTAGGTATGATTTCTTATCAAATGGAACTGTTTTTTTTTTTTTTGAATAATTAGTTTAGTGGTGTAAAAATTAAATTATTCTTCTTAGACATGCATACACATTACCCGTACAAGTAGGGAAAATATCAATTAATTGACGTGGAATTAAAGTCATCTACACCTACTAAAATTATCTTATAAATGGATTAAAACATTTATAAGAGTGACATAATCGCACGTATTTTTAGTTAAATAAATTAAAATAAAATTCTAATATTAATATTTACTACGAAGAATGTATACTTTTAATCAACTGCTGGCGATTTTTAATAATTATTTTTTAATTTTTTATAGAGTATAAACGTGTGAGAAATCCAAGGTGTTAAACCCAATTTGATGAGTAAAGGGAAGAGATTGAAGTTACCAAGCAAAGTTCATTGTTCCCATTTGAAGGTAAATGTACATTATAGTAGAAGTATTTGTGCTTTTCTATTATAAGATAATGACTTTTCTCCAACATCCATCTATGATTTTTTTTTTAATTTATTTTTCCATGTGCACGTTATGTTATGGCATATCAATTTTATTTTATTTTATTTTTTTATTTAGATTCCATTCATATATTTATTTATAAATCAACCAAAAATTTATTATCATGAAGAAGATAATTATATCATATAATTTATGATTATAAAGTAAAAAAGCAAATGTGCAATATCATACAAAATGAAATATAATATTTAGTAAAAGCGTTTAGTTGTTGCTTTCTGTTTTAGATTGATGTAATGATAAAATGTAGTGTTGGATAAATAAGAATTTTAATAATTAATTATAGGTGTAAAAAGTAATAGCATATATTATTGGCTTAATACCTTAAATCCTCCTTGAAAATTATATTTAATTTCATAATTAATACCTAAACTTTCATCATATTTAAATCACCATCTTAATTTCAAATATCATTAAAAATTATCACTTAAATTTCAAACAACTATAATAATTTAGCATCCGAACATATAAAAATATTGAATAGTATCTATTGTTAATTATATGTTAATATTAATTAAAATTTATATGGTAAATTATCATTGTTATTTAAGTTTAAGTAGTGATTTTTTATGATATTTGAAATTCATGCGGTGATTTAAACACAATAAAATTAAATACAATTTCAGGATTTTTTTAGGTATTTAGACTATATTATTTGTACAAAACAATGCATTCATTTTTTTTTAATTTATAAATGATTAATAGCAAGTAAGGACCTAATTAGATAAATAATTTATTTGTCAAGTAATGAAATAAAAAAATTTCTCTTGATTTAGAAGTTTGTCAAGAAGATAATTACTTGCCTAATTAGATAAATAATTTATTTGTCAAGTAATGAAATAAAAAAAAATTCTCTCGATTTAGAAGTTTCCAAGAAGATAATACATTAAAAAAATGTTTTAGAGAAAAAAATACATTAACGTAATAACTATTCATGTAATTTTACACAAACGTATATTACTATATTATTTGGTTGATTAATGAGTAATTTGGATTCAAGAAATAAGGAAGAATAATGGTAGGTATAGGTATCGGCAGCTGGGGATTGGGGGGGACCAAATTGAAAAAGAGCACATCAAAATCAAATGCTGGGAAACAAATTCAAGGCCACATGGACTCATCAAGAAAGCTAAGTTTCAAGCACTGTCATGTGGTCCAACCGTATACTAGTACTTTGTTTGGTGGACCCCTGATGGGTATATTGCCCCATCAATTATCATCCTCTACTGCTTTTATTATTATGTAAAAAATATATATTTGATCTCTCACGATAAATATATCATTTTCTATAGAAATTATGAAACCTTTTATTCAGAAGCATTTGATACGCTAGAAGGATGTTTAATTTCAATTATAGTTACCGAATTTATTGCTAAATATATAAAAATAATTAAATAATTTTTCGTAACATAAAAATTATTAAATTAATAATATTATACGTAAAAGTAATGATAACCGGTCTTTGATAAAGATTGACTTCGAAAAATATACGTATCACGTCACGTAAGTACCTTATATATACATGAAATAACTTTTTATGTTATATCATCATATGTATTGCCGCATCATCATATGTATTGCTACATCATCATACGATGTGGCAAAACATTCCTAAGAAACCGATATGTGGCAATACTGACAAATCATCTGATGACGTAACAAAAAAATATATCTACGTACACATAAATTGCTAACATAGCGTGCAATATGTATTTTTTGACATTATTTTTCACCGAAAACAGGTTATGACTACTTTTATGTATAATATTGTTAACTTTAATAATTTTTGTGCCACTAAAATTTTTTCCGTTACTTTTACATAATTTAGGCATAAGTTCAATAATAATGAATAAAATTAACTCGCTAAACCAGGGATGATCATGGGACAGAAAATACCCGTCTCTAGTGGGAAACTGTTTTGAATGGAGCGGAGGTAGAAAAAAATATTTTTTAACTTAAAATTTGAGACAGAGATAAGAATGCATGCGGTCCATGCCCTGAAATTTAGTAATTAAATTTAATTATATTTATATAATATAATTTTAATTTTGCTAATTGTTAAAATTTATATTAATTTGACTGGTAATTAAATTTATATTTTTAATTATTAAATATTATATTTTAATTATAATTTAATTTTTTAATTAATTTTTCTGCAGGGATGGGAAATACTATTGGGCATGGGGACGAGGATGGGGAATCCCCGTCCCTAAGCGGGGCAATAGGTGGAAAGTCATTTTCCGTTTTCGTTCCATTCCGTGATCATCCCTACTCTGAATTGATCATAATCAGCACGTATATATCGTCGAATGAAAAATAAATAATAAAATGTTATTTTTCAATTTAACAAATTAAAAATACATGTTATATATATATAGTATGTGAAAGGTACTCAATCATATTTATCACAAATTTTCATTATTAATTTGTACTTAATTGTGAATGGAGTTCTGTTATAATTTACCAATGAAAATAAGTGAGGAAGATATATTTTTTTACCACCGAATAAGATAAATTTACAGCAAAATTTAAATTTATTACTTTCGATGCTTGATTTTAAAACTATTCAATATGGGAAACAAATTAATCGATACGTCAACTGCCAAAAAAAAATCATCAACTTATTTTTAACATATATATAATGAAATGAGTAAATAATAATTGTCTTTATATATTTATAATGTGAAGTTATTATCTACCACAATAATTAAGGTTACATAGTTGCTATTTTGTGTGCACATGTTCAAATAAATGGAGAACAAACAACTAAATATTAAATTGGGTCTAAATAAATTTAATGAATCGAACCAATATAAGATAACTTTATTGAAAAAGAAATGAGATAATATAGATAGAACTTTTAATTTTAAAAAAAGTTATAATCAATAAAATATTTAGAATAAATATTTCAATCACTGTAAACTTGAGTAAACGAAATTGAGTATTGTTACAATGTCCATACGTTGTGCAGTGTATTACAGAATAAAAATTAATTAATTTCTATTTTTTTATTTATAATTTGATAGTACATATTGTACACTATATTATTTTTAGCAGTATTTTTAAAAATATGTATATATATATAATAGAGTTAATTTAGAGGGCACGATACAATGCACCAATACAATACATGATATGCCCAATCAACGATGCGAATCGTGCAGCCAATGGTGGCTAATATGAAAAATAGAGGTGCAGGAGCAATGAGTGAAGCTATAAAAATCACATCATGAATTTGATAGTGACTATTGTCCATCACCATATGCTTTTTATCATTTCCACTTCTTCAATCATCAATCTCGCTGCCCCACTTCCCATTTGCTTTTACTCACTATTTTAATGGCTTCTCCATATTACTAAATACAAAATTGCAGCTTCTCCTCTATGGCTAAATAATCCCCCCCCCCCCCCCCCCCATTATCAACCATATATATATACATACATACATATGCATCTTTTTTTTTTCTTTATATATAATGTATAGGTAGTTGTTTTCTAATTTCATCTGAACTTTGAAATTGGATAGCCCTTTATTCGACATATTGACTTCGAAATCCACTTTAAATTTCATAATACCCTTTTTATAAGGTCTTAATTTTCATTTTAATCATTTTTATACATTGCCGCCGGAAAAAGGAGAGTCCCGCTCCAATTAATATAGAGATCGGGAATGTAATGAAAAGTATGATCCATGAATATTGATATATATTTTCACTTATTTTATTTATTTTTTTATCGACTGACTTATTTAAAAAGATATAAGAGTAGATGAATAAAAATTAAAAAAATAATTAATTAGTAATTCTTCTTTTAAGTTGAATACTTCATTCAAGAATTATTTTTTATCTTATTCGTATGAATCAATAGAAAAGTTAAATCTCTTATGATACATCAAATACAGAGTGAATAAATCTGTCATTTTTTGAAATTTTTTTCTGATTTAAAATCGTGGTGTAATTTTTATCCCTCATTTTCAATAATGAAATAGATAAAATAAATTAAAAATAATTTTTTGTTCAAGAAATAAATCTTATTAGAACTGGCCATATCCAATTCATTTGATCGGGGATTTATACACGATATATGATTTTTATCAGTTGACTATTAAATAATTTTTTATATAATTACTCTTTTCATTTTTTTATCTATCATTTTTATTATTTTTATTAAAATAAAAAAATAATAAATAAATTTAAATTTAGCATTAAATTGTATAATTAAGATTAAATTATCAGATCTAATTGATTTTAATTTTATTGAAAAAAAAATAAAATTATATTGAAAATAAAATTCGAATTTTATTCAAAAGTGATAAATAAAAGATAATAGAAAAAGTATTAGTATTATTTAATCCGATTTTATCAATTAACCTGTTATAAAGATAAAAATTCTTTGGCGTTGATTTTCGTCATTTATTGAAACGTTTGGCTAGGGATGAACATGGTTAACCGAAATTTAGGTTAATCAAAAAATCGATTCGAAATCGAACCAATTTTTAAATTAATCGAATCGAAATTTTAGGTTTATGATTTTTACTTTAAAAATCGATGGTTAACCGATCCGAAATCGAATATATATATATATATATATTATGAATTATATTTTAAATTTTACACTTATATTTTTAATTTTTTGTGTAATTTATAAATATTATGATATATAATTTTGTAAAATATATATTTTTAGTAAATAAATATTAAAATTATGTACATAATTAGCATTCTATTGTTAGTTTTATATTGAGTATTTTTAATTTTTATAATTAATTATGGAAATTTTATTTTTATTTTGATTATTTTAATGGATAGTGTATTTAATTAGTATTTTTCATTTTTAAAGCATTTTTACCTATTAAAAATAATATTATAAATTGTATAGTTTATTAAATTTATATATTAAAAAATTTTAATGGTTAACTGATAAATCGATCCGAAAAATTGAGTTAAAAACCGAAACCGATATAGCGGTTAATCGATAATAATGGACTGGTTTAAGAGAATTGTTAATGGACCGATTAATCGGTTCATGTTCATCCCTGCGTTTGGCAAACTGTCAATTTTGCTAAATTCAACATATTATTAATTATAACTTAAAAATGCTGGAAAATTAATTACCTTGTCCAATTGTATTATTAACTATTAATGGGCATAAGGTAGGCGAATTGGTGAAAAGGGGGGAACTAATAAAAACTAAGTCAATTACAATTTGTTTTGCAAAATACAGTAAGTGTCATATGTCATAGGTATACCTTAGCTAGTATTTAGATGAGACGTTCTTGATTTCTTCCATTTTTGAAAATGAAAAATAATCTTGATCTAAAATCAGTCAAACTAAGGCCAAACAATCATAAAGTACCATTTCTACGTGCAAACTTATTATTATTATTATTATTATTATTATTAGCACTTCATCCGTCACAAATTAATAGTCACACTTCTCTTTTTACACGGTTTTAAAATAAATAAATTTTATTGTTATAGGATATTTTTACTTATTATTTATTATTTATGCCCTTCATTTATATGCATGATTAGTAATGCAAAAATTAAAATGACTAGTATTAATATAATATTGAAAATATAAATTGTCATGTTGATGTGGAACCTTTCATAACTCCCAAGTGAAGAGATATAAAGTATTAAATATATGTTATCTTAAATTTTAAAAAAGGTTTAATATATAAATTGTCACTTATACTTGCACTTATTTGCCATTCCACCATTTAAACTTACAAATTTATCAATTTAACACCTATAATTGACTATTATTAATAAAATAAACGTTTCTTGTTGACTGGACATCCAATGTAGTGTAAAAAAATGCTGATGTGGCATATACGAGTGTATTACACATGTTTACAGCACGCGAGACCTAATTTGGTTCAAAAATCACTCTCTCTCTCTCTCTCTCGTGCTATCATTGAAACTGATCTCCAAATCTTTATGAATGCCTTTCTTTCTACTTGCCGCTTAAAATCTGATTTAGATCTTTCAATTCAAGATCGTCGGTAGTTTCTTTCTAATACAAACCATGTTGTTGGTATTGTCGGAAGATCCATTATGCCAAAATTCATAACAGATCCTTTCCTGAAGGAGATTGGATTAGACTTCTTACTAATATTATAGATAATTCACAAATTAACTATATAATAAAATAGGAAGTGAAGCATACTTTGAAAAATAAAATGAGACTACAATTTCTTTTTTGGGCAAAAATGAGACTATTTCTTTTAAATAAACATAATTAAATTAATTTGGCAACCTTTAACTCGAGAACCCGGGGCAGATTTGTAAATTGCTTTTGCCAGTTAATGGAAACAAAATTGCCATCTTATTAATTAGTGAAAACTTCTTCTAAATGAAATGAAATTAAGTCAAACTGCATTTTTATACACAAAATTAATAGCGAAAATTAATTTTTTTAATTGATTGCAAAACTTACATTTTCTTAAATTGATAAGATCAATGTAATACTAATTTGATTAATTCAAAAGAAATATAATTAAGAGATTTCTATTTATAATTCCCGAATTGGAAACCCTGTCAATAGTCTTGAAGAAGTAGGAAATTGAGGTCATGCTTTCGTTGAAAATTTTATAACTTTGACAAAAAAAATAAAGCCTATTAGGTGGGGAAGGTGAGGGGACCACAGGATGGAATAGAAATCCAATGGCTAGGATTCGAATTGAAATGGGGTCCATATAGTTCTTTAATAATGTCAGATTTGTTTCTTTTTCAGG
This sequence comes from Excoecaria agallocha, assembly GCA_037975025.1. NCBI lineage: Eukaryota > Viridiplantae > Streptophyta > Magnoliopsida > Malpighiales > Euphorbiaceae > Excoecaria > Excoecaria agallocha. Next base: position 54,513,799 of record CM075807.1, on the reverse strand, counting down.
GCAGACACAATCAACGTCAATGATAATGACACGTGGAATTTATACCGAAGTAAGATACTTCTCTTTAAGGAAGTCACGTCTAGTGGGGGTTGCTGTGGTAGGTTGGTGTTAAATTATCGGTTCACATTGAATTTTAATTAATTGCCTCATCCCTTTTACCTTTTTATTCCTCAATAATCAATTTTTACCTCCCAATAACAAATTGTATTCTGAAAAAAAAATATATATATATATTAATTGCTCGATTTTCGGACTGTCAATTAAGTGAAATTTAAAAGCAAAATATTTACCGTCTGCCTATCCAAAAAAAGAAAAAAATTGATACCTAATTGACAGTCTGAAAACGAGCTATTATCATTACATATTACCAAGTTTGATGGATCGATAAAAATGAAAATATAAAATTAAAAATGTTACGGAAACATTTATCTGAAGTTGGATTTCTCCCTTTAATAATTGTTAATTTTTATAATAAATAATAAATTACAAGATATCACAGTTAAAATTTCACAATCATTTTATTTCAAAAAATCAGAAATTATTTCTCTATATTTACAGAAATTACGTCTTCGAAACTAAAAAGTTTTGCTCCAACTTTCTTAGCTAATAGCTCAGAACTTACCATCATTATAATACACAAAAACTACCTGCGATATAACAAATTGTTTTAAGGGGTCTAAGAATTGATTTGTTCAATTGCCAAACCCACAAGTCATCCAATCCTTTTTTTTAGTAACAAGTTAAAAAAACTCAACAAGAAGCTGTGTGAGGGATGGGCAACAGTTTATTCGATTCAATAACCGAACTGAATCGATAAAATCGAATATCGAAACTTTAAAATTTCAGTCAACCGAACCAAATTGAAATTTTCTATCAATTCGGTTCGGTTAACCATATAATCGAAAATTTAAAAATTATGAATTAAAAAAAATAAAATGATGTCATTTTGAACAAATATACTAAACGATACGTTTTGAACAAATATACAAAACTGTGTGATTTAAAATGGTGTGTTTTCAATAAATATATAAATGATGTTGTTTGATATAAATATCAGTCGGTTCGGTTATTTCTCATTTTTTCTTTTCAAATGAAATCACATTAATTGAACATACTAAATTTTAAAACCGAATCAAATTTAAAAATTTGTCGCTTTGGTTCGATTTTAATCAAAGTTTGCTAACCACTAACTTGTCTGTACTAAATTGGTATAAATAAGTTCCAGTTAGATCCTTATTTTTTTTCATTAGTTAATTACCCGGTTAAGCATTATAGAGATTAGCAGATTAATTTTGTTGTTTAAATATTTTAATTAATAACTGATATCTTGTCTGGGCCAATTTTTGGACAATTATTTTGGGATGTATTTAAGGTTAAACGATTTTTAACAGTGCAAATTCAAAGGCCCTACCAGTCATAGATTGCAGTATTTCAGGGTAGGGGAGGGCAAACTTCGGTTTAAATGGAAAAATCAAACCAAATCGATTGATTTTGTAATTTAATTTATTTTTTTGGTTTTTATTTTAAATTTTAAAAAATTTCGGTTTTCGGTTCGATTTTTGAAAAAAAAATCGTAGAAAAATTGAACCTACCAAATTCTATATAATTAGGTAATTTTTTGGGTTTTTTAATTGAATATTTATTTTGTACATGTAAATTATCTTATTTTGAGTTGCAAATTATATGAATACATTTATCAATTATTAATTTCTATTTTTTAAGGTGATAATTTAGAATTTTGATGATAGAATTGAAAATCAATTGAATAAAAAAATTTATTTAACGGTTTTTGTTTTATTATTTCTTATATATTTTGAGATTTTATCTTTAATTTGAATTTTTATTTTGTATAATTTAGATATTTTTATTTTAATATATTATGATTTGTAATTCTGTATAATTTTTAGACATAATTTTTTATTTTTTTAAATAATTTTAATTTTTGATTTTTTGATTAACCGAATGGATCGAAAAATTTGATTCGATTAATATCCAATTATTTAAATAATTCAATTCGGTTGGACTGATCAAAATTTTAGAATTTTGATTTTCTATTATTTTGGTTGGGTTCAGTTATTTGCACACCCCTGTTTCAGGGTGCATGCTGATGTGAGCTTTAAACCAATTGCTTTAGGCTTCAGCAACCAAAACTCTAATCTGAATTTTAGGCCCACACAAAACTAAACAAGATCCATTAATTATTTGGTAGTTGGCTATAACTACTCTACATTATGCACCAATTACATATTTTCTTCAATAATAACAATCAAGGAATTTTATGTCTAATTGAAATAATAAAAGAAAAAATAAAAATAAAAAGCAATTTTAAGATCAAATACGAATATAATAATAAAAAATGAAAATCATGTATTAATTAAATATTTAGAAAATATACAGTATTAAGTGAGAAAAAAGAGGAGAATATAAGCCAAAAATTGCATTGGACAATCATAAGGAAGTTGATTGAGACATTTATATAATGCATAAAGACAATCACACATGCTCTTTCATGTGGCTTCCATTGGTTTACCGCTTGAACCATTATTTTCACCCATAATTAATGGTTTACCAAATAGGATCCACATCCACCTTCGCCATATATACAAAATTCTACCCAACCTCCACATTTTATATATATAATTCATGCCAAATTCATTTATTTATTTAATTAATTCAAATTTATACTAAATAATTTCATAAAAAAAAAAGATAAAAATGCTTCTTTTTTAAAATGTTCCATATAAAAATATTAAAAAAAATCTTATTTCTTTACAATGTGGGCTAGCTCCATTTTATCATTTGTTTTTCTACTTTTCAATTACTTTCTACAACTATTAAAATTTCTTAGCCTTATTTAGTTGAACTTTGATTAATTCTTCAAAGTGAAAACAGTGCCAGAATTAGCAAAAAGATTTTCATTTAAAATAAACTTTTGAACAAATTAATATTTAATTTTCAATTTACAGCTATTTTGTTTTTGAAATGTTTATTTATATATCAGAATAATGATAGAATGAAATATAAGAAATGTGAATTATTATTATTATTTTATTCTTTTTTTTACATATTGTTTTATTACATATTCAATTCATTAATAAATTTTTAAGCTTTCTTTTCAAACTACCAAGTTGTGTTTTCGAACTAATTAAGCGTCAAAATGTTCTCTCAAATTTATTAAAAGTGTAAATAATATCTTATATTATTAAAAATACCATATTACCGCCTAAATTTGTTAAAAATATCACGTTTTCTTCTTTTTACTGTTCACATACCCTATGCATGTAACTTTCATGCACTTTTCATGACATGTCACGTCTCTGTATAAAAAAATAATATAATATTTTTAATAAATTTAAAAAGATAATCTAATAATATTCGGATAGTTTAAGAGAGTAATACGTTGAAAGGTGAAAGTTTGGGAGAAAATCAATATTAACCCAATTTTAAACCTTGTTTAGTTAACTCGTTAAATTGGACCTATATTATCATCCAATTTTGTGGTCACATGCATGCATATATAATATGTAATACAGACAGGGCAGCATAATTTTAATTTCTTATTGGTTTCCAAGTCATGTGTTGCACTTCACATTTGATGCTATCATATTAACTTAGGGACAAATATTTGCTGTAAATTAATTTAATATTTAATAATAAAACATTTAGGAATATATAACTATATCCCACATAATAAATTTTACATGAAATATTTTTTTAAAATAATGTAAAAAAAAGATCTTCTTAATGATAATTCAATCGATAAAAAAAAGGTAATTAAAAAAAACCAAATAAATAATACATTTTGGATAAAGTTGACTCGAAATATGATTTGATTATCTATTTCTAACTTAAAATTTAAAATAAATATAAATAGATAATGCCAAACCTTTTAGTTATTCGAATTTTAATGTCAACTTTTAAAATCGTGATAGAATTGCATTAGATATCAATTCCAAAATGGTGAATTTTGATTGGCTGAAAATTAAATATGAATTAATTAATTTATAGATAGAACTCGTAAGAAAATATAAATCTGCACTCTGAGGATATGAAAATAGCAAGATTCGGCCTAAAAGATGAAGCCATGCCAACCCTACATGCCTATGAACTTCAATGCTGGCCTCTCGCTATTGCTGGTAAATTAAGTTTCGCATTTCCCTTTCTTGAAAGAATACTTCACCACTTTACCAAACCCACTTCTTTATCGAGTTTTCTATTTACACTTTTATCACTTGATATGTTAGATTTATTTATTTATTTATCGATCCAATCGCGGTGCATAATATATAATGGTACACTACGTATTATTCGATTAGAAAATAAAAATAAAATTATTTTATATTTATCGGTATGTATTCCAATATATAATACTTTCTCATCAACTAATTATATATAAACCCAAAGAATTTATACATATTAAAGTCCCTTTAATTATGATTTTAGTTCAAGTTGAATATACATGCATTTGAATTTTCAAGAAATCAAGAATGTATACCTATTAAATTCCAAAGAAATAAAAGAGATATACTGGTATATATATATTGTGGCAATCCAAGTAAATGATTGGGTAATTAATTTTGCATGAGAATATGTTCTGTGGCTCACTTAATCATGATCATTATACTTTTTAATTAGATTGTAATTAGGCACTAAATATTCTCCGAATAATTGTAATAATGGGTTCATTCTATCTTTGCTTTAGAAGGCAGGGAATAGATTAAGGTACCGATTTTACTCTTTTATTTATTATTTATTTATTTTGGTATGTCATATATTTTTGAAAAGAAAACGAGTGGCACAGGGAAATGATAAATAACTATTAATTAGTTTAGTACAAGTTGAACTCCAAAAATGCATATTCTTATATGCTAAAATACACAATATTAATTATTTGCTGCAAAAAATCCCCACTAGATAAGTTTCTAATACCCAAAAATAAAAATCTTTTATTTCGATTTTATTTCCGACTTTATTTATGAACTAAACCAATAATACACCGATATAAAAAAATATAAAAATAATATTTTTTATATATGGATGTAATCTCGGTCCAATTCTTCAAAAAAAACCTTGAAAGTAAAGCAGGTGAATTATAATCCACTTTACCATGCTTCGGAATCCACTTTCTCTAGCTTAAAACATTCATGAATGTATGAAATGTAACTTTCAGCCTTCATATCCACATCTTCATCGCCATTAAAGTCATGGAAGCTTCTGAGCTGAAGAGGAGTTGGCCCCCTATGGACTGTTTGGTTACTAGGAAAATCCATGGAAGTAAAATTTGGAGTATATGGTCTAGGAGTAACCTTGTTGCTATGGGTTGAACTATGTGGGCTAGGGCTAACCTTTTTGGTGCTCAACTTTACAGGCAAACAAGGCTTGGAATCAATGCCAAAAACAATTTTGGCCTTAGCTAACTTACTTCTAATGAACCCTTTTGCCTTGTGGTTTGTGTCCATTTGATTGGTTGGGTTCAATTTTTTTTTTGTGACTGAGGAAAAAAAAAAGATGGTGAAGATTTGAACCTTAAAGTTCCGGTTAATTGCTAAAGTGTCGTGAAGAGATTCGAACTCGAAACTTCTGAAATGCTACTAAGGGAACTAAAGGCTCAAACTACTATTGAACTCAATGGATTGCCTATTTCAAGTGCAAAGGCTTAATAATGCCCATATATATAGAGAGAGTTTTCCCTTGAATTTTTTCAGAAATTGGATAATTTTTGGCCTTCTAAGGATAAATGTGGTGTCCTTTGATTAGACAATTATTTTAAGAAAGGGCTGATTTTGTGAAAATTGGAGGAAAGTTCTTTTAAGATAGAGATTTCATAAAATGTTTTGCAGGCCCACTGCCCTCTTATACTTAATAGGATATATTCTCCTCTCAATTGCTGAGGTTTCAGGCTTTTTTTTTTTTTTGCTTAGATATGGACTTTAAGCTTTAAACAACTTAGTTTTATTCCTTTTATTGCTTTTGTGAGAGTTCCATAGAAACATACATGAAATTGACTGTTTATTAGTTGGGAATTCGATAATATTAGACATATATATATATATATATATATATATATATATATATATATATATATATATATATATATATATATATATATTGAATGATTAAATAAAAATTATCATACGAGAAAATATTAAACAGTTCATATTTATCAACATACCATGCTAAATGAATATTTATTATTTTTACTTGATAGAAAATAACCCGATGATCGGTAATTAATTAAAAATTCCAAAATTTTCAACTTTTTGTTATTCATAAACTTTGAAAGTGCTGATTTTTATACCAAAACTATGAGGTGTCACAACAAAATCACTTTAAAATCAAATCAAATTATCAGACAAAAATTAGTGAAATAAAAAGTGAAGTTGGGAAGAGTAAGAGAAATTTGCCTAACCAAAAGAGACCATCGGTTTGTGTTATATATTCTTAATGATTCTTGAAAGATTATGTTTCCACTATCTATTTTCTAAACATATTTTTCTTTTTTATATAATAAAAAAATAAATAATTATCAAGTGGCATCTTACACCAATCTATCACAATTGAGAATATGCTTATACGAGATCAGCAATACCTATGGATATTGAGCCTAATTTTACTCTTATTTATTTCCTTAGAATTGAATGAAAATGAAAAGAAATTGTAATTTTTTTAGAGGGAAACAAAGGAAAAAATACATGGAAGTAAATTTTGGAGTATATATACCTCTACAATCATGAATTTTGAGCTTCTTAGCGTTAAGAGGTGGGTTGGTAGCATGTCTACAATATAATTCGTTCCTCGTTTGATATGAAAAATCTTAATTTACTAATTACGATCCAATAATCTTCTAGTATCGGTAATCATATTAGAAAAATAAGTCTCAAATTATTCCTATTATTCAAACGAAGAACAACTTCAAGATTATCATATTGAACAACAATTTTTTTTTTTAAACAAAAGATTACTTTTTACTTTAAAAATATGATATTGATTGTATAAATTATTTTTCTTTTTTTTTTTCTTGATTTGGAAGCTTTTCAAGAACTAGAAAAACGAACAAAATTGAAGAGACATGGGAAGGGCAGCTGGCTGTGGGTCAGAAACAAAGAACTGCAATTGCATGTGCAGAAATTATAAGAAAAAGACATTTTTGTAATTACATTTACATGAGGCTATAATTTAATTTAATTGTGAAAAAAATGAAAATAGAATTATATTTGAAGGGGTCAACTATGGCCCACAGATGCTGAAACCAGACAATATTTCTTGGAGTCCAATTGCTGCCGACTGCCGGACATGGAATCCGATTCAAGTGTTTCCGAATTTTCTTTTTTTTTTCTTTTGTTTAGAAATTAGCTTATATATATATTTTTATATATATCTTTAAAATAAAGTCTCGAATTTTTTAAATGATAAAAATAAATTCTATTTTGCACTCTTCATTTAGCCAAAAATAATTCGGGTTGTGATTCCATACGCACGCACTTCATTTAGTATGAAATTGCTTCAATCGAAGAACTATTTATCATATTAATTTCTGACATTAAATATAAAAGCTTTCATAGTTTAATATTAGCTTAAGCGCAAGCATAGACATATAAATTTGCAATAAACAGCAAAACAACATAAACAATAATATCAAGAAAATAAAATCTCTATGAATAAGTGTTGACAATGAACAGTATAGGAATCTTACACAGAGCCATGAAGCTGCCAATTCAAATCTTAGTTAATCTGCTTCAAATCCTATCAACATAAAAACCCTGAAATGATTTTCTTCAGAAACTGCATTCTCAACAGTGTCCTAGAACCTTGGATTCCCACAATTGGGGAACCACACAATTCAGCAGTGTCATTACAATCTCAAAACAACCCCCTAATTTAGGACAACTAATCCTTTTATTTCTCACATTTCGAGCATATGATCATTAAAAAACAGTAACATATGGTACAGCATTACTCCCAGGAGAAGGAAAGTGTCTGGTGAGATCCACTTGCAGATGACCCATCAAGTCCGATCTGATATATATCTTGGCCCTGGAGATTGGCATTGCCACTCCCATCAGAAACCAGAACAGATTCTACTGGTCCGTTCTCCATTCCAAGATTGTTAAAATTCAGACTTGGGATCACGGACTGAGCTGGGGAGTTACGGTCCATGTTCAAGCCTATCGGCCGAGTCTCAGATGGTGGAGATGACAGAAGAGAGAGAGCACGGTTCGAGTCAATAACTTGGCTGCTATTGCTATTGCATAACTTGGAACCGGCATCAAGGATGGGGGATGCAGAATTAGTGCATTGTAAAAATGGGAACTGCTTTCCACCTCTGTAGCCATGAGACAATGATTCCGGGAAGAAGTTCTTTCCCGGGCTGATGTTTAATGAGGATTGATCTGTATAAAGCATTTGATCATTTTCAGGTTTGACAGCGCCCGCCCATGAAGAGCTCACTGCACCAGTTGAAAATATTTGGGAGCCACCAAACTGCAAGTATCTAGTACCTGAAATGTAGTGATTCTGACGTTAATGAGCAACCATTTCTCAGTTGAACTCAAAACAAGATATTAGTACAAACAGCAATTTCTTAAAGTCCGAACCCGAACCTTGGTGACTGGAAAACAACCTTCCAGAATTTATAGACAGAGAATCAGGCTGTGGCTTCCTTCTACGTCGGTTATGGCCATCGAGGCGTTTTCTACAGCTCCGTTTTCCCTCATCAAACTCCACCAAGGAATGGAACCTGGTATGGAGGTATTCAATAGAAATATAAATTTCACTACTACTAAAGAAAAATTTCATCAAAAACATTATATACTGAGGGTCTACAATGATTTTCATGCTCGCAACGAAAATGGGAAAAGCATTCATTCAAGGAAAATTGGAAAGTCTATAAAGACAGATAATTTAAGATCATTCGAGTTCTCCTATTCATTTTTCCATCTGCTTCAACAAAGTGACATCCAATCAGAATTCTAAAATAGACAACATACTAACCTGCATTATCAAATCATTTCTATGTACTTTTGCTTATCCCTTATAAAACTCAAGATCCCAACAAAGGTTACGCGCAAAAGACCAGTCTTCAAATTGAAAATATTTCAGGAAAGGCCATCTAAAAACTATGAATGAAACTTTTGACTTCTCTCCAATGGCAAGAAATGCATATACACAATCTCTTTTAGCAATCATGTCAAAGCCAATAGTTGCTCTAACTCTTCTCATGGAAATATAAGCATAAGGCTTACCGATACTCTATTTTCTGGTAATTTTTATGCTAACACACCAATTATGCCCCAAAGAGTTTCATTAAAGCTAATAATGAAAACAGAGTATGAATTTGGCATCTACAGTTAAAAGCTAAAACGAATTTATTAGCATCCTTCAATTTAATGGAACGGTTTACCACTGGACGGATGATCTAAGCTTTAACCAAAGAGAAAGAATAACTCAAAAGCATGAAAGCACTTACCTGCTGCACTGCTGGCAAAACCGTTGCTCCTGACCTTTAATAAAGACCTTAGGGGTCTTAGAATGGAGCTCACATACTTTATGCCGTCGATGATAGTCCCGGCATTTGCTAAGGTCAGATGTGCATCCATCAACCAAGCATGAAGGAACTTGGTTTCCAGTTGCTGGAGTACGAACCCTTTTCAATGATCCAGATGATGATGATTCCATTAAACTGTCCCCTTGACCTAAATATTTCAAAACCAACTTATCCTCCAACTCACCTGAATTTCCTAGTTTCAAGTCCACTGAACAATGCGCTGTGGCCGGATGCCCTACGTATCTACTAGACACAGTAGTTTGTGCAGTCTGAGGTATATTTTGACTTTCCAATTCAGCTAATTTCCAAGGGGTCTTAAGATTATAGCCCATAGAACATCCTTGTCCTGAAAATAATGTTCCGTCTTCCCCTTCCTGCAATGAAATTCTTGTCCAAGTAATTAACCTAGTCAACATACAAAACTAACGAGAAACAAGAAGAGATAGGCTTAGTACATTAATTTCCCAAGGTACAACAGAATATGATCATACAAATGGTCTTGAATTGTCTTAAGATGGGAAGTTAGCTAAAGAAGCGATATCCAGGAAACAATTTGATGGAAAAAAAAATGGCCATATTTGTAATTGCACTTTCAACTATAAAGTGCAATTTTAATGCTATTTACACACTGGATGCTTGTCACATCAAGCAAGTCGGTATTCTAATCCCAGCCACAAGTGGCCTTAAGCTTTTGAAGATATTTCTTTCTTTTCCTTAAAGAAATAATTCAACAAATCATTTCTGATTCCAAGCACCATCAAATGCAAGTTCACTTATGGACCAAAATTATACCATGTCTATATAGGTTAAACCATTAAACAAGCTGATTATAGGCCAACATAATTGCATCTAAAACACTAAAATTAAGTTGTACCAAAGGTAATTTTTCATAATCTTTACTAATTCAAGGAGAGGGGTTTTTTTTTTTAATATCTTTCAATGGCAAAAAGATTGCCAAGCCAAAACCACTTTGTTCCAGCAACAAGGAGAACCACACATGTATTACCAACTGCTATTGTTTAAGATCACTTTAATAGTGTACTTTTCCTTTACAGATATAAATAGTAAATTCAACACAAAAACGCTTGGGGAAAAAAAAAGACCCAGAAATTTAAACATAAAGATTTTGCAATTTCATACATATTCACAAGCCAAAAAGGCACAAATGGCTAAAAACCAATAATGGGTACCTGAGAGAATCCAAGAAATCAGTCACAGGAGAGGAGAAAATCCAGTCTTTTTTGTAACCTCTAGGCTTTCAAGTTCCAGAAACAACTGAAGGTTGAAGTACAAAGACGACAGAATTGGCAATCTAAAACAGTGTGCAAGCAGTTAAAAACACAAATCCGAGAGAATAAAGAAGGACAATAAGAAGAAGAAGATGAAGCCATTAGTTTCCTCATAAGAGTTTCACCATCTGGAAGCAGGACAAAGAGGAAGAGAGTTAAAAAAATAAATAAATAAATTGGGGCTTCAAAATTACTGTTTAGTGAGAAGGAAAGTGGATAATGTATTCAAGTTTTGAAGCTTGTGAGCGAGTGAAAGGGAAAGATAGATTGAAAGAAAATGGAAGGAAAGTTGGGAGTTTTGGTCTTTCCAAGTCTCTCTCCCTTCCTCTTTAGGGTGGTGACCTGTGTGATAAGAGAAGAGGAAACCAAGTAAAATAATGTTTAAAGAGATGAGAGGAACAAAAACCCAAAAGCGAAAAGAAATGAGTGGCAAAGAAAGCGACACAGTGTAGTTGCTTTCTGCTTTTTAGAGAGAGAAAGAGAAAAAAAAAAGTACGAAGAGAGTGGGATAACTAAGAAGGAAGGGGAATTATCAATTATGAGTCTCTTGTGTTCCTCATTCCATTATGTCCATGTCTTTGAGCTGCTTTCTGGTAGCTGAGCTTCGTTAATGTACGTTGAAGACAATCGAACCCGATTGGCTAAAGTAATTTTATCATCGCCAATATTAAACTAATTATTGATTATGTTAATTTTATAAAAATTATACTCACCCATCAGAAGTAAATGTCATTTTTTTCACAAATATAAAAAATTTATTTATTATTTTATATTTTTATTTAATTTATTATTTTTAAGAAAAGATAATTAATTATCAATTTACAAATTTATATTTATTTTTTTAATTATACCATAAAGTGTTCCAAGCATATTCGTACGGACGAAATGTATTTTTAAATTATATTATATTTAAATTAATTTTTATTCGAACAAAAAATGACCATAAATACATGTTAAATGTATATTTATTACGTAGAAGATATATTAAAAAATTATATATGAATATACTATATTTTTAAAAAATAAATACTTATTTGTGATATATATATATATATATAAAAGGGTCAACGGCTCCAATATATACCATTAAGCTTGGCCACTAGCTTTGGCTTTATGGAAAATGGAAACTCTTTCACACCTGAGGTTTTATTTTTATTTTTTTTTCCTTTCCAAACGAGGTTAAGCTAATGTTTTAGTTGAAACTTTTAAGAATTCAATATTATTAGAAAGCACAAGAATAATTTCAAAAGAAAAGATATGCTACTTGTGTCGTGTTCAAATTGGATTCATACATTTATTTTTCTTTATACCACTTATAATTCAACAACTTTCACAGCTTAAAAAAATTTATTTGCTTTATATAACTGATAAAGCAAGATTTGACTTTATTTATAAAAAAAAAAAATTAACAACTGATAATTTAATTTGATGATAAAACCTGTAAAAAAGAAAGTCCGGTCAAACTCTATCGTTAGCACTTTAAAATTTAAATTAGTAGCTTTTAGAGATATAAAGTATTTAGAGAGAGTCTCAGATAGTTAATACCTGGAGCCATTATATTTTAAGTTATTTATAGGAATTCTTTAGAGGGATACTCTAATACTTTGGAACGTAATAACTGACAGTTAGAATAAATATGCGGCGATGTGACATAAAGCAGGTGAAGAGTATAAACGTTGCCTTATATCAGTGAACTGACAGGACGTACTGTCCCATCAGTCCGATCGGACATCAAATTTTTCTGTCTTATCTTTCAACTCACATTTTGCTTTTTTGTTATTAAGCTTGAACCGTGTTAAGTATTATTGAACCAACTTAATTGGAATTTTGGAGATGTATTTTTCATAGTTATCAATAACCAATTAGATGGAGAAAAAACAGGGATGATTTAATAATTGGAAATTAATAAATTTATGAATCCACCAAGAATCTTTGGATTAAACGTTTAATTTTCCCCAAAAACCTTCTTCTTTTTTTTTCCATGTTTCAATTTTCAAATCATTTTTCTTTTTTAATAGATAGACCTTTAATTTAGATTTGAGGACCAAATGGTACTTTTCTTTTTCTCCTCTTAACAGTCCCCTTTTTTCCCCCGATGGATCAAGCTTTAGCTAACGGAGTACGGACCCTATTATGGTTCCCAACCACCAGACAAGTTACTCGTAGTTATTTTTAGCTCCGTATAAAACAGCATTTATTTAACAGCTAAATTTATACAAGTAAATGTAGATAAGAATTGTAAAATTATTTCTTTCTTATAAAGAAACACAAAAACTGTTCTTATATACTAATATATTCATAATTTTAATAATTAGACGGTTTAAATACCAGTATATATATATATATATATATATATATACACACATGTTCACACGGGATTACTACTCTACCGCATAGCTTGTTCGCAAAGTGGAAGTATCTTGGACATCTCAGGTGCGGTGCTGTTGGGAAAAAGGAAATAGAAAACAAGTAAAATTATCCTCAATATTCAATGATTACGAATCTAATTAAAATTTAATTTTCAACTAAAGCAAATATCTCATAATTGCTATTTTTAATAATTATATCTCTTGAGGATGAAATCTGAATTTAACCCTAATTAATTAAAAAAAAAGTTGAAAAAACGACTTATAATTACACTGAAAAGAACAAATAACTCGGTTACACTATTCTACCTCATTCTAATCCTTAAATACATCTTTTCGTCATTTTTTCTAAAGAAATAAAGAATCGATATTTACCATGAATTTATATTTCTAATGTAATCATATAACAAATGGAGAAAAAAATTATAAATAAAATGAAACAAAAGCTAACGTAACTTTTAGTTGAAATAATTTAATATTGGTCAAAGGATTAATTAAATTCAGAATTAAGTTTTAAGACAAATTAATGATCACACATTCACCCAAGAAGGAAACTAGCTAAACAAAGGTCAAGAAGACTACAAAGCCTAAGTGAAGTAAGGCTAACTAATAAAGAAAGTTTTTCTTCACCAAACCTATCTGCAATGTGCTAGTAGATTTCGAGTAAAGTCTCCACCAAAGACTTGAGAAATTGAGAAAACATCAGACATCTCATTTTCATTGACACTTAATTATTACTACCACTTCAACCTATCCTTAAAGTAGTCGCAAATTTATCAACTTTTCCAATTATATTATTAACCAAAAACAAATAAAATAAAAACAAATCTAGAGAGAAGTTCGGGACAATTTTTTTTAATAATGCAAATTAAATAAATATTTATTAAAATGGAGTGTTTCAGACAAAATTTACGAAATTGAGGTCTTACCTGAAACCGTTGACGAGGGGGACGGAATTGTCAGAAGGTGTCAGCCACGGCGAAGGAGAGAGAAGGGCCTGCAAAAGCTAAAACCACTGGACCCACCAGCGGTTTGAGCTTTTGCAAAATTTCCTCCCCAATCTACGAGCTTTTCCAATTTTCTAAAAAAGTTTTGCTGTGTTATCTTGTCGATTGGATCCGACAGAGAGTTCATTTTTTTAGGGCAAATGCCCTATATTTTAAGGGAGTGGCAATATTAAGTAGATAATTAGAAAAAATATGATTATAGTTATTTTGTAATGTTAGGGTTAAGTATATAAATAAAAATAATTATTATTATTATTAAATGTGAAATTTTTATTTGGTTGTTATTTTAATATGATTTTAAGAATTTATTTGGTTATTATTTTAGCATGTATTTAGTAATTTATTTTAATATGATTTAATTTAATTAATTTAGCAATGTATAGTTGTTACCTTATCAGATTCTTATGCCCAACATAAAAATTATGCTTTTTTAATATCACTTTTTTCACATTTTCAACATAAAAATTATGCTTTTTCAATATCATTTTTTTTTTTGAAAAAGCATAATTTTTATTTAATTTACATTATTAAAAAAATTGTCACGAGAAGTTCATCCACTTTTCCTTTCATACCAAAAGTAGTCCACCTTCTTGAAGAAACATGAATTAGTAAAATAGAATAAAATAAATAAATTCAAAGTTCATATGTTTTAATGACATCCATCCACCTTCTGAGCAAGTAACTTAAATGTCATAAAAGCTACTTTACGTGCATTATAGCGCCGCCCTTGTTTCACTTCTTTATAACTCTGTTGTTAAAGAATATTCCACTATTTTTTTTTCTTTCAATAGTATATGCAAATTTATTTTTTATTTTTATTTCTTTTTTCAAGTTGTATATCCAGATTAAAGTAGAGCCTTTAACAAAAATTACCACATTTTTAATATGATAGGAATCAATAATGCTCCTCATCTCCTCGCCTACAAGACATAATCACGAGAGGCTATGGATACCTAAAAGGACGGCCCAATCATTCAAAACTGAAAATCTTAATTTAGAAAGTATAATAAGAATTCTATAATATTAGAACTAAAAGTATGAACTTTTCCTGATAAGGACCAAAAAAGAAAATTTTAGTTTAGTAATTTCGAGTACTAAATTTGACCCCTTAGCTTTTTCTTATTTTTTTCTTCCAGACTCATTTGTAAATGAGCTGTATTTTTGCAACCCATCCAGAGGAAATGGATTTCGACCTCCTAAAGGTTTAGTTTATGTTTAGGTAGGATACTTCACATTTAGCATATCTTCTTTATACTAAAAACCGAAAAAGTTGAAAAATTAATGCGTAAAATTTACTGAATATCTATGGTTGATCTAATATCAATGCGGTAAAATTAATAGCTCTAATATTACATGAAAAAATGCACTTAAATTAACTCAATTCCAAAAACAAACTTATAAAATGAAAATTGCTCAAACTTATAATTATTATAACCAGTTAATAGTACTTCATTCTTAACATCCCATACACAGGTATCTGAATTTTGATCTAGTTAATATTTGTAAGCTGGCATATGTGTACTAATCATTTGTAATATTCTAATATTTACAAGGCTGAATACATAAAATTACATGTGAATTTGGGAAATAAAAAATTAAATCTCTTATTTGAACCATTTAAATGTCTTATTTGATATCTAAACTTTTCAAGTATCTTATTTGGCTCCTATAATGTTTTATAAATTGTTACAATTAAATTTCAGGCGCCAAAAAAGATACTTTAAAAGTTCAAGTATTGGATTTAACTTTTTTTTTACAAGTTCCTGTGTGATCTTATTTATTAAATCTATTTAAAAAATACACATTGACAAATTAAAAATAATTATAAAAAGACGAATCTATACACTCAACATATGTGTTTAAAAGTTCAAATCTACTCTTATTATATTTAAGAAGTTAGAGACACAAAAGACAAATCGTATTTAATTTTTGATGTGGATAAATATTAACTCTCTCTTTAATAACCCAAAAGCTAGGACCATAGTGCCAATCCACAAAGAAATAGAAATTCATTAAACACCCACTTATTCCTGTACATAAAAAATACAAAGCAAATAATAAACTCACCCAACAAAGTCAGTTTTATTGTCAGATTGCTTTGGAATTCACTTTCAACAAAATAATGTATGAGGAAAAAAAAAAAAAAAAGACCACGGCTCCAAAAAAATACACGAGCACATGGAATGAAGAATGAAATGATAGCTAGCTCACTCATGTTTACAGGAAAATGGGTAAAGTTGAAAATTTGTCTCCAGTAAGATCAAAGTACTGACCTAATGGTTCACAATTAATGGAAAAGTTAAAAAAGCGAACACCTCGATCCCTTATCAGCAAGAATAATGTAAAACCATTGCGTGATGTAATTTCCATTAAGCCAGAATAACTTGTTTGTTTACATATTTCCAAGTTTATATAATTTCTGTCTTTTAAAGTTTATAGTTCCCTTAAAGTTTTTTTTTTCCTTCTTTAGTTTACATATTTTAAAGTTTAACTTGGAAAAATTCTAACTTAAATCGGATCTATGAAATTACTTGTAAACTAAATTAAAGGCAAACTGGCTCATAGAAAGAATGAAATTGTTCATGAATCGCAAGTTAAAATGTCATTTCCTAATAAATTGAGGAATACTTGCCTTAGCCTTTGGGTCCACCTATATTACAACAAACCAGCTATTTATCTAACTAATCTGGCCAATTAATCTAAATTGCAACCAGCTGAAAACACCAACTCATGTTAACCAAAGTTCCATAAAAACAAATAATCTTATAACGCAGGAATCTTTAGCTCATCAAATTGTGCCTCTAATCAACGGTTGCTAAGAGAAAGAAGTTCCTGCCGGCCAACCAAACTAAGGACCTAAATGGAGGGTTAACAACCAAGAAGACACGCTCTTGTTTCCCAATTGGTCGGTTCTTGTTCATGAAATTGACACTCTAAATTAATTACAATGCGTCCAGTCTTTTCAGCGATAAGCGAAACCCAATTCATGTGTTAAATTGTCAAATCAAGAAAATGGTTTTTTAAAATAAGAATTTTAGGGCAGTTAAAAAGAATCTTTTATGTATAAATCCAAACCTTTTGTGAATGTATAACCTTTATATTTATTTTTATAGGCTTACAATTAGCCGGGTCCATGACTAGAGAGTGATTTCCATTTCTAAAATTAGGGCAAAAATTAGAAGAGTGGTTTTAACCACCACTAATAGCAGTCAAGAAAAGCCTTTTCGGTGAATGAACATGGCTGGAAAATTTTGCCAACTGTCTTGAAGTAAAAAATTTCAATGCAGCTAAAGGAATCATCATCCATAAATTCGAATCTTTTTGTGCATGTAAAGCCTATCCTTTATTTTTGACAGCCTGGCTACAATTAGCCGGTCCATGGGTAGGGCCTTTACTAGAGCTAGACTGAGATTTTTTGTTACCTAAATTCAGTGTTAGAATGATAGCGGTTCCAGCCATTCACACTAGCAGAGAGGGAAAACCCATGCGACTCTTAGCGTAAGAACATGGCAGAGAAGCTCTGGAAAGAAAATTTCTAACTGAGAGAAAACTGAGACCTTAAGGAATTAAAGTGTTCTTAGCTGCTACGATTGGGCCCATGCAAATATGCAATCCCCCACAGGCTTGGTGTGAGGTAGATGGGAGTCATGATCTTTATCCTTAAGGAACAAACAAATAACTGGTGCTAAGTAGAAACTCTGGATAACTTGAGATTTAATTAGTTTAGAATCTTTACATTGACTAATTGCTCTGAGTTGGCACGTGTGGGTCCATCATATGACTACTGAACTACAGTTACACGTGATAAAAGAATAGTGGAGAAGAAGAAACTGAGGCACCTTTGCGCCAGAAAAAGACAAACCTGGGATGGGGAGCAGGATTATCAATTCCTAATAGATTCTCCTTGCTCAGCGGAATGGCTCTGCAATAAATAAGAACATTATTAACCGTATTATACTCCGTGTTTAATATAATTTTCATATTTGATGGTCCAGGCCGCCAGACTTGATACGCAGCCTTATATCACGAAGCCTGGGGCCAAAATTCATCGCAAGTACAAGCCACGGCAGTTAACATAATAACAAATTGTTTGCGTATCACTAGGATACAATTATTTGAGAATTTTGATTTGGTAGATCTGGATGAATCATAATGAATGTAAATAATTCTCTTCATTCATTATTCTATTAATTTTTCATTCTAACCGTAGATGCTTCGAGTGTAAATGACAAATACCTACAAGGATCTTACTAAATATATGAGAATGACAAGAGAAGCCATAGATATTGATCAAACGCTTCAATTCAGAGGTCCCATTAAGACTTGGGTCTATCAGATCTCGCAATTATAATTATCACGACTTGCCTATTCAGCTAGGGGCCAACACCTTTATCCCTTTCATTTCAACATAATGTTTGGATTCTGGATACTCAGGGCTAAACTCTCAACTGACTGGTGGGCACAAATTTCATTGCGAAAGTAAACCATGACACAGAAAATACTATCATACTTTAGCATCTCCCTTGGATTTCAGGGTCTTTTGGCTGTCGCTAAAATACTGGTTAGGATGGTTAATACCGGCATCACATGATACCCCATGAATAGCTTCAAACGTTAATGTGCACGCCAACTGCAAGTTCCGAGGTCAACCATATAAATCATATTAAAATCGAGATACAAATTCGGAAGCAAAATCAGTGCTAATAGGTAATCCCAGAACCTGATAGTGTCTATTCCGCACTTTGTCCATTACATCCTCCACAGAACCGCCGTTTACTCCCATTCTACACAGTGCAGCCCTCAAGTTCTCTTCACTGTCGTGGCAAAAGGAATTATGACATAAATATAATGATTAATTTAAAGGAAACACAAAAATGGAGCAATGGAATAAACTCTCATAAGAGGTAAATCTAATTTATAGGCACAGTATCGTACTACATGATGTTTGACTTTTATTTTTCTTAATTTAGCATAACAATTATACGGGGGTATTGGCTTATCCCTTTTGGTCCTTTGAATAAAAAAGCCTAGTTGCTCGAAAGCCAAGTGTTAACCATAAGTTGATGGCGCCAATAAATTCAAGTCGTCTGCAGCGAAAAAGCTTCTAAATTATACTGTTCCATAAAGGTCATTTCTTCCAAAACCAATATTATAAGCTAAGATATATGATATTCCTGAATGGATGATCATCCATCCTAAGAACAATATCAAACTGTCACACAAGACTGAGACACTTGTCAAATCAGTTACTAGTCTTCTACCTAATTTGATGCACTTGAAAACGTAAAATTATGTAGAGAACTGACCTAAAATATCGATAAGGGCAACCATGATGATCTCCAACCCCAGGGGTTGAAGATATGATCTTTTGACAAGAGTAAGGTGTATAATCCTGCAATAACAACAAACACAAGAATTATTATCAACCATAATATACAGACAATAGGACAATTCTGCATGCACGAGGAAAACTGGCCAAACTCAAGATTAAAGAGTTAAAAGATACAAAAGAATATGTCGTCCGATTTACAAGGACATGTCTGTTGTAACAAAATAATAATAATAATAATAAGCTATTCATGTTTTGATTACTTTATTTTTTTGCTGCCACAGTTCGCTTTGCATAACATCAGATCTTTCTATTTCTGATCTGAACTAATTTTGGCTCCTCAACTTAGTCTATCACGATAAAGATGACACATGCATCACCTAGTAAGCAATTAAGGCCAGTGGGTTCAATATCTTACTGTTCTTTTTCCTTCTCTTCCATAATTATGGCGTATGCCGTAGGCATATTCTTTGTCAAACCTCTCTGCACCCACCTACAGCCAGTCAAAGAAAGCAATTAATGTTCAGTAGTCGATTTCCATGCCCCAGTGCTCCAAAATAAGGACATCCACATGCAAATTTTGGGCAGAACAAACACTGATGCACCATTTTTGGCATGCAGGGTCTTGGATGGCAAATAAATAGACAAAGCATAAAGATAGAAATATGCTTCTATCCTGCCTTTTTCCTTTACTATAGCAATGGATGACTTATACAAACAAAACTTGCAAAGCGATTGATGTTATTTTAGGAGACAGTTGACAAGCTAAAATACTAAAAACCGAAAGAAAGTATAATTATTAAAAAAAAAATTCGAAACCAGTATTAGCTTTTAATGTATGGGTATGTGTACTTTTACCTTTTGAGCGAACTCAGCTTTCCAAAACGCAAGAGCATCATCCAACTTCAACCCAACACCCTAATACGTAGATGTAGAAAATGGTTAAGAAATTGCAAGTATTGCTCCTTCACATAAAGCAACATAAAAATAAATGCCATATCGAATCTCTTTAATGGATCATCAAAAAACTTGAATTAATAATAAGGAAAAAAAAAGTATAAACTCGAGAATAAGCAAGGAAAACAGGCCATATGCTTTAAATGGCAAGAACCACGTAATCAGTGCCAACAATTCAAATTGAAGGAAAGGAATACAAGAGAGCCACCAAAACAACAAACAATTACAAAGCATCAAACATGTGGCAAATTATCAAGACAGAGAAGCAATTTGCAAATAAGTGGAAGAAAAACAACCTTCAGAAAAAGACCTAATTGCATCCTTCCCCCATGCTTTAAATGATGATCCTCTCTGAGCTACAAAATAAGGCAGATCAATAAATAAAGAAAAAAACCACGCTAATTATTTCAGGAGTACCAGACCTCGGGGTAAAAATGGTGTAACAGAATAGCCTTGTTTCTCATACTTACTTTTTCAAACAGTTGGCGCATGCATAGAGGGAATGAACTCTTAGCTACCACATCAATGTCTTTGGCAGATATTTCAGCAAATTCCTTAGGCTGTAAATTCAGGCAACCAATCGTCCTAAATAACTAGAGCACATCACGTAAAGGAACAAAATTGAGTTGAAATGAGGAGCAGAAGTACCTGAGAATAGTCAGGACTCAGATAGCTTAAAGAAAGGGCTTCTACAATCTGAAAAACACCCAAGCATTAAGTCCAACACCACATTTAATAAAAGTAATGTACCAGTTTAATGTACAGCATTTCATTATTCAAACCCACAGGAGCTAAGCGATCCTTCTCTTGTTCTCTGATCACTGATGTCCATTTCCTGAAACCAAAATGCATCATTGTAATAGTTTGAAATTGTAAGGTGCATAAAAATCATGCCTGAGGTGGCCAAACAAATATTTTATTTCAGTATAATAATGTGCTGCATATTCAACTTGCCTATGCCAGTTTCTAAGCTATACTTATTGAAGACGGATACTGATGCCCAAATTCATTATTCAATATGAAGTACAAAAGAACTTTGAAACATCAAACTTTCGATAATAACCTGTTTGTTAGAGTGAGTGCCTTTGATAGAATACTGCGAAATTGGGTAACAACAAGAGAAACAACCTAAACAATGAAAATAGAATGCATCAATCAGATCTTTCTTAGCAACTTATTTCAAGGTTGAACTTCCAAATCTAAACATTAGCATTCCCCGTTACCTGATTCATAGCAACATAAGCATACCCTTTCAAGATAAAAACTCTGCGACCAGCTACAAGTTCAGGAACTTCTTCAAATGGTACCTTCAATGAAAAAGTAGAAAAAGATGTAAATGAGAAGCACAAAAAACACCAATTTGAGATGAGAGATTCTACAGTAGAGTTCCTTCTTCCTAGGTATGTCAAATGCTTCTTTCAAACCTTCAACAATATTTTTAAATAATATATCCACCAAATGGGCAATAAAAGCAGTGTTCAATTTCAACATGCTGATATTTTGGCCCAAGGAATTTTATCAACGGATATATGGCAACAAACACTATAAAAAACACAATGACAAACGATTCATATATGACTACTGAAAAGTCCTTTTGCACTCTTATCATGTTCATTTATAAATCCTTATTTACTGATGACTGAAATTAAGATCCGTGCATAAACAAAATGAACTTAATCAAGCCAAATTAAAGACAAACCTTGTAGAAAACTGAATCAGCTGTAAATGGGCAAAAAAATGCACATTAGTATTGGAACAAGCAAAAGAGTAAAAATTAGTACTGAGTTGTAAGGACTTGCCAAAATGAAAGGATAATATTCTTCTTACAAGTCTCAAACATCACAATTTTACATTAAAGAATAACATTTCTACAGTCCTCAAAAATTTTAAAAATTTTTATCCAATATTTAGAATTTTTGAGCCCCACGCATATCAGAACATTGCAAGTTTGTAAAGCTACCAGATAGCTTTCAAAAAAGCTTTTAAATATTTATGCACGATGAACTCTAATACTCAGGGTTGAAGGTGTTCAATGATCAATAAAGGGTGGATCAATACTTTAATATACAGCAAAGCTTGTTCGGAAAACAAACAGAAAGCACGAGAGATTTAAATAGGAATTGATTACCAGCTATACAGAAAGAAACTGTGCAAGTGGCAAAAGTCAGATTCAACTATTTTTTGTAGCTAGGAAAAAAAGTACATGATGCACCATCTAGCTTACAAAATGGGTACTGATTTATCCATTTTTCTTCCCCTGTGAAATCATATTTCTTGAAAACAAGCACTAGACCAGTGTTAACAAGGTGGATCACTTTGTTGGAAGAAAAAAAAAAATTGGTCATAGGAATAGCTACAGTGCCTTTGACAAAGTATCAATGGTATGCGCCTCCCTAGTCTGCCTAGACTGCAACTGTGGCTTCATAAACAAGAATTTTGTCAAAGTTCTCCCAGACCATGGACTCATGAAAAATTTCACTACAATCCAATAATTTTTCATCAATTTTGCAGTTCAAAGGTACCATAATATCACAATTGATTTTGAGAATTTAATGCATTATTAAGCATTTCAGGAAGAGAAGGTATTTAAATTATGCATATCAAACACTAATGGTCCCAACAAGAGATCTGCTCTTACTGGAGGTTAAGGGCTGGCCAATTGAACGTGCAACTTGAACCAATTTCTCCTTTATACCCTGCAGTAAAAGGTCAAAGGACGAAGATTACTAACTTTAGCTTAATATGCAAAATGTGACACAGGCTATGTATTAAAATTTTGGTACAAAAAAAGATTACATATTAAGAAATGTATGTTTAATCAGCATCAAATGCAAATTCCAGAAAACTGTATAAAAACGCCTTGGCAAATCAATAAATAAGAAAATGGATTATAATAACCTCATACTCTGCGCTGGTAACTGCCCCGTATGGAAGCCCAAACTCTGCCAATAGTGCCCTCTGTACAAGCCAAATGGTTAAGTGCATGCCATCAGCACCAAATACGAGGTAAAAGAAAACTGCAAATAAATCAATTAATCAAACTACTAATTTCACCTGAGCCTCAATACTAGTTAATTGACGAAACCGATACCGAAAGAGGGTGGTCTCCATGGAAAGAAACCATTTCCTTAGATCCTCACTGATAAGCAAGTAACCGACAAACATAAGTTAAATTTTTAAGAGATAGAGAAAGATATGGGAAATCGAAGGAATGGTGACCTACGTTCTACAATATACAAGACGCAAAACAAAGTGAGATATAATATCCTTGTTGAGAACTTCTGAAGCCAGTGGATGCCTCATATTTTTTTTCCATAAGTCGTTTACCTGGTCAAAAGGCCAAAAAGAAATTAATAAACCAGATTTTAGAACAGAAAGATTCACTATAACGGTTAAGAATTCAAAAACTATTACCAATGTTTCCATTTCATCAGGCTTCTTTCCCCGAGACAATCCATCGGAAATGCCTTTAAGAACTGCAACCTCAGCCATTAGGGATTGTAATTAAATCGATTTTGAAAAATAAAATTTTTGGAGAAAGGAATCATCGAAAAGAAGAACTAATAGTGATGAAAAGTAACCTCGAAGACGATCCATGGCGTAGAGCTCAAAATCTTCGAGCCTAACTTCGAGAGATGGAGCAGAGCGGTATAGAGGCAGAGTCGAAACGGCTTCATTGGTTTGGGGCTTCCTCGGTTGCTTGACGATCTCCATTTTTGTTTTCTTCAACTTTTCACTTCTTCTTCTTCCCTGTCACGAGAGGAGGAGAGAAAAAAAAAAGTTTTTTTCAATTTTCGTTTTATTTTCTCCTGATTGGAGCGCCAACCGTGGTGGTGAATTGGCGGGAAAAGATTCAGTGAAGTCCTCCTTATAGCGACTGGGTTTTGGATCCGAATATAGAAAGTGGCTATTAAGGGCACTTGGCCCAAACCCATTATATTGACCCAATTAAAATCACGTAACAACTTTTTTTTTTCTTCTCTTTTCAATTTTAAACGTATATTTTTTAAGTGTAGGATTCTTAAAATTTTCGCTTTTTTTAATAGATCAAATTTTAGTCGTAAATCTGATTTATTGTTTTAGTGAAAATTCAAATTCTCATAAAATCGTTAAATTTTAATTTGTCAAAATCCTACCTTTCATAAAAACTTTGTCTTTGTTGACAATCATTCAATTTTTTATCTTCAATTTTATTTTTCCTTTCAATTTTTTCAATTTTTTAGGGGTATTCAAAACCTGACCATATCAGAACAACCTGACCCGAACTAGATATCCAGATAGGATTATTAGGGTAGGGTAGGGTTGGAGGATTTGAGATTTTTTGGATTTCAATTCGGATCGAGTTAAACCCTTATAAACCCGATCCATCCGAACAACACACTCTATTCCCTTTAAATAACAACGTTTTGTGTATTTGTATTCATCGGAATGGAACCCAGCCCCAACAACCCAAATTTCAATTTTTTATTATATAAATAAAAAAAATAAAATTATTTTTTATTAAAAAAATAAATTTAAATTGTTCGGACGGAATCTAAATTTTGCCGACTGTTCGAATAGAGATCTGAAATATTCATATTGTATGGCAAAATTAAGATATATAGAAAAAAATCGAGATTCTGTTTATTCGGGTTTGGGCTGGTTTGACCCAAATCCGCCGATTAACAGCAAACAACCTTGCTGGTGGTTTTTTTTTTGGGGGGGGGGGGGGAATTTGCGAAGGGGAGTTCAACATCAGCAGTAATTTTGTAAACGTTTTCACGTTTTATGGTATTTATTGTGAAAAACTCAAAAAAAAAAAAATATCAGAGCTTAGAAAAATCTTTGAGTAAATCCAAAGCAGTACTATTTTGCCTTTAAAGTTTGTTTTGAAATTTTATTTTATTGTTTAAATTACTTTTGGAGCTAAAATATTTCTATAGATACCGGAAGAATGCTAAAATTCAGATATTTTAGCATAATTTTCAATAACTATATAGATCTTATTTAATATTCATATACATATTGAAATCACCATTTACAAATTTACATACATGCACCAAATGCAAACCTGAACGTCATGTGATTTTGCCACCATATAATCATGATAACGGATAACTTTATTAATCCATAATAGTTTGGAAGATATAATTAATTTGTACTTTTATTAATGCATTATTCGCTTAATTTTATTATGGTATGACAATATACATCAAGACTATGCAATACAATTTCAGAGGCATATAAATAAATTAAATACTATAATTTCCATTAACAAAACCATAAGAAAATCAAGACAGCAAAAATTTTAGAGGCAAATTCATAGATGCTACATATTAATGTGTATCTAATAGATACAAAACGAACAAATGTCTATATATGTATAATTTTCTTTTTTTATTTTAATGTTCGAAGAAGCTCGTGAAATAAATATACAAGAAATTGATAGTATTTAGTTATAGAGAATATGTGTAGAATATAAGACTTAAATACAATTAAAAGGAAGAATAAATTTGCATTTGGGCCAAAATATTCTCAAAATTATCAGTAGATTTTTCAATTGGATGAGAATGCATTCCTTCGTAGGTCGTAACAACAAGTCCTTCATCTCTTGTCAATCTCTGAACTTGCTTCTTCACATTGCATCCTTGATAAGTACAACGGTAGTAGCTTCTATATGTATAAACAGCAATAATTAATAAAGTTAATATCATTATACTCCTTTTCTCAAAAAAAAAAAAGTTAATATCGCTATAATAAAATGATTTAACGTGGATGACAATGCTAGAAAAAATAATACACAATTTCCCCTTAAATTATCATTTAACATATTAGCATATGAACTACTAGAGTATCAAATTACCCTACAATTTGATAAAATTTTATATACTATTAAAATTATATAATATAACTCTTGTATTTATTGAGAACATTATGTTATTTTTCACAATAATGTATTGTTGGTAGTTAAAGTTTAGGAGCCTAATGCATTTTTCTTAAACATAAATGAATTCAATAATTTCACATCATGTAAAAAAAAAAAGTAGCTCCTGAACAAGTTTCATAATAATAAAAGCAATAATCAATTTTCGGGTTGGTTTCACTCACGGTCACCGAACTTATGATAAAATTACGCAATAATTATAAAAGAATTTTTTTTCCATAAAAATCACTGAATTTTGTAAATTTATACAATAAAATCATTTTGATCGGATTTCAGCGAAAAAGTTGCCGGAAAATTCAAGTGTCATCATTTGGACTTGCCACGTCAACATATTGTGCTGACACGTAGATTTTCTGGTGACTTTTTCCCCGAAATCCGGTCAAAATGATTTTATTATCGTATAAATTTATAAAGTTCAATGATTTTTATGAAAAAAAAAATTATGATTATTGAGTAATTTGATCAAAGTTCAGTGATTATGGATGAAACTAACCCTCAATTTTCTTCACACATAATTCAATTCGTGGATAGATGTGTGTGTGTGTGTATATATATATATATATATATATAGTCCTAGTCTAAGTAACAACGTTCTTAAATATCATATTTTCATGCATTGAATACATGAAATTAAAGTCGATCAACATAATTACAAAGTACTTAATGACAGTTGGAAATTCCAGACTTAATGAATAATGCAATATTCATATGTCTGTAACGAAAACTAATCATTCTTAGTTCAAGCATGAACATTCTCTTTACGAATATCTGACAACTCATGCTTGGGGAATAAAAAAGGAAGGTATATGTTTTACTAAACCAATTTCACACCATCCGTTAAATCACAAAAATCAAAAGGAATATTATATATTATTTTCCAATAATATTTATCTGTAATCTTATCGATTATACATTTAAATTTCCGTAGTAAACTTTTGTATCATCTATGTATTCTAAAACTGATGAAAAGAATGTGAAATTTTCCTGCTGCAAGCTCTAATTCTCAAGCTCTTCTTGACATACGTATATTGGTGATAACAATTAATGAAATGAAATTATACAAATATCCCACACATATATGTAAAGATTTAAGATTACATCTAGATCATATGGATATTAGTGTTGAACTCTTAATTATATACAGATTGAAGCAAATCCAAAGAGATAATTTAAAAAGGAAGAAGAAGAAATGAACTGACCTGGGAAATTTATTATTCTTGACAGCTTTTTGGCCATACTTTCTCCATCTATAGCCATCGTCGAGAATATCAACTTGACTCCTTGTTTGAAAAGCATATTTAGGTTTTTTAATTTTCTTCTCTCCTTTTTTCTTCCCCATATTAATTTTCTCTTCATTTGGAGAAGAAGATAAATTTCTATTATCATTACTATTATTATTATTATTTCCATTAAATCCCACAGGAGCCTCCATCTCTTGCATCAATCCCAAGAATCCATTTTCTTCTTTGTTAGCTTGAAAGTAGTCTGTGAAACCAAAGGATGAACTTCCCATGCTCAACGACATGGAGGAAGACGATGTCGTTTCTGGAGATGAAAGTGGAAAAAGTGATGAATAATTCTCCATGGAGATTGAAGAAGAAGAAGATAAAGATTTGAGGCGGCTGAGAATCAATACACTTTATTCTATGCCTGGTGTAGTAAACGGCACGTAAAATATATAATGGTGGGCTTTTAACTACTAATATATAATTAGTTTAATAAATTAAAGATTCAATAGCCGAAATAGATTAAAATGAATCAAAATAATTGGTTCGATTCAATTATAGATTTATTTGGTTTGGCTCGGTTCATCCTTGGATGTCAAATATTCATCCATTATTGGAGCTAATTTTGTAAATAAATAAATAGTGTTCTCAATAATACATATATACATATAGTCAACACATTTCGCTGGATTAATTACAGTTGTTTGTTTCTTGGTCAAAGCATGTGTTTTCAAAACAGTAATTATTTATTATTATGTAGATTTCTCTTCATTCCATATTTTATTCCTCTGATATTAACAGCTTTAGTTTATAGGATGAATGGAAAGCATTGAAATATTATTATAGTATCCTAAAAATGCATGAAATTAGCTATTTTCGCGTGTAAACTGTGAAAGTTTTACAGGTGATACCGAATATTCTTATTAATTAATTGATTATTTATTCCAAATATCTAATTAAGTCGTAATTAAAATTTCAGAGGCATGAAATGAGATTCTCTTTAGTTTGAGAATACGTATCTATACATTTTCTAATTTTTTTTCGAAAGCACATGTATGCAAAATTATTATAAAATAAATCTGGTAAGAAAATTTTCTCACGGTACCATATGTTATATATAAATATACATGTATTAACATCCAATTGGAGTATTTTTTTTAATCCAACAATTAAAATCCATTGTGTATAGTATATATAAGCTACCGAATGAATACTCTTATAAAGACAAAAATAATTAATTATCCACATTCATTGAATATATATTTGAGTGCAGTACTCTTTTATCCTTGATTGAGATAAAATTGTTTTGATTTATTTAAAAAAGAAAAACTAGGTAATCAAAGTGATCGTGCTTCGGAAGAAGAAATGAAAAAAAAATTGTGTTGAAATAACTAAAATTTGCATTATTGATAAAAAATTTACTTAATGAAGATTTTAAAAGAAATCAATTGGAATGAAAAATAAAATGAATTATTTTTTTTATTGATCCAATAGGTATTTATTTGAATTAAATTTGATTTGAATCATTTTTTTAGATGAGTTTGAGTTGAATTTTGGGCTTATTAGATCAATTTTGCTATATCTACCAAAAAGTACTTTTGACTAATCCATTCGGTTATTTTTATGAATAAATACGGTTTGATTTTCGATTATAAACAAACCAAAATAATAAAAAAAACAAACAAATCATAAATTGAAATTGAAATTTTGATTTTACCAATAAAAATCGAACCGATTTTAAATTTAAAATATTTTATTAAGTAAAATAATATAATTTTAAAAAATTTCAGTATTTAAGTTTTTTTTTATTATAACCCAACTGTTAAATTGAACTTTATATATTTTAGCAATCAAAATAATTATTAGAATAATCAAATTAATTCAGTTTGATTTTCTATTATAATCGAACCGTATTTATTACTTCTGTTAATAAATGGTTTGTCAATCCTGTCGTGTATGTGTGAACCAATTTTGCGGCAAGCGAAGCAGATTCAATGGATTTGGAAAAAATATACAAAACTATTCATAGTCTTTGCCTCGTTGACTATATTCCAAGAGGAGATTTGTTCAACTGCGAGATAAGCAAATATTAGATATGCATTATTTATTCCAAGCTAAAACAGACGCACTTCCATTCTTTGTTTTTAAGTTTAATTAAATTTGAATTTGTATTTTTGGTCGCAGTCCTTTTACCATGGAAAAAACTAGACATATAAACGAGCACGTGGGTTTGAATGGTTAAGTCTACACGTAAAGGCTTGTGGTTTGAAATATTGGCGAGTCAGCCGCGCAGCCGCTTACAGTCAAACCCAAAATAACAATCAATAACGTGGGCCCCAAAGATTGCAAAGATGGTCATGCCTGAAATCCTTATAAATAACGATAAGGTGAAATTTTACCCCTAAATTATAGGAAATGGGATAATTTTGGTCCTATATTTTTTTAAGTCCATTTTATCTTTAAATTTAATTTTTTAGTATATATTTTATCCATGAAATGGACAAATTGCTGATTTAATTAACACTAACGGCATCCAATGAGAATGCGATACTTCATTTATCATATGTATTTTTCTTTTCTAGTAAGCATAATTTTTTAATTAAAATTTGACAATGTGGCATGCATATTTGTTTCCCAATAAATTTTATTTTAAAAATTTTC
Source organism: Excoecaria agallocha (assembly GCA_037975025.1). NCBI lineage: Eukaryota > Viridiplantae > Streptophyta > Magnoliopsida > Malpighiales > Euphorbiaceae > Excoecaria > Excoecaria agallocha. Next base: position 54,483,497 of record CM075807.1, on the reverse strand, counting down.
AAGAAAAACTCTCATTTTTTTCTTTTTCTCCTGTTCCCTTTCTTATTCTTATTCTTCAAAATTCACCAATTCGCAAACAACATTCTAGAAAGATTAACAATGCCAAATAAAAATTAATAGTAAATCAATAAATTTTATTCCTCAATCATCTATTTTTGGTTTTAAAAAATTAGAGAGAAATAAGAACAAGAAGATAAATTTTAACCCTCAATTGTAATTTTTGTCCAAAACAAATCAGATAAGATTATAATTATCCAAATACAATTTCCATTGTTCAAATTAAAAAATAAGGAGTCCCAGCCATACTTGCTAAAAATCAATCCAATCTAACGGTAAATTTTTATTTTAGTACAATTTTAACACTTGATTGATGATATTATATTTTAGTACAATTTTTATATATAAATTTTAGTATTTTTTACTTTTAAATTTAGTGCAATTTATAATTTAATATAATTATTATTTTATTTTATTTTATAAGTTCTAAAAAAAATTATAAATACAATAGTTAATTTATTTCAAACTATTTTAAAATCACCTCAAATCATTATAAATTACAATAAAATAATTGTCCCAAACCGTTTTGAACCATCTATATTGATTTGGGTTGGTTTTTTGTATTTTTAACCAAACCCAAGCCATGAGCCGTCCTAATTTTAACTTTTGTAATTTTATTTCTTTTGACTAGTTATTGAGTTATAACTGCATAAAGAGAGAAAAAACTTATGACCGACATGTACTTATTTTCTAATATATAGAAATTAATTCTTTTTTTTTTCAATTCGCTTTTTTAACGGAATGATATAGCACGCAATATATTTATGCACCATATAATTCATGTCAACAGATAAAAAATGCATATAAACTCCATTAGTAACACTCATTTTATATTATATCTATATTGGTAGTTCATACTTGAAATCATTAAAATTATTTTACTACTATGAAATCTATACTGATTGTTAAACTTCTGCATTTTAAATAACGTGATTTAATGTGCATGCAAAATTTTAAAAATATTGAATTATCCGAAATACTGGATCGTATTGTATTGTATTATTTTATACCGAAAGAACCGAAGAATCGTACCGAATTGTACCGAATTTTTATAGAACCGTACCGAATTGTTCCGAATTTTTAAGACAGTTACAATACTTAATTTTTAAAATTTCCGAAATTTCAATACAATACGGAGATTTATAAATTCCCGAATTATATCATACCGTGTACACCCCTTTGACATTTCAAGTTTTTCGTTTATATCTAACTCTAAATTTATAAGTAATGTATTAAATATTTCATATTAACTAGTTATAAAAATAATATTATTCTTAAAAAAACTTGAGCAATACTCACTTCACAAAAAGTTAAATCAAAATTTATTTTTTTCACAAGAAATTTTAATTTTTTTAAATAATATTTAATATTCAATTTTTATTTCGTGCATTGAGTGCACGTTGTTGAAAAAACTACCTCTAGCAATAGATCAAGAAATGTTTAACTCTAGACTGCTTCATAAAATAAAATAAAAAAAAAACAGACTGAATACCAAAAAAATATATATTTAAATCCCGCTCAAAATGAATAATGTCTATAATTGTAAATATATATTCATATTTATTTATTTGGAATTTTTGTGTACATTAATGTAGTATAATTTTACTCATGGATTTGAATGAGTAATGCATGTATCTTAAAAATTGTGAAAATTATTATTTTTTATATGAATATGATATTCAATGGTTAGCTCAATTCATTAACTAATAAAATCACAAGTCAAATTTCAACGAGATTATTCAACATCGATCGTCTGTGAGATATTAATATGGCTTTGAGGAAATTTATATTTTACCAACAAAGTAAAAAATTTATGTGGCAGATATAGGTTACTATGGATAAGTAATTAAGTGATCACCGGTAGGAATGATCACGGGACGGGGAATCCCCGTCCCCGGTGGGGACCCGCCCCGAATGGGGCGGGAAATCCCCGAAAAATTTCCCCGTGGGGACGGGAATGGGGGAAAAGTATTCCCCGACTTATAATTCGGGGGCGGGGACGGGGATTGTGATTCCCGCCCCGAAATTTCCCCGCCCCCGAAATTTAATTACTAAATTTAATTATATTTATATAATTTGGTTTTAAATTATATTTAATTTTAGTTTTATCAATTGTTAAAATTTATATTAGTTTGATTTGTAATTGAATTTATATTTTTAATTATTAAATATTATATTTTCAATTATAATTAATTATTAAATATAATATTTTTATTATAATTAAATTTTTTTAAAAAATAAAAATATTTTTTATGCGGGGACGGGGGGAATTTTTTTCCCGAAATATTTTCGATCCCCGCCCCGTCCTTGCGCGGGGCAGTAGGTGGGGAGGCACTCCCCGCCCCGCGATCATCCCTAATCACCGGTCTACTTATTATTATTATTATATTTTTTTGGCACGAACTATTTAAAATTAGGACTATAACCAGCCCGCTGCAGTTGGTAAAATTTCACTTTCCGACTTATATAAATTGATTTAATAGATGTCATCTTAAAAAAATAAATAAATTAAGAATGACTTTTATTACGGGCTAGAAATCTTATGAGTACATAGTGAAATGTTTTAATCCATCACGTTAGCTTAGTTTGCTGCAAATTTATTGGCCGACAAGGGTTTCTTCTTATATATATATATATATATATATATATATATATATATATATATATATATATATATATATATATATATATATATATATATATATATATATATATATATTTGTTACACTTTGGTTCCTTCGGATCAAAGTGATATGCTCATGGGTGATATTTATAGGATTGTTTCCTCCCCAACATTATTTTGTAATTCCTGCTTGCTGTCTAAAAAAAAATCTAAATTCAAATCGAATCGAAATTTGACAAATATGTATTTTTTGAAATTATTGACCAAACTTATCATTGAAATTCACATATCTTTCTAATGAAACCGAGTTGAATTGATCATATATATATATATATATATATGGATTAATTAATCATGAATTAATGGTTAATCAGTACTTAAAAATCTAAATTATAATAATTAATAAAAAAATATAAAAATTAAAAATCGTAATCAAATCTATCGGATCGATCAAAATCGACTAGATTTAAAATTAATTTTATGATTAACCATATTTTTGATTTTTTTTTGCCGATTTCCATGCATTGCTACCTTTGTACACGGGAGTGGAACAATATTTAGAAAATTGTGTTAAGAAATTTTATTGATTATTGAAATTAATAATAAATTTAATCTAAAACTAATAATATAACCGGTCAAAAGACTCAAAATGTAAAACGTAAGCACCCATAATTTGAGCATGTTTGAAAAAGATCAACAATAATATAATATCGCAGTCAGATGATTACTCAATCCTAACATTATTCTTTCTTCTAGTTATCCTGATTGGAATTTGAATTCTGATTGGCTGGTCAGCATTATTTTCTTCATATTTGTTTCTGATAGCATTAATTGAAAAAAGAACCTTTCATGCAATTTATTTCAAAACTATCAATCAGCCATGCCTTTCATGAGATGAAAAATAAATTAAGAACTCTTCCAAAACGACAAATAAATTTGCGTCAATAAGAGAGGCAGATCAATATATACTTAAGGGTCAATTTAATCTTTTATTATTATTATTATTATTTTTTTTTTGTAATTAAATCGATTTTTTTTAAAGTTTATTCTAATTTTATTATCCTGTACAAAGGGGAGAAACTTGTGCTGGCATTAAGGGTGTATAGAACCGAACCGAACCGATCATTTAGACACCCCTAGCTTACATGTGTTATTATAATTATTATTGCTGCCTTGAAGGCACGTTGAAGCCTCCGCATGAACCATGAAGGCTCCTTTAGTCCAGTCAAATTTTGTATACGGCAGCTTCAGCCATTTATAATAACTAGTTAATTTTTTTTAAAATTGTATAATAATTTATATCCTCATATTTAGATTTTTATTTAACACATATTTTATATTATAATTTATATCCTCGCATAAGACATCACCAGTGACGTACAGATTTTGGAAACACTGTTGCAACTCGCAAGTGCTTATTAACATATGACGATTAATGGATAATTGTGAATTAATTAGCAAAATAGTTAAAAATCTGGTTGATTTCTCAATAATTGTAGTTTGAATTCCATCGTGTTAGGCCCTTATAATATAATTATAAAAAAGAAAAAGCTCATTCAACTATCAAAATATTTTAAATCTTATTTTTTCAATACTTAACTTATTTTATGGAGGATTAATTTAATGAATTAATACTAATTAAAGAGTTTTTGAATTTTGGTTGAACAGTCTAAATGGATACTTAAAAGGAAATGAATGGAGTATTAATAAGATTTTTTTCATGAATAAAGGACAAGGAGTTGTTCATGCTTATAAAAAAATAATGATAGATATAACTTATTGGTAAATTTGACCTTGATTACAAAATTAAAATAATTTATAATTTTAATTTTCTCATATTCTATTTTTGATGTTAGAGATAGTTAATACTAATAGATAAACAAATGGGCCTGGTGAAATGTTTGGCTTCATGGACTATCCCTGAGCTTGTTGTAGATCTCAGCTCAAATTGTTAAAATGGGCCTATGGCTATGGGCCAGCTATAGATCAGCTTTTAGCTCTTATTAGTTTTTACTTTTGAATAGCTAAATAATTTCTACCAATACCCAACATGTTTGGTGATCTCTAAATTTTTTCATTTTTTATTTATATTTTTATTATATATGTAAAATACTTTTTTTTAACAGTGAAAGAAAGGGAAACTCCAATTACATAGAACTAAAGGTGTGCAAAAATCGAACCGATTAACTCGATCCGTATCGATGCATTATGATAGGGTTAATAGGGTTAGTTTGGTTATTTGTATTGTGTATATTTGGGTTCTGGTCGGATGAAATCAGACTAATCCGATCCGATCGAACAACCTAAAATTTTTTAATATATAAATAAAAAAAATTTAATTTTTCTAAAATATTAATTAATATATAATATATATTTAATATAATTTTAAACTTGTTAATTTGTTGTATTTTTAAAATATTTTTATGATATTTAATATTATTTATTTGTATTAATTTAAAATTTTTATTTAAATATATAAATTAAAAAAAATTAGATTGATTGGATCAGAGCTCGAAAAATATCGAACGAGTAGGAATCCAATATTTAGCTAGCTCCATAGCATGTGCAAGCAAAATCCGATAAAGACGTGGAGGAGCTGATGAGAAACTGTGGAGTCCTAGCGGGCACCGAACCACGAAGTCTGTCAACCAGTCAGCTGCGGTGTTTCCCCTTCTATACACGTCGATGACTTGCACACTCCAACCTCTAGATAACAACATTTTAATAGCCCTCAGCGTCGATGAAAAGGACCCCAAAACAGTCTGGTCTTTCCACGTAGTCGTTGCAGCCAAGCTGCCCCCCTAAGAATGATTCATCGGAAATTCACATCCACGGCACAGAGAGCACATAAAAAAATGGCCCAAAGCTCGGCCTCTTTGAAACCCCACAAATGTCAATACCTAATTTTAATTAGTGTAGAAGTGATGCTTGGTCCTCTCTCTAATTTACAGCATTAATTATCTTGATGACGGAATTATTTAAGTCTAAAGGACTAAGGAAGAAATATTATTATTATTATTATTATCATCATCAAAATCAGATTAACCATTTTTTTTTATCAAAAATAAGATTAATCACCAACAAATTTAATTATAAAATAACTTATTTATATGTATGTAATAATTATTTAATTTCTCATTGGTGGTAGAAATACAATAATAATCCATATTCCTGCTTAATTTGACGAAATCTCTGCCGCGCCAAAAACAAATGGACGTCGCTTGCACTCCATGGCAACTTGAACCGAAAATTCGAAATTCATTTCTATTCTTATAAGTTATCATATAAATTTTAGTATAAAGCTTACGTTTTGCCAAAATTTCTGCTTCTGGTCGATTTCTTATCGACTCTGAGTTTCGAGTCAATACAGATGGAAATGGATATGGCTGCAATTAAGGTATCATTGATTGAATTCAGAGCTTATGCGAATTCGTTCCTATCGGAATATGAACCTCTCACTCTTCTTCTTGCTCCTCTCTTCACGCTCCTCCTCGCATGGATTCTCCGCTCGTTTCTTCGTGTACTTTATGAAAATGGACTCAGAGCCACCGTTTTAGGGTTTCTTATGCGTTGCGTCAAGTACGTAATTTTACTTCATCGATTTATGAGTACAAAATTTTTGTTTCATAAATAATTTGATCGTTAAATTTGGTTTTCTACATAATTCAATTGTCTTTTATTTTATTTTATTTTATCATGAAGGATGGTGCCTGGGGTCAAGAGCTATATAGATGCCGAGAAGCAGAAGGTTAGTTATTGTTTTTATTTTATAAATGATCGGTTCGGTGAAACAGTGGATTTTTACCTTGTTGGATTGTTAATTCTATTGTTTTATTTTCGGATTCCTGGGGCCTGTTTGGAGTCTAATAAATGAGGGGGTATTGAATCAGAGGAAGTAATAAATGAAAATTTGTTCAATTTTGTTTCAGCCTTGGAGGAATATTGTTAGTAGTAGTTGGCATTGAATGCACAATTTTTGTTTTTAGCCATGAGGCAGTTGATGGGTAGGACTGGTCGTTATGTTTTTATGTCCAAACTTACTGTTTGCTGTGCTGCTATTGACGAGTGCAGAATTTTGTGTAACAGTATTAACTGTCTTATTTTCTTATCTTTTTCTTAGCAATTCTTGGTGGATGAACAATATTGCTGATGAATTATGCTTCGGAGTTATGTAGGATGCAGATCGTAGTAGCTGGCTAATGATGGCAGTTTTGTTAAGAACTTCAAGACATGATTGGTTAACTTTTATTTATAGACCATGAATTAACAATTATTAGGGATGATAGAATAGTGCCTTTCATGGGAGAAACTTCTGCTCGGATAATAAGCTTCTATTGAAACATATTACCAGCCTAGACATGTGAGTTTGTATGTTTACTCCCCCTATTCTACTTAAAAATTCGGTTTTTAAGGTTTTTGGCGTTCCATTTTAAGTGTCATTTTTCAGAATTCAGTGCAGGCTTTCTTACATTTTTACATAACTACCCTTATTTATGGAGTCCCACTATTGCATTGGAAAAGAAAAGTAATAGGGTAAAACTCCATTAATTCTCTTTTATAAAAGTATAGTGTCAGAAAACTAGTAAAACGGTATCTAGGTAAATTGAAATGAAAATTTTTATAGAATTGAGGTAAAGTGGAACCAGAGATTATAATTTTTCGTTTTAGCTTTTTGATAGTTAAATGGCAGCAGGGGAAGTTTCACAACCTAAGTAGGATGATAGATCCTTAAGTGATGTATTGAAAGTGAATCTGTGCTATCAATTTACCTCTATAGATCTCTTCAGCTTTCCAATCATTGGATGGAGACACATTTGTATTAAAGTGATGGAATTATCTCTTCAGCTTTCCAATCATTGGATGGAGACACATTTGTATTAAAGTGATGGAATTAGCTACCATTTTCCATAAGGTCCCGTTTTCTTCCACTGAACTTTTCTTGTGAGCTTACATTTCACACAGTAAACTGATATAACTATTTCAGCAAAACGGTAAGCAAATTATGTATTGTGTGAAAAAGGCCAATTCTCTGTGAGGGAATGTATCCATTTTAACTGATGTAGTGCTTTGGGTTACTCAATCACTTTGTATATGGGAGTGATAATTGAACTCAATGTTTTTCTGAAACTCCTTTTGTCTCATGTGAATTTTTTGGCCTTTGAGTATGTAGGTTGTAGATAAGTTGCAATCTGGTAGTAAATCTAAACGGGAAAGCTGGAGGTCAGAGCTTCCAAGGGAAGGCTTGGGAGCAGGAATAATAGGGAAACTGAAAGAGGAGAAAAGGAATGATGTAGTATGGCAAGGAAAATGTTCTGGTACAGTGTAGGTTTGCTCATTGTTTACAAATGGAGTATCTCATGCATTGATGAAGAGAAAATTCTTTGTTCTGTATCTTTTGTTTGACTTAAAGATAAATTATTTCAATTTTATTTTTGTTTATGTTTTTTTTTTGTCTTGCAGCTACATTGGGGGAAGTGAATCTGAAGGACATTTTTCTTTGATTAATGAGGCATGTTCAATGTCAGTAAGATATTGCGTACCTTACTCATTTACTTATTAAATCATCCTAAAGAATTCCTCTTTAAATAACTAAGTTGTTTTTTTAGTATGGAATTTGATTTGTACTTTATCAAATTTGACTAGAGAATGAAATGTATTTTGGGGTAAAACTGTGATAAAGATGTATTTTTGCCATTTGCAGCTTTCTTCCAACATGTAGCTAAACTTGCATTGCTACCTGGAAGGAAGCTAGCTGGTAATTTTTTGGCATTGTAAGTTTGTAATGCATACTGGTCAGCAAAGAAGCTATTCTAGTGCCCGTTAATTATTGTAAAGATGTCTACAGATGTGCATAGATGTATTGCTACCTGCACTCTTTTGTGGCTTTGTGTCCCCGCAGAAAAGGGCATTGCAGCTTATTTAACTGCATCTGCTTGCATCAGCAAATTTCTTGAATATTATTTGGGAATGTACATTTACTCTTTCACATTCTATCCTGAAAAATTTAAGATTTTTCTTTCGTCAACAGCAAACCCGAAAATATCAGCATTTACTAACATTGATGTAAATAATTTTGCTATAGCAATATCTTAATAACAACATTTGCATGTTCTCAATTTAATGTGGATTGTAATATCTGCTGAGAACATTATGATTAGGTCAATATTGCACCTGTGATACTACTATCTTTTGAAAGATGCATTTGGCATATTCTTTAATGCAATGTCCATTCTAAGCTTAGGTCATTACAGGTCCTGTCTTGACAACCACGAATTGAACTTGTAGTTATGTGCTTCCTCTTCCTTCATACTCAACCTTCAGCTGGCTGTAAAAAAAACCTGATTGAAATTCACTTCCAGGTTTGCACATACCAACCCATTACATCTGGATGTATTCCAGAGTGTAGCACGATTTGAGGCAGAAGTGGTGGCAATGACAGCTTCTCTACTTGGTAGCAAAGAAAAAGCTTCTGGAGGAGAATTATGCGGAAACATGACATCTGGAGGAACTGAAAGTATATTGTTGGCTGTCAAATCATCTCGTGATTATATGAAGGCTAACAAGGGAATTACAAAACCTGAAATGTATGCCTCTTGTCAATAATGTGGTTTCTCAATTTGTTATTTTCTTTATTTTTTGCTGAAAGTCTTGAGGACTTTTTATAAGAGTGATTTCTTTCCCAAGTGTAGGATCATACCTGAATCTGCACATTCAGCATACGACAAGGCAGCACAATACTTTAACATCAAGCTGTGGCGCGTTCCAGTAAATAAAGAATTTCAAGCAGATGCCAAAGCAATCAGACGGCACATTAGCAGAAATACTATTTTGGTACATTTGCTGCAGTCTATAACTATTACATCATTCATGTTTCAATGCTCTCTAGCCAGAACAGAATTTCTGGAGTATATGTTATTCCCACTGTATGGTTGTTTTGTCAAACATAGGATGTGAGTTGCAAGTTGGCTTAATTCTATTATCATGGTGCTGCAGATTGTTGGATCTGCACCAGGGTTTCCTCACGGAATCATTGATCCGATCGAGGTACATGACATCCACATCTGCACTCTGCTGAATTGATAATTATAAAAATCCATAAATTCTCAGTATATTTAAATTTACTTGTCTTCAGTAGCTGTTAATTTATGTAAAAGTTTCTCTTATAGGAGCTTGGTGAGTTGGCTTTTCGACATGGGATATGTCTCCATGTTGACCTTTGTCTTGGTGGTTTTGTATTGCCTTTTGCTCGCAAGCTTGGGTATGTATGATCTTTCTAACATCAGTAATTTTTCATTTGGTGGTAGCCAATCTGCGTATGCTGCTTACCTTTGAAATTAATTCATGGATTCCTTGTGTTGAAGGAATGTGGTTGTCTGCTTTCAAAAGATCCTTCTTTTATGCATTTCAAAGAATTCATGATTTTTTTAGACTTTGTATGCATTTGGTTGTCGTATTGCTTGGGTATGTGTGTTTTTTTTTAATTTCATTTTGGAGTAAGTTAATAACTCTTTTGTAATGAATTACAGTGTATGATTGTATTATGACATGTAAAAGCTGTTTAGGTGCTAGATTTTAGTCAAAATACTTGAACTGCTTTTCTTGGTGGAAAGCTATCAATATCTGTTTTAGTATCCTATACGTGTGCTGTCTTTGGGTATTTTTGTTGGAAAGCTTATCTGGAGGATCAAACTGATATGCTTTAAAAGTTTACTTTATTTGATAAGTTAGTCATTGCATGTATGCCTCACTTACTTCAGCTTTGCATGTTACTTTTACGAGTTTAGGCTTCTGGATGACATGTATCTATGATGTGTTGGTGGCTATTATCTGATATCAATGCCTTAAGTTGCTCTTCACAAACCCTCTTATCATGTCCACACTCATTTTTCCTTTGCAGCTATCCGATTCCACCTTTTGATTTTTCTGTTAAAGGAGTAACCTCAATATCAGTAGATGTGCATAAATATGGGTTGGCTCCCAAAGGAACAAGTGTAGTTCTGTACAGAAATCATGATATTAGAAAGGTAAAATCCACTACTGAGGTTGCTCCACCTTTCAGAAGACATAGTTTTCATCTGCTAGGTGGAGTTACTAGTACTCTCTCCTTGATTTGGAGTTAGAAATTTACTAATTTTGTGGGACATATATCATGTTGATTCTTCTTCTCACACAATCTGTTCCTATTTGACTTCATCATTTGAGATTTTGAGCAACTCTGTTTTTCATTTCAATAGTGGATCTCATGCATTACTCATGTACTGATGAATTTCTCATCTTGGTTATATTTATATCCTTTTTCCAATTTAACTATACAGTTGGATAATTGAACTGTAGAAACCACAAAATTTTACTAGTATGTTTCCATATAAAATATTTTGCTGGAGATGCAGATTCTTGTTTTTCCATTTAGCTTATGTTTCTGCTAATTCTTGCTAAATTTTTTCTAATTTGAGTTTTCTTTCATGGCATTGATTATTTGTACGCATTGCTCTTTTGCTCACTGCCATCCAACAGCATCAATTTGTAGCTGGTAAGTTTACTTTTCTTTGCCAAAAAACTCTTATTTAGAGAAATAATCCTGTTTGGTTAAGGCACTGAGCAAATGTTTTGGTCTTCTCTTGCCATGACCTTGTTCAATTGTATTCAATTGGCCATATTGATTTATTCCCCATTTTCCTTAAATGAAGACATTTGAACCAAAATTATGTATTCAAGCTGATGAAAGTCTAGATGGAAAGGGCATGCTTCTTGTGTTGAACATGGGTGTGGGTGCATGCTGATTTTTGGGAATCCATTAATAATAGTTTCTTTTGCAATTGGACTTGGTATTTTTTGTGGTTTTCTAGTTTCGAAACTAGTATTTTCTTTTTGTGGTCCTTGCTGCAGTGACTGAGTGGTCCGGTGGACTCTATGTATCTCCTACTATTGCTGGAAGCAGGCCTGGAGGTTTAATAGCTGGGGCTTGGGCAGCGATGATGTCTCTAGGAGAAGAAGGTTTCGGCATTTTGCTTCATTTATACATATATATATATATATATATATATATATATATATATATATATATATATATTTGGCTGATCATGGTTTTCATTACATCTTAAAGGGTACTTGGAGAACACAAAAGCAATAATGGGAGTATCGAAGAAAATACAGGAAGGGTTTGTATTCTTGCAATCATTTTCCTTTCCTTTGGTTTTTGTCAGAACTTTAAAGTTATTGAAATTCGACATTATCTATTTCAGAATTGAGGAGATACCTGAGTTATTTGTTGTTGGAAAGCCAGATATGACAATTGTGGCATTTGGATCAAATGTTCTGGACATATTTGAAGTCAATGATATTATGTCATCGAAAGGTTGGCATTTGAATGCACTACAGAGACCCAACAGGTAGGCAATTCTTGAAAATTCTGTCTGACTCAATGCTGTAGGCTATAGCCATGTGAAACTATGATTTGCATTTTGAATTGATCAATCCATGTTTTGTTACTATTACTGTTGTAGATCTCTTTAACCACCTGTTCTGTTTGGTGTCTCTGGTGAGAATTTTAATAGACTAATATTTGTTGCTTCTCCTAATGTTGCTGAATTAGCCTTCACATATGCATTACTCTGCAACATGTATTGGTTGTTGAAGACTTCCTTCAGGATTTACGGGATTCTGTGCAAACCGTAAGTACTCTTTGTAAGAAAGGGATAAGGCTGAAATTTGCCCATAAACTATTCAAAATGGTATAGATTTGCGGGATGAACTTATTTTCTCTTTTGGGTTCTAAAATGTTGCTAAATTATGCGAAAGGGCTCATATTTGCCTTTGTTTGTAACGAGGCAAATATGGACCATTTGTTAATGTACAAATGTGAACTAATTTGGTAACTACATGGACAAATGTAAGCCGTTTAATAGGACACGGATAAATATGAGTTAATTTGGTAATATTTTGGGCATTTTTTGAATCAAATTATAATTTAAGGGAAAATATGTACTATTTTACATATTTTATGGGTAAATTTGGCCTTTTCCGGTAAAGAAATTATGAAATTAGCCATTTTATTGAGATGCAAGTGCTTGAAAGTTGTTTATGGGGCTAACAGCTTTCATTTCCTTAATATTTCAGGTCAAAGAAAATCCAGGTCCCATAAGTGGAGGCCTAGCTCCAATTTATGGTGCTGCAGGGAAGATACCAGATAGAGGTATGGTTCAGGAGTTGTTGGTAAACTACATGGACAGTACTTGCTAGTGGCTTTAACTTTCGTTCATGTCTTTGATTTGTAACATTTTGGTGAATTAAGGTGTAATAATTGGTACTGCTTTTTATTTATTTCTCACATGTTCTATAATAATTGCTATTGGGTTCTATTCATTTGTCACATGCTGTATTTGCTCCTAATTCAACTAGATTAAAAGAACTGAGGAAACTAAGGTTGATTAGGCTTTGATTTGTGCCTAATGGTAGAAAGATTTCAGATTCTGGACAATATAATTTTTCATTTGTGCTGGCGGTTGGAGCCAAGTACAAGTAATTTCTCGGAGAGGATAGAGGTGACAGTTTAGTGGTAAAAGTTGGAACCTACGCGATGTGTCTAAATGGTAGAAAGCAATGAGAGGAAACAATAACACCCTCTAAAACTGTAATTCTTCCAAACTATTTGAGAGCTCCATTGTTATTTACACCAATAAACTTGTTGCCCTGTGCATGGCCTATGGTACATTGTGTGAAAACTAGAGTGGATCACGTACGATGGAACTACACAAAGAAAAACCAAAATTTAATTAAATTCATTAATTAAAATCAAATCAAAATTTGGTACTCAGCAAATTAGTGATTGAATTTTTTCTAATATCTCCAACTAAAAGGGAATCAATAAAGAAATTTATTACGCAAAAATGATGCTGTTTTAAAAATTTTGATTTTTTGAATTTTGAATTTTAATAATTAGAATTAAACTGATTATTTAAATTAATTCAGGTCGATTTTTCATAAAATTTGAACTCTTCCCATTTCAGATTTTTATTATTATTTGGGCCCTCTAATTAGGACTATTTGGGCCGTTATACTGAAAGTCCGAACTTTTGGGCCACGATGGGCTTTTTTCGCTCAGCATGCGCGAAATCAAATAAAATATAGCGCGGTGGCTCGATTCACCAACGGACATCCGTTAGAGAATGGAGGAGATCGCAGTTGCTCACAACCATTAGAGAATGGAACATATTCAGCTGTCCGTTCTTTCTGTCTCGATTCCTCTCAGAGCAACCCCAAAATCAAAATTTGAGCATTTCTTTTTGAATTTTGAGGTCGATATATCTAAATTCTCTTTAGAATCGTTCGTTCGGTTTTGTGGATGTTCTAATTTAGAAACTCGACTTTGAATGGAATTTCCTTTTTAATTTGTAAATTTATTGTACATCAATAATAGTTGACATTGAGTAATGCAATCATTCAATCGGGTGAGAAAGCTGCATTGATGCTTCGGGTAGGGAATAGATGGGCCGCATGAAGAAGTTTTAGCATAGAGAGGGAGGTTTGTCTGTAACTTTTACTCTCTGTCGTGATTTCCAGTTCATGAGGTCAGTAATAAGCTCAACAGGGCCAGTGAAGCTTTGTCTATCGTATGAATTTGCATTGATATTGAGTTTCTAGAAAATGGGTAAACAATTTGGTGACTTGGACTTGTTAGTTATTCTTGCATTCTGATTCGAGTAGGAAGCCAACTCGTTCATGATATTTTCCTCTTCTTTTTCTTCTTGGTTAGACGTTTGGACATCAATTACTAGAATGATAAGGAATTTGAACGTTCTGAAGCTGGACACTGCGCCATGTGTTATTCGATTATAACAAGTTTTCTTTTCTGATCCACATTTGAACGTTCTGAATGATGAGGAAGTAAAGGAATGATTTTAGCTTTGTTTTTCAAAATTATATTGATGATACAGGTGCATGTGTTTTAGAGTGAGTGAGCGAGTGCAAATATCTTCTTTGTTCTCTCAAAATGCTGCTTGATTTAGCTGATGCTCAAATTTGGGTGGATAAACTTGTATTTTAATGGTATTTTTAGTTGCAGCACTGGTAAATTATGTAATATATGGTTCTGCTCTTAAAGATCTTCAGCTCAGCAAGACTCTTTGTAGAATTTGTAAATGCAGCAACAGTATTCTTTCAGATAAATGTTTAGCACAAAAGCAATATGTGTTCTATTAAATATGAATTGTTGAAGACAAGTCTTTGGTGGGACTGCCCCTTTTATTTATAAATAATTATATGTCCACTACAGTTCTTCACAACAAGCACTTGCATATTACTGATAATGAATCACCATACAAACAGACTATTACTTCTGATCAAATTGAGGATGACAGTTTAGAGGCACGGTTTACTTCTGCATCTGCATTTTAGAGCTCCAGCACCAGGTCTGCAATGCAATCATTTAACTGAGTTATCATAGTTGCTATGGAGTTGGCACCAAAACAAGCAAAATACTAAAATATGACTGGATACTGGGGCTAAAATCATACGGTCCACAAACATTCAATACTTATACTGCTTCATGCTAACACCGAGTCAATGTGGAAATTCAGTTGCCTACAACTTGTATACTTGGCTAGAGTAAGATCTCAAATTGGACAAAAATCACACATATCAAGAATAGACATGCTTGCTTTAATCCTAACAAATATTGGACATTGCTTGAGCTATGTGGTCTGTAACTCTAGCATTCAGATTCTTGGTAAACATTCTTTCCATGGTGTATTTTGAGTATAGGAATATTTAGGTAACTTACAGTCAGCATCTGTTTTGATCCAGCATTCCCTGCTTCCATTTGGGTCGCTGCTGCCAAGAGTGAATTGAGGTGGGTTAGATTGACTCTTGTAGCGCCTTATGCTTCTCTTTGACAGAGCTCTTGGAGGAAGTACTATGATGTCTTCATCTAGGAGCATCTGTCCTCCATTGTTGTGTCCCCCATTATTGGTGTTCTTTTTATTTTCATTTTTTAGGTGTTTATTTGCCTTCCGAGCAGATGTTGAGCTTTCAGGATGTACTTTCCTGTGGAACATATGGAGGATCTGCATGCAATTCATTGACAAATGTTTTAGAACTAGGATTCTACACTTATGCTTTAATTCCTAAGATCCATATAAAGCTTTTCTGGAGAGGCAATTTGTCAGTTATCCTGTGAATTCATGCACGAACACAGAAACCAATTAAGAGAATGCAATTCACTTACAAATTAATCAATTGATTATTTTATTGAATTATTTCATTAATGTTTTTCAAGAATATGTTGCGCTGCTTTTTGTTGATCATTTAGCTGCAAGGTAAAGATTATTACAATTATGCTTGCATCAAGATGCTGATTCACAAAATACTTGGTAACATTCAGGTAAGATGGATCTTAGTATCTGGATGGAATGTGTTGACATACCTTGTGCAGTTTTGTCTCTGCTGAAGCAGAATCAACAGCAACAGCAGCAGCAGAAGAGCTCCTAGAAGAAGCATGAAGCATTTTCTTCTTCAGCATCTTTTTCATAAGATGCACTGCAGATTTATCAGCTTCCTTCTCCACGCGCTTCTCATCGCATTTACTGCTAGAATACTCTTCTGCTATTTTAGTCTTCTGAAACAACTCACCAAGTGATGTCCTATGTTCCTTCTTTGCTGCAGTTGTGGTTTCCGATAGTTCGATGGCTGATCCAAAAAGATATCCCTGGAGGGGACAGATTGGTGTTCCATTCCCATTGGTCTCTTGACCTTCCATCGGCTTGCCACTAAGGGTAATGGTGCTACCATGACTGCTTCTCCCTGCACTAACGTAGCTGTTTCTTCCTGATGAATCATTGCAACAATCTTCTCTAGCTTCAGTTCCAAGAACCTTCTCCAACTCGTCATTAATGAGCTTCAGTTCATTCTCAGTTACTTCAGTCTCCTTTTCAGTTATGTTTTCAACAGAGATAGCAAATGTTGGTGTTGAGGGATCAGTAGTTATTGGGTCTGAACCAAGGGTACCGATTGCAAGAAAGCCATGGAATAGCTCAGTTATGGAAGCTGATGATTCCTCTTCATAGTCTTCTTCTTCATCATCTTCTTCTTCTTCTATTCTTGCTGCTTCCGTACCAGCAAATGATTTTCGAAGGTGTTCTCTCCGGACTTGCTTGAATTGTCTGGTAGCATAATTTGTCTTTGGGTAGTACTGTTGGTCATCAAGTGATGGCTGTCCTATAAGACAATTGCAAGCATGGCCTGACACAAGGAGTACTAAATGAACTTGACTGAAAAGATCTTACCCTCTCATTTTTAGCTAGAAATAAAATTTGATTCTATCTTTGATATTATCTTAGAGCTCGATTCAAATATTCCTTTGCTACTCAACAGATATTTTTTTCAAACTAAGGTGTCTTATCACTGTAATCCACTCCCAATACCATGCAACATGTTACTTTTATTATACATTATGTGATGCCTTCAATTGAATCTGTTTTTCTAGGTAGTGCCATTCCATATCAGGGACTGATGGTTAACAACGTGGCCTGGGAGATCAACATGGGCCTGCATCCAAGAAGTTAGTCTCTTTGGCAGGTGTGTTGTCTCATTTATGCATGTCACATAATTTTTTAAACTACAACTATGCTTTTCATTTTTTCTACATTATATAGTGTTCTAGAAAACCATGAATCTGAGGGTTATCATTTCCACAGTCATGCCTTTTTGAATAAGAACAAAAATCAGCAGGAAAATTTGAATGGCAAACTTACCAATGGAAGAATCCTTCGGTGGTTCACTGCTAGTCTGCCGAAATTTTCGGTGCATCCAACCTAGTAACTGCAATAATGAGTTATGTGGTGGTTAGCTGATACAGCATTATGAAATTATTTTCTTTCCAAGCACAAACAATAATATTTTCTTTGGGCCTATAAAGAGCATAAATTCACCTTCATTTTCTTTTTCTCTCTTCAATGAGCCTGAGCTTTGATCGCTTTGATTATGATGAAAGGATAGGATATAAGCTACTTTTCATAAGAAACTCAGTATGGTTTATGAATGAGATATCAATTACTCTCTGTAGGTCCTTGCTGCCTGTGTTGAATAAACACAGAGATAATTACAAGCTTTGGGTTAGCTGCGTTGTCAAATATCAAATCATGAGCGCAAATGGGTAGTGGGGCCTGGATCCTTTCAGCGGATTAATTTGTGTAAGGTTGATTAATTGTTTCTGCTGTGTTGGCTTTGATTGATTTGCATAACAATCCTATGATACTGTATCATGTATTTTATTTGCTGCCATTCCGGAAAAAATGTGTATTTTTAAGCACTTGATTTGATTGGTGGCCTACATGACTTGTTTGAAACTGCCCTTTCTAATTTGACATGTTAATACCAATGCACTTTCTGTTCTGTTTCCAAATAGTAGATGTTGATTGTCTGGATGCATGGTAAGAGAAGATTGCACACTTAAGAATGAGTAAAGAACAGAATATTTTGTCAGAGTTAATGAGTTCAAAGACATTATGACAAACAAAAAAAACTTTTTGCATTATCAACTAGTGTACAATAAGCTGCAAATGATCTCTTTAGTTGCTCCACAGCAATCTGCTGGGCTTTTGTATGAAGTAATATTAAGCTGTTAATCTCTTTAGTATTTATCTTAGTTCCTGGATTATTTTGATTTTAAGTTTTTCATATCTGCAGTGAGCAATTGAATTCCCTTAAAATCTTTGGAGCTATATAATTTTGAAGGAAACCCACATACCATTATAGGTACAAAAATGGCCTAGGGTTTATGACAAATAGTTGCACATTTTACGTTTCACAGTACTGGTGCTTAGATAGGTAGTAATCTTGCATGTTGTCCATCAATGTGTGGATCCTACTAGAATCTGGCATTACCTGAGATTTTCTATCACAAGATTTATTGTACTCCTTCAAAATTTTGTTGATTATATGCATAATCTTTCTTAACATTTTCAATTTCAGCACAAGGTTGGAAGCGCAAATGGTAAAACTCACAAATTGCTATGGTAGCATATAGTGTACTCAATTACATATATTTTCCATAAATATATACGAAATTTTCATGCATAAAACATAAGTCACTTTCATTAGGAATTTGAAAATTTTAGTGTCCCAAACAGGGCAGAATGCAAATAGTAAATTTGTGCATATAATTGAAAGATTAGGTTATTGCGATAAAGTGTTTAACATGAATAGACTTTATATGGCTAAGAGTGAGCTGAAAAAGTGAAAAGAGTTGTTAACCTGAAGACAAAGATAATACAACTGTCCTTCCTTGATTAGAACAAATATGTTCCCATGTAAATTCCTTAATAATTTATGGAAGATACAATTTGTATTTTATCATTCAACAACTATTATTTAAATATAATTTATATTCTTACTATATGCTTTCATGTAAATCAGGTAAGTCATTTCGCTTAGTTCCATGTGCTCCTTCATGTGATTCCTCTAAGCTAGCTATTCCTGCTTGACCTTATTGTTTTTTATGTTTTATTTTATTTTATTTGAAATGATGATTTCATGTGTTAAGCTAATCTTATTACTTATAATTAACCATGCTGAATAATTTATCAGAATCTGTTCCTCTTTGACATCATTTTTCTTGACCTTTAGTCCTCTGAATTCTTAAACAAATTTGAAGTACGAAATATTCAATCATTTCTAAGTAGCTGATGGAGCTTATAAAACAAAATTATAACTAATTATCATAGTATTACTGATGATTGATATGCTAAGTTGGCTCTTTTAAAAGAATGTTCCATGAATTGCAAGTTAGCTCTTTCCTCGTGTCTTCATTATGCAGACCTTCATAGGAATTGATTATACGCCAATGTCATCAACATAAACCTTAACAAATTTTACAAAAATGTCTGATTGGCATACAAAGTGGTCAATCAATATTTGAAAATTGAAAGTTGGGTGTCTTTAGATGCATATACTTCTTGAAATTGCTCAGGTGATATTCTTGCACACCATTTTAGGGGTTTAGTTATCTAGATGATTGTTGGCTCTCCGTGAGCTTTTAAATGTGCATTAGCAGTTTGAGAAATAGGAATTTTGGTAAAATTAATGGTTTTTCCTGTATGTCTGGTTGGGTGG
This sequence comes from Excoecaria agallocha, assembly GCA_037975025.1. Lineage (NCBI taxonomy): Eukaryota > Viridiplantae > Streptophyta > Magnoliopsida > Malpighiales > Euphorbiaceae > Excoecaria > Excoecaria agallocha. Next base: position 54,463,711 of record CM075807.1, on the reverse strand, counting down.
TCAGTTCAATGTTGCATATTCGTTGGGTTCATATCCAGCCCCAGTAGTTAGCGCGATGTGCTAGTGTGCCCTTATACTCTTCTGCGACCTAATATATAACTGTAAGTGAGATTTTGGACCTAATCAACCTGCATGCCATTGTTTAAACATATACTTGCCATTTCTTATACTTTTAACACATCTACTCAAATAATCTTGGTCCACGTTGACATACAAATGTTTAAATATTAGAAGAAAAAAAACAACTATTTTAATATATCAAAAATACAAGTGCACATTTATTAGATTTGAAGAACAAGTATAAGGGGCACACCCAGAAATCTTGGGGTTAGATATACTTTAAGCGGAAGCTAGAAAAAGTGGGTCAGGTGAAATTTTTGTGCAATGCACTTTTGGGTAGCAAACATGAAACTAAAATACAAAGCTTAACAGTGAAAACTTATATTCATTTCCACTTGACCTTTTTCAATCTTCCAGTCTGTACACAGAGATCTCACCATGATACAAGTCCCTTTTTTTCACTTCACCTTTTCGGATAGTGGGACTACACCTTCTTCTTCTGTTGAACAAATGATATTTGCTAGAGAACGGCCAAGAGCATCAGGCAAACAAATAGGGTCAGCAGACAGCAGGTGCCAGTTGCGGTGAGTAATATTATCAGAATGACTTCAACTTCTTGTATTCATGCAGGTGTTATAAGTTCTACTGCACAGTTGAATCTCCTCGAGTTCAACATCATTATCATCATTATTTTCCATTGTGGTTGGAATTGGATGTTGATTCTAATCCTAACACGTGTTAGGTCACTGATTGGCCAAGTATGAGTTTATTGTAGACGGATCATGGCTGATAGTGATAACTGAGTAGCCCTCTTCAACCTCAACTTCAGAAAACAACCTGAGACAACCCATGCTGCATCAAGAATTATGTTGGATTTTGATGCTCCAGGCCCGCTCAGGTTATCATGGAAAGGGGTATGGTTTCACTTCAACATTTCATATGCTTTGATGAGTAGAAGAAAGCAACATCATACTGATATTGGTAGGAAACCTGAGCCACTGTTAAAAGCCTTAACCTAAGCCATTATTAAAAGATAATAACGGATCAACCAATTAGAAACGGGTTAATTTCGTCCGTGATCACTAAACTTATGAAAGATTACATAACGGTAATAATTTTTTTTTTCATAAAAATTACTGAACATTATAAATTTATACAACAAAATCACTTTGATCGATTTCGGATAAGGAATAGACTGGAAAGTACAGCTGGCATATCTAGTCAGCACATCATGGACACATGTCACATTCTAATAGGATTTAATGTACGGTTAGGTCCACGTGGTCCACATGGCATTTTGTGTTGACTGGATATGTCAGCTAGATTTTTTTGGTTTTTTCCTTGCAGAAAATCGGTCAAAATGATTTTATTATATAAATTTGCAAATTTCAGTGATTTTTGTAAAAAAAAAAATTATTACTGTTATGTAATTTGATCACAAATTCAGTTATTATGGGTGAAACTAACCCATTAAAAACTGTCACGTAAATAGACATATTTTCTTTTATACATGGCAATTTTTGATCGGTGCAGTCCACGGTTTATGTAAGAAAAATTCCAAAAATTCCTCTTAAATTCATCAATTCATCTCAGTTTTTTTTCTTTCTCCCCAAACAATTGAAAGACATAAGCTGTGCATAGGATTCTCACATTTCATGTGATAGTATGTTTTCCACCTTTCAAATGCATAATAGGGCAAGTTAGTTGATAATCTCCATGTGAGGAGATTAATAAGATACTGAAAGAAATAATATATATATATTTTTTTATGGTCCTCTTTGTCTGTTCTTGATGGCAGCAATACTCCCCCCTGACCTAGTAATGTCACTTGTAAGCTCCAGTGATTTTTTGAAATTTGCTAAAAGAACAAATTGCATTTGATTTATGCTTTTGTTTCTTATATTTTGGCCTAAGTAGAATATTAGAATTGTTTGAGAAATTAACACAATATAATAAAATACAATTGATTTGTCATGCGACTTGTTTGATTTCTCAACAACACTAAGTTGGTCGTGTAAATGTATCTTTTCTTCTAATTTTTTGGACCCATCCTTTCTTTCTTATCCAAACATTATCTATTTCGTCATTTTTGAGCGACATTCATGGTTTTTGTTCAGACTTTTGGACAAAATTGAAAATTAGTTTTCTCCTTCTATATGATAATTAGTCACTGCGGGTGGTTGTAAGAAAATTTCATTAATATTTTAGTTATAAAAATTTAATATTTTAAGCAATAATTAATATTTAATTTCTTATTATAACCATAAATATTATGTATATGTATAAAATTTAAGAAGAAAAATAACAAAAGAAGAAAATAATAGGAAAACGGGTGGAGGTCCGGGAGGATTAAATTCGTGTGTAATAAATATAAAAATTAACAAATAAAATAAATAACAAAGATAAATATATAAATACAGTAATTTGTAAATTTAATCTAATTGAGAATTAATCTTGTGAGAAACAAACTTATAGTCCAATTTCTAATTTTAGAAATTAATACATTGGTCTTGTTGAATTGTAGCTTTTTTGAAGTATTTAGATCACTTCATTTAATTTCCAATTTAATGTATTATTATTATTATTTGCCTAAAGTTAAATTACATTGATTCTATTATAAATGTTTTTGTAAATTACTCCCATAAAATAAATAAACTATAGGAGAACTAAGAGTAATAGAAAGTGACTTTAAGAGGCAAGAACCCAATATTTATCCGGACCGGATTTTTTTGGTCTCCCATCATATATTTGTGAAATATTTATCTAGACGGAACTTATAAATTCATTTGCTTAATAAGTTGACAATACATCATTATATAAGAAAATTAATGCTTATAATATTTAATAAAAATTAATATTATTGCTTAGTTTTTCATTAATTTGATTTATACAATAAATGAATATAAAAAAATTGATGAAAAAAAAGTGAACAGAATGCATAACAATAACATGGATAAGGTTTCAGGCTTCTGTCTTATGAAGACAAACAATGTAACCACTTTGTGGATACCCTGAGGCTAAAACCCAAACTACACATACCAATAAATAATAATATGCCCTTAAATGGACTCACTCTATTTGTCATTGCCTACATTTAGTCCTATCTTCCAATTATATGGATCGAATTGCCATTTCTCACAACTTACTATTACTTCCCATTTTTTTACAAGTATCATTAAATTAAGATTTTTTACTATTCATCTTGTTCAAATTACTATATTTAAGAATTCGCCTATAATTTAAATCATTCAATCTGATTATTTTTCTATTTAGTTAGTGATAAATCTCGAAATATCGAAAATGAGTAAGACCGAATGGGAGAGTAATTAGATCGAATCAACAAGACTGAATAAACCTACAAAAAAACTTCCCCGACTGAAATGAGTTTGAACTATTGCTTGGAGTTAGGTTTTGGCTGAAAGAATATCAAACCCGAATAATATGAGTATTATCAATTATGATTTGAATTTCATCATTTTTCACCTTAAATATGATTACAAAAAAACCGTAAAATTTGATATGATGTCTAACACTTAATTAAAATGCGAGATACTTTGAGTTGGAATCTATGGGTTTAGACATTAAATTGTTGAAAAGTGAGTCATTAATTTCATGTCACATTATAGCAATAGGTAGTAACATGATGGAAAAACATCCTCTGTGTTATTTATGGTTGAATGGTAAGTAGAAGAGGAAAACCACAGAAATTATTATTATTATTATTTTTTTTTATTTAGCGGTTCCAATTAGGGATGAACATGGACCGGTTAACCAGTCAATTAGCAAAAAAATTAACCAGTTCATTAATATCAAATTTTTAAAATCACTAACTATTAATCAATCCGTTGCATTTGGTTAACTATTAAAATTTATAACATAAAATTATTAAAAAAATTAGATAAATTTTAATTCAATTTAAAATGTGTAAAGTAATTTAATATAAAAATTATGAAACAAATATAATTTACTAATCGAAATTCATGTTATATAGATTAATAGCTAATATTATAAAATAGATTTGACATAATATAAATTTAGTTTAAAGTATATAAATATTACTATATAATTAAAAAGAATAACATAATATAAATTTTGTTTAAAGTATTATATAAATTTTATAAAAAAATTAAGATATAAAAATAAAAATATAATTTAAATATATGTTAAAATATTATTTTATATAAATTTTAGGAAGAAATAAAAAAATTGAAGATATAAAAATAATATATATATATATATATATATATATATATATATATATATATATATATATATATATATATATATATGAATCGTTAATCATAGACTAACGATTAACCGGTACTTAAAAATTTAAACCGTAATTATTAATAAAAAATATAAAAATTAAAAATCATAATCGAGTCTGTCAGATCGGTTAACCATAAAAATTAATTCGATTTCAGATCGATTTTATGACTAACTATATTTTCGATTTTTTTTCTCACCCTAATCCCGATGTCCATCCATTATTGCATAATCAATAAATGAAACTCAATGCTATTGTAGTAAGGCCAAAACGCTAAGGATAAGCCCTATCACTCCCCATTACCCATCACCCCCATCACCATTTCTTCTTGCATTTATTTTATTTGATTCGTATATTCACTTATAAATTCAACCACCAATGCAATTCAATTTTTTTAATATAATTATTACTAATATTATTTAATTCAAAATGAATCTATTTATTAAAAAATTAAAATTCTTGAATCAATAAATATTGATTGCAATTCAATCTTTAATACAACATAAAAAATAATCATTTATTTCGATTTATAGATCTATATTTGAATTTTCATAAGAACCCATTTAAGAATTCTACTAGAAGACAAAACTACCCTCATAGAACTCCATTGTACTTTAATTAGGGATGATCATGAGACAGAAGTGATTAGGAAATGGCTTTTCATCTATCGCCTCGAGTGGGGTGGGACGGAAGCGAGACCATTTCCAAAAATATTTTGAAGGAAAAATTCCTCTCATTTCCGTCTCTACAGGAATTTCTGTTCCGCATAAAAAATATTTTAATTTTTAAAAAAATATAAGTATAATTAAAATATAATATTTAATAATTAATTGTAATTAAAATTTAATAATTAAAAAAAATATAAATTTAATTACAAATCAAATTAATATAAATTTTAATAATTGAAAAAATTAAAATTAAATATAATTTCAAATTAAATTATATAAATATAATTAAATTTAATTACTAAATTTTAGAGATAAAAAAATTTCGGGATGAAAGCCACAATTCTCATTCATGTCTTAAATTTTAAGTCGAAAAATATTTTTTTTCCATTCTCGCCTCCATAAAGAAAATTTTCAAAATTTTTTCACTTTATTCGAGACGATTTTCCATTGAAGATGGTGATTTTCCCTCCCATTATCATTCCTACTTGGGATACAAAGGTAATATCAGGCTTCAAATTTCAATAACATATGTGCATTTCACTAATCAAATCAAACTCAACAAATTAAAATTGACCCAAAATATAAATGAAAATCGAAATTAAACCGATTAAATAATACTTTCATCAATTCAATCGACGTGTGTGTATATATATATTATATATATATAATAACGTAATTTTATTAAAAATTTAATTACTTTAATGATAAAACATTAGCTTCAATTACATTAATTTTTCTTCAGCAAGAATCAAATTTTGAATTTGGGTTTCATTTTACACACCCTAGCGAAGGGTACCCTATAATGTACCACAAAAGATAGGACACTCAACAGGCATTAATGACAATAATAGCAAAATAAGTAAAAAAAACAAAAAAGAAAAAGAAAAATAGAAGACATTATTGCATGGACAGGCAAAAGAAAAAAGGACTCAAAAGAAAGAAAGCATAGAAAAACGAACCCAAAAGGGCCACCGAATATAATAAAGACCATAATTTATTTATTATTATAATTACAATCATAGATATTACCCCAATCTAATACTATTAAAATATGGATTAGCCTCCACTAATTAGGAAATTAAAAAAAAAAAAACATTTTATTGGCCCACTCTTAACAATAACAATACTATCTTCACCTAATCGTTCCATCTTAGCTGCTCAGCAAATGTAATTTTTTTTGAATTAGGGCGTTTTTTCTGTTCATCAACTGTTTCAAATATAACGGTTTTCTTACCTTTTTTTTTATTTTTTTTACTTTTAAACAATTTAAATTATAAAAATTTATCTTTATATTTCTAAATATTTTAAAATAGATAAAAAAAAGTTCTCTAAATTTTGATATATTTTATTTTTAAAAGTAAAATCATTATATTTCAAATAATAATATAAAAAAAATTAAGGATACAATAAAATGAATAAATTTCAAAAGACCAAAAAAAAGAATTGCGCCCTTAGCTTTTTTATTTTTTTATTCCATTTTTTTTTCCTCAAAACTTTTCCGGGGAAAACTGACCAACAACTTTCTCTGCCTAGAAAATGACCTTCTGCCTGCGCCCGCGTTTATCATAATACGAGAAGGGTTCTTTAAAATAATAAAAAAATAAAGAAATTGAATTTAATATGAATAATTTCAAAGAAATTAAGCGGAAATAAAGAAAAGAAATATTTAAATTTAAATTTTTTATTTATTATTATCATTATTTAAGCAACTACACATTCGGACCCCAAAGACTCCATATACGAGAATTAAATATCCCCAACACGTCCGGCAAAACCTTCCTCGCCAACCCCTTGTGGTGGTTAGTACCGGTCACCGCCGACCCAACAACAACCGCAGCATCATCCCCCGTTTCCGCCACAAGCACATCTTCAGCCACACCTTCATTTCCCTTCCCGTCAGCCGCCCTCTCCGGTGTAAAAACCGGCGACACGTCATCATCAGGAGGAGAAACAACAGCAACAGACGATTCATCATTTCCCCGCAGAGTAGCTTCCGTTTCGGGTCGACCCGGCACATCACCCACGGATTTATCACTCACCCTACGACCCGATTTGTCCCGTCTCTTGCTCCGTGCGGGTTTTTTAGACTGTTCACCGTTGCTCAAGTGATCTTCAAAAGCTTCAATGGCTTGATGGATTAGCTCACGATTAGGAGAAGAGTCCCAGCGGAACCAGTAGCTAGTGTAGCAATCGAAGCAATCACAGTCAAATATTGGAACTCTATGGTTACTGAAATTGGAATTTGATTGTTTTTTGGAAGATTTTTTAGGGTCTGGATTTGGGCAAGAGCTTGTGGTGGTTTTCATGGACCTGGTGATCATATAAGCAAGAACTTCGCGATCTTCAAGAGAAAGAACAGAAGCTAGAGTGAGAATGGCAGCTGGAAGAAACTTTAGAACAGAGAAATAATCTGTTTCTCTATCTCCACTAACAGCTGAAGAAGCAGCAGCAGAAGAAGAAGAAGAAGGAGATGGATAAACTTTACCTTTGTTCTTTAGCTTCATTGTTTGTTTTTTGAAGTAAAGTGATGGAGTTGGTGAAGAGTACAACGAAGGAGGAGGCGGAGAAAGGCGGAGAGAAGAAGTAGGGTTTTTTAATTTGACTTGAAAATCAAGAAAGACTTCAGGCAGAGAGACAGAGACAGAGCATTTATATATCCCCCACGCGCCCTGGAAATGAAAGTTTTACTACGCTCTTTTTATAATTTTTGCTTCATTTAAAAACAGTTCTACAATGTACACAAAATAAATTCATAAATATATTTTTAATTAATGAGTAGTTAAATTTGTTGAATACTATCACTTCACTTGTTTAGGTTCAATTTATCGTTTTATTTCTAAATTGAAACACTTTTTACTAATTTAATTATAAATAAAATTATTAAAATAAAAAATGAACTGCAACATCAAACGAATAAAAAAATATTATCTATTTAGAACTGTTAAAATATAAGTTAAATATTATCTATTTATAGTACTTTTATAATGCAACATTTAATATTTTATTTGTTATAACTCAATAGGATTTTATAAAATTCTTTTACAAATTGATGCATAATTTAAACTCAAAATTTTATAATTTTAAAATAAAAATAATATCAATAATTTCATTCCTTAAATTCGAAATATTGGTTTATTAACATTTGTCTGTTTACTATTAATATACAGTAGAGATTCGTATTAATTTTTCTTTTTTTCTCGGGTATATGCACACCACAGATAAATTAGTGATTAAATTTTATTACTATTTGAGTTTCAAAATAACTTAGACATCCAAATATATGTAGTAATTCAAATATAAAACAATGCACATATATAATTAATCAAAATGATAGCATAGGACTATCAAACTAGAAAGTTCATTTACAAACTAATGATTATTAATTATTATTATTATTATTAATAGGAAATGACTTCAAACATGAGAAGTTTAATCAAACACTTGAAAACCTAAAAACACATTTAAATTAAATCATCTATTTTGCTTATAAAAATTTGTCCTTTGTGGCACTTGATGCAGTGGTAACACACTCGCGTATTAGCGCGTGGAAAAGCAGGACTGCAGTTCACAATTCACATAATAAAGCTGAAAATTAAGGAACTGTGGCATATGGTACATTTTTTGGTAGGCAGGCCCACAAGCAAGGAGTAAGCGTGTGCCACGGCCGATTCGAATAAATAATTAAAAATTAATTTTTTAAAAATATTAATTGAATCTATTTTGATATGATTAATCAAAAAATTAAAATTATTTTTTAAAAAAATAAAAAATTATATTTAAAATTATACAAAATTATAAATTATAATATATTAAAATAAAAATATATAAATTATATAAAATAAAAGTTTAAATTAAATATATAATTTCAAAATATATAATAAATAATATAATAAAAATTATTAAATAAATTTTTTCATTCAATTTATTTTTAATACAATCATTAAAATTTTAAATATCACCTAAAAATGAATATTAATAATTAATAAATATATTCGTATAATTTATATTTTAAAATAAGATAATTTATATGTATAAAATAATTATCAGATTAAAAAAATTTAAAAATTATTTAATTAAATAAAATTTCGATTGATTCGATTTTTTTATTATTTTTTCTTCAAAAAACAAAATTCTTTAAAATTTTAAATTAAAAAATTAAATTAAATTCAAAAATTAATCGATCTAATTTAATTTTTAAATTTAAATTGAAATTTGTCCACTCAAAGGGAGGAGACAGGTTGGTGGTATGGTTTGTTTGGAATCATACTGGGCTATTAAGGGTAAATTTGTCTTTTCATGTATTGGATAAGGACAACAGTCCAAAAAGTGCTAAGCAATGAAGAAGCAGGAAAATAAATGAATTAATTACTAAAATTCTCTAATGTCCGTTTATTTATAAAAAAATTGCTTCAAATTTTTAAAAAATAAAAAGTACAAAAAATAAAGATTATATTTATTTTTATCAATTTTTTAAAATAAAAAAAATTAAAAATTAATAAAAGATGTTTTTTAAATTTTCTGAATAATATATATATATATATATATATATATATATATATATATATATGCACATATATATATACATAAATACATACGTACATATGGATATGTATATATATGTATATACACACATACACATATAAAAGTATATATATATATATACATACATATATACGTGTGCGTGCGCGCGCGCGTGTGTGCATATATACACATACATACATGTATGTATGTATATACACACATATATGTATATGTATGTATCTATTTATATACATATATATACATATAAGTATGTATTTATGTATATATATACATAAATATGTGTACATACATATGCATATACATATATATACATATTCATATACATATATCTATATGTGTATACTATATACATATGTATATGTATATATATATATGTGTGTGTATATACAAATAAACACTACAATTTTTCATTTATTGATAAATAAATGTGCTTTTTAAATTTTTTATAAAAAATAAATACTTTAATTTTTTAAAGAAACAAAAAATAAAAAATTATTTTTTGTAAGTAAACGTACCCCTAAATTGTAATTTAGTTTCATTTTGGTCCCAACTTTTAAAATATATTCAAATCCAATTATACAGTACGTTTATTGTAGATAATTAACGTTCAATTAAACATATGAATAATTATAAATATTTATTATTTAAGTTTTAATTAGATTTATAATATATAAAATGGAACAAATTAACCTCTCTATATATAATAAGTTTGACTGTATATTTCGTGGGATATTGATTTAGTTTGTTTTGTAAATTAGGGGCCAAATTTAGCAACTCAGGGAAATGGAATTAGCAACATTCAATTGAAGATCATGATTGTCAAGTTGGTAAATTTAGAAATAACTTGATTATTATTTATTTTTTTTTAAGGGAAGTGGGCTGGGCTAGGATACTGGCCCCTCCCCAGTTGCAAATCGTAGAGGCCCATTGTTGGGGGTAATTCTTTTAATGTCATTCGCTTCATACACATGTTAAGTTCAGAAATCGAACTCAAAATATATTTAAGGGATATAAAATTTTTAGCTACTCCGACCAATGGACATCGGTGGAAATAACATTATTAATTCCTAGATCTCCAGCCAAACGGATTATATGAAAGTTGAAAACAATTTTGATGACGATAACTTTAGCATTTGACTGTTTCCATAATTTACTTTTTTACATTACCTAAACCTAATACCTTAATTATTAGACGGTCTCTTGAGAAAAACAAAATAAAAAATCTAAAAACGGAAAAAACAAAGTCCCACTTAAAAGAACACAAATTATTATATTCAATTTTATCACGGTTACCCAATCTATAACTATAAAAATAACGAATAAATTAATAAAAAAACATATTATAATGTTAACTACTTTAAATTTTAAAAATGATTTTTAAAAATCATCCCAATAAAAATCAACCGAAAAAATTACAGAAAGTTTATGTCCACGCTGAAACTAAAAAAGTCAACGGCCGGCCGGCTGTAAGGATTGTATGAATAGTTTGACAATTTTTTTCTCAAGACATGATAACTATATATTAAAAAAATAATGAAAATTATAAAAAATATAATTGGATGGTAACATTAAGATCTTTTCTTGTTAATGAATGAGCAGCCATTTGAATTAGAAGAATACAGATTATTTGATTTTTTTAAATAAAAAAAAGATTAAAATCATAATTTAGTTGATTTTATGAATCTATTTGACACTATATTTCTATTAATTTATCTTTATATCTATTAAATAAATAAATAAATATATATATATAATACTTAATATTTATAGATAACAATAAATAAATAAATATTAGATAAAAATAAATAAAAAATTGAGCAGTTGAATAGTATAAAAAAAGAAAATGAACTATAAGAAAAAAGTATATCAATACATTTGCAACGAAGAAAGTAATTAATTAATACTAATTACAGTCGCAATCCATCATAGAGCGTGCTAACTTTCTAAGTTATAATAATAAAAATATAAGAACTTAAAAAGAATAAGACTGCAGAGAGAGCAAAACTCTTTTTCTGCAAAAGTAGACATGTGGAGTTTTGTCACTTTGTTCCCTTACAAAAATTCAATATTTGGTGAAACAATAAATATTTTAATATAATTTAAATTTTAAAATTTTCCTAAATTTTGAATATTTCAAGAATTAATATATTGGATTGCTCACTTTATCAATAAAATTAAGAATCTTTTAGGAAAATAAATAATTGTTATTTTTCTCTCACCTTAAAATTTATTTTCAGAATTTAAATAATAAATTTACATATATATATATATATATATATACCCATTTATTATAAAATTTATTAAATATTTATTTTTATTATCAATCTTTACTTTTATCCAAAATTAAAATAAAATTCTTAAAAATATAAAATAATATTTTTATCAATGACTATAATTTTTTTATTAAATTCAGATATTTTAATAATTTCTTTAATTTTCAAAAAAATAAGAAACTAACTTTTAAAGTATAAAGGAAAGAGTACTCAACTTAATAATTAATTAAATACTAACGATTTTAAATATTAACTCCCCTTTCTATTTTTTATAAAATAATTATTTATTTATACAGCTTGCTAGCATGATATCAGATTATCAGGCTTTTTTTAATAGGGATGAGTATGGAACTGTTAACCAATCTATTAATAATTTTATTAAACCAGTCAATTAATTTTGATTAACCGCTATATTAATTTTGATTTTTAATTCGATTTTTTGGATTGATTTATCAGTTAATCACTAAAAAATTTTAATATATAAATTTAATGATTTATACAATTTTAATATTATTTTTAATAGTTAAAAATGATTTAGAAATGAAAAAATACAATTTAAATACAACATCCATTAAAAAAATAAAAATAAAAACAAAATTTTCATAATTAATTATAAAAATTAAATATATTCAATATAAAACTAATAACTTAATACTAATTATGCACATATTATAATAATAAGATAATTTTAATATTTATTTACTAAATATATATATATATTTTAATAATATTTTAAAAAATTATATATCATAATATTTATAAATTATATAAATATTAAAAAATATAAGTGTAAAATTTAAAATATAATTTATAAAATATATATAAGTTTGTTTTGGTTTCGAATCGATTAACCGCCGATATTTGCTTTTAAAAATCATAAACCTAAAATTTTGATTCGATTAACCTAAAAATCGGTTCAATTTCTGATCGATTTTCAGGTTAATCAAAATTTCGATTTTTTTACTCACCCTTATTTCTTATTTTTTAAAGAGTATATATATATAGTGCTTATTTTTTAAAGAGTATATATATATATAGTGCGCATAAGAAACAAGCAAACAAAGACCCGAGAGTTTATAATCCATGAAAATTCAAATATTTTTAAATATTTAAAAAGAATTATTTGTTACCACCGAATTATAAAAAAATAATAATAAATAGACAAAAGAGGAAATTCAGGATTCCCATATCTACTAATGTCCCCTGACCTCTGAACAATTAAAGCATTAGAGAATAAAATCATGATTTTCAAGCAAAGTTATTCAATGAAACCTCCCTTAGATAAACAAACTACACTAGTTTTCATGAATCAAAAGTCAACAATATACCCAGAAAAGAAAAGGATAAACAAAGTATAATTCTCCCATGATTTCCACATGGAAATCCTGTTCTGTCTTGTCTAATTATAAATTCGTATTAATTACATTTAAATTTAATATTAAATTGAGCGATTTTGAGAATAAAGTGAGTAATAAATTGTCATTTATAAAGGAATGGGTGAGTAGTAAATTGTCATGTAAGCAAAACCATAGCGCGAATAAACATATGGATTAACAAAACGCAAAGAAAGATCGTCCAACTGAAAAAGCTACTGCAAGTCTGCCCCTTGAAATAAAACAGTAATGTACTAATCAGTTTTCTTATCTGCTGGCTGTGATTTGGTTGCTGCCGCAGAGCGCTTGTCCTCTGCCATTTTCGACTGAATCTCACCATCCCTTTCCTCGAAATACCTCTCGAATGCACGAGGAAGGAATCGAGGAATCAAGAACCCAAAAAGATTGATCGAAAAATATAACAGATTGGCTGCTGCTAAGCTCCTCCCAAACCAAAACCAGGCAATGTCCTGCAAGAGAAAATAAATAAATAAATTGAACCATTGATTTGATTTCAACGATGAGTAAAATATGCGGACTTTAATATACTACCTTGACAGGTGCATCAAAGGGTAGATTTTTGCTAACCCAAACATCATGAATCCAATCAATGATAACAAAGATCCTCCGGACAGTGTAAAGCAACGGTACCAGTGCTCGAACGGGTAGCGAAAACAACGATAACCCGCTAATTATATTCTCTGTAAGTATCTGAAATGATAGTAGGAACAAGTGAGGTGTTGCTGATCGGACAGCATGATCATCGCCCCTTGCAAACCCGCCTAACACATATGCCAATGGCAAGAACAGGCCTATGGTTGTTCCGAAAAGTACATACAGCCTAAACAATCTGCTTCCTTGAAGAACTTCATGCGAGTTCGAGCTGACTCTGCTGCCTTGCAAAGGGAAGGCAAAGCGCGAAAGGAGTAAAAGATAAGCGGAAGCAAATACAGGGAAGACTAAATCGAGTAGCGGGACAAGCCCGCTAGCCGAAAAAACCATGATGAATGCAACTAATTGAAGCTCTATCACTCGCATCGATCCCATTACTCCGCCAATCATGGTCCGCTCTTGCTTGTCGAGAGGCGGTTTTGCAGCATTGGGTGCTCTGGGCTCGGTTCCAGGAGCCGTAGCAAGCGAAAAACTAGACATATCTCTTCCAAATTTGCGGTACTACGGTGGTTTTTTGTATGTACTGTGATAATCAGATTTGCCTAATCCAATGCCAGAAAGAAAATGATTAATTTGAGGAATTAAGCATACAACATATCTTAAACAAGATTATCTAGCATCCAAATACGGATTATGCCTGCTTATTACTAAAAAAATCCTAGATTTAACTGTGAAACGTGCAGAGCATGGCTAATAATTGTAAAAAGAAAAATAAAATAACATAATGAATGATCATGGAATCTATGCTGGCTTAAATCAATTACTGTATAAATAACATCAACAATCTAAGTGGCAGAATTTTAATTATAATAGATAATAAAATAATAGACTTTTTGCAGAAATTCAACAGATCTTGGACTGCATAAAGCTAGAAGTAGGATACCTGTGTAAATTATTATTACTTTTTCAAGATTATAAAGAGATATAAAGAAAAAAGGCAATATAATTAGATAAATAACAGAAAATTTGCAGCACTTAATTACCCAAAAAAACTCAATTAAGCAAGAATTAATCAACATTAATTTTGATCGTTCATGTATAGAGAAGAACTTGCCTCAAAGGAAAAAAGATATAAATAAAAAAGAAAAGAACATTAAAATTATTTTCAGAAGAAATTAGAAATTCAGAAAAGGGTGAAGAGATCTTACAGAGATCGCTTCAAGGCTTTGGATTCTGAATAGAAATGGTGATTTTGTCTTATAAAATTATGTTGAAGTGACCAATTATCAGTGTGAGGTGTATCTGCCAAAATGTGCCACGTGGGAACATGAATGAGGAATCAAGGAATATTGCACACGTGTCAATTTTATTATTATTATTTTTGAGGTTATCCGTTATCGGTTGTTTGGCAGTTATTGAAGCTCTTGAGCAAGCTTTAATGGGATGAAAATTTTGAATTTTCCATGTTATGGGCCCAAATCCATTTACTGAATTGGAGGAGAAATGGATCATCACCAGCAACAAAATTACACTATAAAAAGAATTATTAAATTAGGAATTAATCTAAAATTTTAATTTCTTAAATTTGATTTTTGGTATTTAATAATTAATTTTACATGTTTTTTTTTAATTTTATGATTATTAGGTGTTGAAGATATTAAGGTTCTAGGAAGACTTCAAAAGAAGTACAGGGGAAATGTAGAATTAAATTAATTAATTTCTCCCAAAGCAATAATTGATGAAAAACAGAAAATTGAGGTCCAAAATAAACAAGATGTTTGTGGGTAATAATTTATTTTTTTTAAAATTCTTTTATTTGTTTTATTTATTTAATAATACTTATTTTTCTTGTTCTACTAATTTTTTATAGCCTAAGATGAAAACCACAATGCTCAAAATGTGCATTCATTGCGAAGGTTGTGCTCTCGATATCAATAGAAACATAGGAAATACCGTAGAATAATTAAATTGAAACCCTTAAAAATATGATATGATTATTAGTCTATTATTGTTTTGTTATTAATAATTTTAATTTAATTGATTATGTGCATATAGGTATAATGTCTGTCGAGGCAGATATGGATAAAACATTGGTTATAAAGGGCTTATTTGATACACAAGAATTGTGTTTATAATGTCGTTCAATTATTTTTTAAAAACTTGGAAAAAATATTAATTTTTAAATACATTAAACTATATAAAAATATGAATTATCATATATAATATTTAAGCTAGCTGCATTTTTTATCCCGTACATTATTTATTTTAATGGAATATAAATTATGCATATATAAAAAAAATAAACATATTTGCTTTATATGTACTATGTAACCTTTTAAATCATCTATATAAAAATTATATATATAAGTTATTATTATATTCTTAATAGTTAATACATTTTTTCTAATAATATTAATTTATTTATTTGTGAAACAATTCTCGAAATGCCACGTCATTTATTGACCGTTACTCCATATGTGCGAAGACAGTTCCTACTGTGGTTTTTTTCCAGGTAACGCAGGTCAGAAGCCGCGCTCACGAGCACGTCCACGTCAAACTTCACACTTTTGACCAATCCTGAGTGGACAGTGTAGAAACATGGGACCCACCATTTGCTTATTTGTCAAACTTCTATTGGCAGATCCTACCGCTCGACTTGCTTATTAAAACATACGAGAGGGATTCTCATGCCAACTAACACCAACGTCTAGTGGAGAATATAAAATTTAATTTAAATTGTTTTTTTTTTTTTTTCTGGTTTAGATTTAGATATCTTGGTCCACCAGCTTACGTTAGCATCTTCCACTTCCTCGAGACCCTAAATTCCCCCAGATTTTGCCACGTGCCATTTGCTTCTCTCCCGCCTTCCAAATCTATCCGTTAGCCCTATTCTCTCTCTCTCTCTCTGGTTTCTGCAACTCTCTCTCTCGGAGGAGGAGGAGAGGAAGATAGAAAAAAAAAGATCAAGAATTTATATAATTTTTTTGAAATATAAGAAGAATAGTCAAATGGGTAAACTTCTTTGCGACTCAACGGCCATCGCCGAAACGACATATCAACCTTCGTCGCCGGCTCTCCATTGGAGAGATTCTAATGGTGGTTCTATTGAAGCCGTTGATCTTTTAGACCAGAGCGTGACCACCACTGCCACGTGGGACGATGTTACTGGCCTTGAAGACCAGCAGAGACGCCATTTACAGAAGCTCCACGCGAAAGGCGTGTTGTGGAAGCACCCCGGCGATGGCAATAACGACTCGGCGTCTTCCTTGCCGCCAAGATCGGTGGTTTTCAAGCTTTCTCATGGCGGAGATGTGTCGGCGGATGGGAACTGCTTGTTCACCGCGTCCCAGAGGGCGATGATGGCGCGTGATATCGACGCGCGTGAGCTGAGGAGGCGGACGGTGCGACGGTTCTTCGAGGACTTTGGATCTGCGAGTGAGGATGAAAAGGAAGCGATAAATGATGCAATTAGACATATGTACTCGCCGGATCTGAAGAATGGGTGGGGGATTCATGTGGTTCAAGAAGTCAAGTTCTTGGCCAAGAAAGAGGATCGTGTGGCTTTGGATTCTGCCATCGATGAGCTCGTTCAGCTCGGAATGCAAAGGTAAAATTTCTCAGATCTGTTAAAATTAGGACCTTTTGGTGCTTTGAAATGATAAAAAGGCTGAATTTTTAGGTTACTTGGTTATTGATAGAAGAATTTTATTGCAGATTCAAAACTATTTTTGTTTATTATTTGCTTTTGTTATTTGAAGAGAAATGGCGGCCGAGTCTATATATAAAGAGAGATGTATTCCGGTGAATGATGGCCCTAATTGGGCAAAATACATGTCCATCTCTGGTTCTCCTGATGATGAGTATGATATCATCACTTTGCAATATACTGAGGAGGGTTTATTATCTGTAGATGAGAACAGAGAAGGTCATGCTGCAGCTTTTGGTGATGATATAGCCATTGAATGTCTTGCTACAGAGTTCAAGAGAGAGATTTATGTGGTAAGGATGCTATACTCTATACTCTCTGCAACATTTATGTGTTCTTTGGTTGTATTTGGGATTAATCTTTATTGTTTGTAGCATATTACCATATTTTGTGTTGAAGGAATTGGCAACGGAGGATAGTATTTTAGTCTGTGTTCTTGTGCTAATTGAGCTTTTCTATGGTTTCCTAATATTTGGTTCATATTCTAGTCTGTACCGTTGATTCATCGTCTATGGAGGATCCGATGCAGGGTTTATTCATGGAAGGGAATGACAATAGAATACCACCATACTTAACATGGATCTTTTGTTTGCTCTCTCCGTGAATAAAGTATACAAAAAATCTACACTATTCACTGTTTTGTGTGCTTGTAACTTGTTTTCTGGTAAAATTAGTTATAGACTTATCCTTTTTCTATTATATTAGAAAGTTAGTTCTAGTGGCATCTTGTATGTGATTGTTCTACCATTGCCCTTTATCTTGTAACTTCTCTTGTTGCTCAGTCCCCCATACAGAGACTACTGTAGATTCAATATTATGAATACCTACTTTTCTTCGTTGAAATGGCTTTTGAAGTCGCTATTCTGCTTTCCTGATATATGGTTTTTGATGCTTAGAAAAGGTGAAGCATAGATGATATACTTCGATTCCTTGAAAATACTGCTGTCTAAAATTTCTGTCCTGATTGTAGTATCAGTGTGCGTGATAGCATCTAAAGTTTAAATCATTTTCCAGCAGTAGCAGTTGCTACCATTGCAAAATTTCTTCGGCTCTTATTTGATTTGCTTGTTCTGCTCAAACATTTATAGGTGCAAGCACATGGATCTGATGCAATGATCGATGAGGAAAATTGCGTTTTTTTCCTGCCTCATCGCCCAAGAAGTGAAATTTGTGATCTTCCGTTCTTTCTGTTCATGAAAGGAACAGGTATGATTACAGTTTATACCAATATCGATACAAGTGCTCACTCTATATTGGCTATCGAGTTACATTCCTTGTATATTTCACGCAGGATGGTGCGGTGCTGGAGCTGATCACTACGAGCCACTGATCGCGCATCCTTCTTCTGTTGTTTCCAATGAGAAGGTTGCGCAAGTACTTTGAGAGAGCATTCATATTTGTAGTTTTGCGGCTTAGAGAATTAACAGAACTAGTTTTATTTCTCCTTCCCTCCATACATATTGGAAACCGAATGATTCTTTTCGGAATCATGAGGAAGGATGGTTTTATTTTAAATATTTTTTCCCCTGTTGAGGTCATGTAGAATTGATCTTTGGAGCAGTCTATTGTAGTTTTTGGTAGTGTTTTTTGCCGGCTTATGTTATTGTTGTTGAGATCATTTTGAAGATTGCTCAAATCTTGATGATAGGCTGCTACTCTCTCTGTCCAGCTCGGGACAGCACTATTCTTGTTGTACCTTGAACGGGATTCATCTATTCAATGGTAGATTATAGCATTGATTTTTGTCTTTTTTATTTTCCCCTCTAATGTTAATAATAAGCCTTCTTGTTCTCTTTTATTATACAATCAATTCACGAGTTAGGTTGCCTACTTTCATGAATATGAAGAATGGTGAAAGAACAAATCAACACGTTAAAATTGGTTAGCTATTTTCGGGAATTTAAGAGATACGAAGTTGGAAGTAAAAGCTAATATCAACTGAAATTAAGTTGATGAGTGGCAATCAAAGTTTCAAATTGCAACTTTCCTTCTTTACAAAACACTTTCAGTTGCTCATCAATCTTTTCGGTGTCACTAAAATTTGAAACAGCTTCTGTAATTTCTCCAACAAAATCCACAATCACCCCTTCAATCCCCATCAGATGCTGCACGTACACCACCTTTGCTGTGTTACTGCGAAATGTGCAACTATTTTTTACTATATTAGTCTAACTTTGAAGTTTTAACAATATATTATTTTTCCTCATTCAAAAATAACTAATTAAACTTAATCTTCTAAATTAATTAGAGAAGGGAAACTAATGAATACCCACTTCAATATGCCATAGCTGAGGAGGGAAAGATTAGAATGTTTAATTCTTTTAACAGCTTCAGGATTTCTCAGAATTGCCTTTACTTCAGATACTATTCCCTGCAAACCACCTTCTCTACAAACCTTAATGGCTTCATCCAATGAATTCCTTCTCATGTCACTATAAATTTCAGATCCTCCATTAGTGAGGAAGAACACCTGGTTTCAATTTCAAACATTAACACATTAGTAGCCTTTTCAGACCATAAAAATAGGACGGTCCATTAATCAAAAATGGAACTTCTAAGGAGAACTGAATCGTATTTAGTATATTTATATAAACTAATATTTGTTTTTCTAAAATTCAGTCGGCTTTTTACGGCCAAATTGACTGAATTGAGCACCGAAAAATCAAACCAAATATATTCTTACAGTAATTTGTACAACCCTAACAAAAATTAATGCGAAAGTTCAAAGAAAAATAAATTCTTACAGGATATTTCCTCTGTAATTTTCTCATCATAAGAGCTGCATCAGGTTGAAAACTAGAGAACATAATCGGCCTATCCTTAGCATGCTCAGATACTACCTGATCATGCAATTCAATTCAGTTATAAACTAAAATAAATATATATATTAAGGTAAAATTTGACGTAAAATAGAGAATTATACCTTTAAAATTGTTCGAAGAACATGTTCGAATTGTGGGAGTTTGTAGATGATATGATCATCGAATTTTAATTCAATGTTTAACCCTACTTTCGAACCATCTACTTTCTCAAAAGCCTCTTGTAGAGTACAAAGAGGAGCATCTTCTTCCACTTTCCATTCAAAAATTCTTCCATCTTTAGTCTTCCTATATAATGGTTTCCCCACCTAAAATTACGCAAACAATTAATTATTGAGTCCATCCATAAATGATATTGTATAAAATAAAAATCAAATTTGCCCTTAAATTATGTAAAATAGTACAAATTTATACTTAGATTATAGTTTTATTCAAATTTTACTTTTATCATTACCAAACTAGTTTATATTTAATCGTACAATTACTGAATTGATTCATATTTATTTTTATTTACCATCAATAAATTATTAATATTTACTCTCGCTGTGCGAACGTAAATTATTGTAGAGTTATATTTAAGGATAAATTTATACCATTTTGCCAAATTCAAGAGCAAATTGTAAGGGAGAAATAGAAATAATAGTTACAATTGCGGGCTCTATCTGGGGTCCATATGATAGAAATTCAGCCAAGGTAAGGTCTGTAACTCTTTTCTCAATCATGGCACCCTGAAATATACATAATCGAATAAATTAAGTTATTAATTTTGAGTAATAAACCAAATTTCCAATTAAAAATTTCATTAAAAAAAAACTGACCTGTTCTTGAGTTATGATGAAGTTGTCATGGAAAACGACTGGACAGTCATCTTTGGTCACCTACAATAGGTATGTTTGTTTACGTTTTCAGTTCCAAGGAAAAGGATATATTAAAAAAATAATAAAAAAACCTTAACTTTGGCTGAATAAAGAAAAGCAAGTTAGAATTAATTACAAATTAAGCTCCAAACTATGATATTTTTTAATGTTAAAATTAACGTTTAAAATCTTATAATATTAAATTTTAATTTGGATTATTTTTTTAATTGAAAACTTCGAATAACAACAGAATCTTTCAATTAAAAGAAAAATCGATCCAAATTAGAAATTGATATTATAAAATTTCAAATATTAATTCTGATATTGAAAAACATCTTTAGTCTGTATTTTAATTTATAATTAATCCTAAAAATTAATATGGGATGGGAGTAGAGCTGCTAAGTCGGATGGATTTTAATTTTAGAAGCAGCTATATAAAGGCAGGACCTATTAAAGGACTTTGGGGCCATTTCTTTCTACACATGCATACATATATACGTGGCTACAAGAAAAGCTCCGGCGATGATGGAGTTTTCGCCAGATTTTTTAGTTGCTTGGCGAGTAATTTCATGCACCTCACCAACGTGTCAGAATACAGCTAAATTATTACGTAATGTAATTAAAAGAAGAAAAAGAATAGGAGGTTTAATTAATCTCGAAACCTGAACATCAAACTCAATGAAATCAAGGGGGAATTTAGCAGCAGCATTAAATGAAAGAATTGAATTTTCTTTGATTAATTTCATTCTCCGATCAGAAGATTGCAGCATGTTCATTCCACTCCCTCTATGTCCCATCACCACAAATTTTGTGAATTTGAATCCTTCTCCTCCTCCTTCAAGATATAATTCAAACAATGAATAATTTCATTGACCAATCCAACCCAATAATAAACCGACGAGGATAAACTAAAACTCACCTGAATTGGAGAAGCAAGTGGAGCAGAAGGCTAATGCTGCATTTTCTTGAACTTGATCAAGATTTGGCACATCAGACAAATGAATTGCTTTAAGAGCCATCTTTTTTCTTAAACCATATGAGGAGGAGGAGGTGTCATTATTTGAAAAAAATGTGGGGATATATTTCAACAGAAGCCTCCAGAAAGAGATAGGACAGAATATTCCATATGGAGAAATATCTAGATAACGTTCTCAGGTTTATATATATATATAAGGAGATTAATATTTCTAGATTTTTTAATCTTATTATTGTACTTTGATCAGTACTTTTGCCATTTTTTTAATCTAGTTTACTAATTTTTCGCATTTTATAGCTAATTAGATAAGAATTTGCTAATTTAATTTCCTAAATATGAAATTAAATAAAATTTATAGCAATCTTAATAAATTGCTGACAACAAGCCACTTATTTCTAATTTATCCTCACACGTTGTTCTACTAACGTTGTCCAGCTCAAAACATTTAGGAATTGTAAATACTACTAAATAGAATGGACTATTACATCTAAAACACACTTTGTTGTTGAAATGTTCACGTAATTATTTAATGATGGATGTTAAGAAATATCAATTTGATTTTTCTTTTTCTTTTTCTTGTGAACTTACTCCAATTTGTGTTGTAGCATGAAAAAGAAAATCGGTAATTTATTTAAATATTTTAACAGTTATAAGTTTTGATATTGTAAATATTGAATAGGTTTAGCATGGCACATGTGTCACCCCTACTTAAATTAAAGGTACACGAATCTTTTCTCCCACGGGAAATACTTCAACTGAAAAGGACCTTCTGCTAATTGTCCATCGCATATGTTTTCTTGGGTCAGGTAAGATATTAATATATATGAGAATTAATTTGCTCTGTGCGGACATATAAGCGATGCTCTATCCCATAAAATATGGTATTTCTTCTTTCATTTCATTGAATGGTAAATGCTCATAATTCGTATCGGTACGTATATGTACTCGTCAAAATATACCCATGTCATAACACATTCTAAATAATTCGTAACGGTACGTATGTATACTCGTCAAAATAATACGTACATGTACTCGTAACGGTATATACATATACTCGTCAAAATATACGCATCATAACACATTCTAAATAATTCATAACGGTACATACATATGTAAATCAAAATATACCCGTCAGTCATAACACATTCTAGATATTTTTTCGGCCTCCATTCATATTTAGCACCAGAAAAATGCTCCATTATATAATATTCTTCGCTCAACAATTCGAAAAAAAAAACAGAATATTTTTTATAATTATAATTATTGGACTTAAAAGTTTCGATAATCTTGCAATAAAGCAGGAAACAAATCCAAAGCTGATCAAATGATATCCTGCTATTTATTCGCGGTCGATGGGAAACAAACACATTTATTGATGGTGTGGCGAAGATCAAAGCTTGGCGAAGACAGGTTTTCTTTTCTGGATCTGAGCCTTGATGGCCTCAGTTAGATCATCAGATAAAAGCATCGCAGAATTCCAAGTTGCAACATAATCCAATCCTTGCTCGACATTCAATTCTCGGCTTCTTAACATCACTGCCTTTGTCCCTATCACAGCTAGGGGAGACTTTGCAGCAATTCCTGCCAAACCACAAATCCATCAGACTTTAACAAAGTATGGACTCCTAATCACTTCAATTCAGATAACATTATAAAAAATTATTTTACTTTATTTGCATAGACGCTGTCCATGAAATGGCATTATCGGGTCCAGCCAGTTATTTCTTGAATGCCAATTTTCTCACATGAAATGGTATTATCGGGTCCAGGCAGTTTTCCAAATCTACCATTAATTGTCAAAAGACATAGAGTAATTTTCCCAAGATGACAATAAAGTTATCACACTCTACCATTACCATTGGCCTTTAACAAGTATTGCATGCTAATCACCGCAATTTAGATACTACTCATGCACCGAATTTAACCAAAAATTTTCCATTTTTTCTTATGGTATTCTACTACAGGCTAGGTCTATGAGTAAAATCAGATACTAGATCGAGGCATCAGTCTAAATTTAGGCTTTGGCTAGCGTACTTTTCAATTTATGGTACTTATCGCATAATGATACTGTTAACTGATTTTACAGTTGAAAAGTGGAAAATACCGTGAAGGGAAGGACATTAGGCTTTCTCTAAATCTAGCACTGTTCATCAAGCACATTGGAAAAATACCAACAATGATATGAAGTCCCTATATCTTAAGAAGCATAACAAGAATGAATCGTTAGGAACAAGTTTTACACTATAATCATTAACTGAGATGTAACAGTTCCAATTTCTGATCTGCAGCAGTATATTCCCTATGTTTCAATCTCTAAACGGCAGCAAAATTTAGCATATTCCCTATGTTTCAATCTCTAATCTGCAGCAAAAATTAGTAAATTCCATATTTTTCAATCTCTACTCTGCAGCAAAATTTGGCAAATTCCAAAGTCGTAGCATAATCACAGCCAAAACACCATATCTCACGAGAATCTATAACAAACAATATCATATGTAAATTTCCTATTTTGTGGTAAAGTTATAGTCTTTGAGCAAAAAAGAGATCAACAGAACAACAAAATTATCAGAAATATGATAGCAAAAGGACTTTAGTAACTTACCCTCAGCAACAGACATAACCCCTTTATCCAATTCCTCTTTAGACCCAAATACCCGAGAAATCAGACCCAAATCCTTTGCCTCTTGACCCGCGAACCTCCGAGCCGTCAAAGCCAATTCCATTGCGTTACCAAACCCGACGATCGCTGGCAGCCTCTGTAGCGTTCCGAGATCTGCCGTGATTCCCAAATCAACCTCCTTGACCGTAAAATACGCATCTTGTGTACAATACCTGATGTCACAAGCGGTCACTATATCAATTCCTCCTCCGATACACGCCCCATGGATACTTGCTATCATGGGTTTCCTACATCGCTCGATCGCGGTTATCGCGTCCTGCAAGAACTTGATTTCTCGCCGGAGCCACTCGTTGGAGCGGCCCCTGGGGCCGGAAGTCTTGTCTCTCAACGTATTGAGTGCTTTGAGATCGATGCCGGCGCAGAAGTGATCTCCGGCTCCGGAAAGGACGATGACGCTGACTTCGGGGTTCTGGTCGAGAGAGGAGAGAGCATCGGGAAATTCGGAGAAGAAGTCCCGTGACAGAGCGTTGAGGTGAGATGGGCGGTTAAGGTACAAATGGAAGACCCGTGAATTCGGGGTTTTTTGTACGATCTGAATTGATTTGTAATGCTGCATTTTGAGTTATGTTTTGTAGGAAGAGAAAGTGAAGGAAAATTAAAACAGAGTCGGACCAAATTCAGATGATTTATAGGTGAGCTGCGTTCATTCGGATTTCATTTAAAAAATTGTCAGATAAGCTTAAAATACTTTTTAAATATAAATATGAAATAATGGAGATAGGATTGAAGAATATTTTAGTTTTTTTTTGTTAAAATTTTTAGAATAAATTAAAAATATATTTTTTAAATTTTTTAGTTTTTTATTATATAATAAAATATAAAAATGAAATGCATATTTTAATCTTATGTTAAAATATAAATATATTAATTTTTTAAAATATAGATAATTAAAATTTTTTATTTGCGAGATCTATTTTTTTAATAAATATTTGAAAAGTTCGAAAAAATTAAAATAATTTTTTTCTTTTCATTTTACAAGATTAACAAATGTTATTTTAATAAAATCCAAGGCAAGATCATGTGTGATAATTATAAAAAATAAATTTTTAAATGCCAATCAGGTTGGTCCAACAATACTTGACATGACTTAAGTCCAATAATAAAAAGGTAAAGTGTGAGCTGGAAGACAAGACAGGAAAGCGCGAAGTCCGAACAGACGGATGAAACAGCACGTCCTGTCAGCCCACTGACACAAGCCAACTTTCATACTTTCCACCTGCTTCATATCATATCACCGCTCACATGCTCCAACTGTTGGTTATCGCGCCTTAAGGTGCTCAAGTATCCCTTCAAAGAACTCCTATAAATAGCCTAAAACACAATGGCTCAAGGTATTGACTATCTGAGACTCTCTCTAAATACTCTCTCTCTAAAAGCTACTAACTTAAGTTTCGGAGTGCTAACGCCCGAGTCCGACTGGGCACCCTTTCTTACAGGTTTCGTCATCTGATCGGATCATCAGCTGTCAACTCTCCTTCTTACAAATAGAGACGAATCGTGCTTTATCATTTGGTGCTTTCGTTGAGAGAAAATGGAAGGTTCGAGACCTAATGAACACGCAACTTCGGTAGAGTATAATCACAATGGCCAGGACAGATGTAGACCCTAAAAAAAAAGATAGAGGTCTCTTAGATCCCCTACTAGGTGTAACCTCCTTCCAGAATTCAAAGACATAGCCATGCGGCAATAGGAAGATACCTCTATTACCATCAAGGGCATGCATTCCACTCTTAGTGACTTCACTAAAAGTATAATCCAAACTTTGAAAAAGAAAAAAATGCCCAAGACTTATGAAAGAGGCTATGAAATGAATTTCATGGCCGAAGACTTCGGAAGAAGAAGGAACAAATGAATTTCCATCAACGAGCCAAGAGCTTATGATAATAGGAGAATGAGGGCCAAAACCCCAAGTAGATATGACAAGGGGAAGGGAATAATGTCCTCAAATAGAGATTCTCCATACATCCCCAGTAAATCTTTTACCTCTTTCATTGGGTACGATTTATCTTTAATATGAACACCAAATTGCAGCCGCACGAAGGGGCGGAGAGATGAATTTACCTCAACATCCATGAGCAGGGAGGACAAATGGTTCAAGCAGAAGCTCAAACAGTTCGGCTTGACAGGCTCCAAAAAAGGAGTGTTCGAGGACAACACCTGCGGCAACACGGCCTCACCATTTTGTAGGAAAATCACGGAGTCAGAGCTACCTCCCAGATGGCGAGACGTGATAATGGACAGGTATACAGGTAAGATTGACCATGCCACTCATGTTGCAGAATATCTAACGAGAGTGCAGGTATACACCTACGACGAAAGGACCCGTTGGAGGGGGAACAAGTGATAACTATGAAAAATACATCTTCAAATGCCTAATCAGGTTGGTCCAACAACACTTAGCATGGCCTAAGTCTAATAACAAAAAGACAAAGTGTGAGCTGGAAGACAAGATAGGAAGGCGTGAAGTTCGAACGGACGGATGAGACAACACGTCCTGTCAGCCCACTGACACAAGCCAATGCACATACTCTCCACCTACTCCCTGTTACATCGCCGCTCACCTACTCCAACTGCTGGTTATCGCGCCCCAATGTGCTCAAGTACCCCTCCAAAGAACTCCTATAAATAATCTAAAATACAATGGCTCTATGTATTGACTATCTGAGACTCTCTCTCTAAATACTCTCTCTAAAAGCTACTAACTTAAGTTTCGGAGTGCTAACGCCCGGGTCCGATTGAACACCTCTTCTTACAGGTTTTATCATCCGATCGGATCATCAGCTGTCAACTCTCCTTCTTATAAATAGAAACGAATCGTGCTTTATCAATGTGATTTATGGATCCATGTAGATCCATACTTAACTAACCCATTTAATCACTTTTTAATTAAAAAAATATGAATTGGATTCGGTTTTCAATTTATAAAAACAAATCCGGTTAAATAATGTAATATGGGTGCATTTATTAATATAATATAATATTTTATTTTTTAAAAAATTAAAATATTTATTTTCTATATATATATGAGATGGCATTGCATGTGCAATGCCCTCAATTTAAGTGTAATTTTCATCGTATTACTCCCAAAATGAAGAAGCTCTTATTTCTTGGTCTTGGGTATACAGATTGATGAATGCAATGTGTTGAAAATATAATAAGAAAAGTTTACTGAATTTTTTTTCCCAAGTTGATGTAGATAATGATACATTTAGATTACGTGATTTTTCAACCATCTTAATTATCAGATTATTCAGGTTGAGTCGGACACATATCAATATTTCAGCTGGACAAAGGCCATGTCATTATATTTGCAACTCATGCGAGTTCATTACCTGTGCAAATGCATACTTGCTATAAAAAAAAATTTCTGAAATATTAAAGTAAATAACTTTTTATAAGTGAATAGGTACTAGCCAGATTCAACTCCAAGTAAATAACAGTAAAAATAATGTAAGAGAAAATGCTATATTTTATTATTCAATTAATCATTCAACACAAAAGATTATTATTGTTCTGATAGATAAAAAGATTGAAATTGTTGGATTTAATCATAGTATTAAAGAAAAGGAAAAGGAAAAAAAAATTGAAGAATGCCCTGGAAAGTTTACTCAATCATTCAACAAAAAAATCATTATATTTATAATTGTCACTGGACTTAATCATACCATCAAAGAATGGGAAAATAAAAAGATTCAGCAATTAGCAACAGATTAATTCTTTATTTAGTTCTTTTTCTTTTAACTTTCCACTCAATTATCTCTTTTTCTTTAGTGCTTGCTTTTCCTCGACAATATGTCATATATGTGATTGAATTGGAAAATTTAATGCCATGCGCATCTTTATTGATAGAATAAAGCTCCTTTATTATTATTATTATTATTACTCCTTCAATTTTATTTTAAAAGATATTTTTCTATTTTTCACAAGAATTATATAAATGATAAAAATACCCTTTTATATTTTGAAGAATTTCATTTAATTTTAGTTAAAAGTAGAGAGTAATAAAAAAAATATTTAATAAGTTGTATAATAAACATATCCTTTAAATTTCGAAAAAAACTATAAAATGGGATAAATTAAAATAAAAAAAATAACTTTTAAAATGGGACGGGAGAATATTATTATTATTATTATTAACTAAAATATATATAATATCAACTTAAACTGTTTTTTGCACCAAAATTTAGCAAATATGTATTATAATTAAAGAATATTACGAGATAAACTCAGTGAAAATATAATACCAAAATCGAAATAGGAACTTAGTTACTTAATTACCTTCAGCAACAAGCATAACACCTTTGTCCAATTCCTCTTTAGATCCAAAAACCTGGGAAACCAGACCCAAATCCTTGGCCTCCTGACCTGAGAACCTCCGACCCGTCAAAGCCAACTCCATCGCATTACCATACCCGATTATCGCCGGCAGCCTCTGCAGCGTCCCGAGATCCGCTGTGATCCCAAAATCAACCTCCTTGACAGAAAAAAATGAGTCTCGAGTACAAAACCGAACGTCACATGCAGTAACTAAATCAACTCCTCCTCCAACACACGCCCCTTGGATGCATGCTATCACTGGTTTCCTACACCGCTCAATCGCGGTCATCGCATTCTGCCAGAACTTGATTTCTCGCCAGAGCCACTCATTGGCGCGGCCCCTGTCGGTGGACAGGGCCTTACCGATGGTGGAATTGAGTGTTTGGAGATCGATGCCGGAGCAGAAGTGGTCACCGGTGCCGGAGAGGACTATGACACTGGCATTGGGATTCTGGTCGAGATAGGAAAGAGCGTGGGGGAATTCGGAAAAGAAGTCCAGTGAGAGGGCATTACGGTGAGATGGGCGGTTAAGATATAAATGGAAGATCGGTGAATTCGGAGGGTTCTGTAGAATCCGCAGCGATCTGTACTGCTGCATTTTCTATCTTTTTGCTGAGCCAAAAAGATAGATTCTATACCCGTGTATGTGGGTAAGTGTTATTAAGGAATTCGGACTTAGCTTAGCGAAATCTTTACATCATATATAATAAACCCTAAACCCTAAAGGCAGTCATCAGTTACGAATTCAATGATAGATATATAATGCATGATGTGGAAACTAATATTGGATTTGAATAATGAATTATATCTAAAAGTGATAAAAAAAATCTAATTTCTTATTGAGATTCGTTTGGAAGAAAGTCAGAAAAAGATAATGAAATTACTGTCCTTTTTGGTTAATTAAAGCACGAGGGAAATTACACAGCTAAACAAGTGTAAGTGTATATGTATTTATTAACACACCCAACTCACGTTAGATTTAATTGAAGAAATCAAATACTATATATAGTTTAAAAATTTTATTATTGGAATGGGTCACATACTATTTGTTATATCGATCTGTCCCATGGATGGTGCTGGCATAGATAATTTTGAGATGGACCCAATTATAATTTTAAGCCCGC
This sequence comes from Excoecaria agallocha, assembly GCA_037975025.1. Classification (NCBI taxonomy): domain Eukaryota; kingdom Viridiplantae; phylum Streptophyta; class Magnoliopsida; order Malpighiales; family Euphorbiaceae; genus Excoecaria; species Excoecaria agallocha. The sequence goes on along the minus strand of CM075807.1, from coordinate 54,433,437 downwards.
CTATTAAATATAGAGTTTTGGACAGTCCAAAACCCATATATATACGACAGTATAGAGTTGGAGTTTTGAATCTCCATTTTCAGAATTTGGTTAGACGCACTGAAATGCTCTTATTCGAATAGCTACATTATACACCAATTAATCATTTTATTTGGGATAGTTTTCTCTCTTTGTTCTTATTCTATCTTGGCTTCTGATGCCTTATAACTGTTGTTACCTCTAAAATTCAAGGGCTGTAGGATAGAGTTAAGTGTATGGGGTAAACGTAATGGCTTGAATTTTTATCTTTTTAGGGGAAATCAAAGCTTTCATTAGAAGGAATAAGTAAAAAAAGTCTGATGGTGAATCCATCCAAACATGGAGACCAGACAAAGAAACTGAAACTTAGTTAAGCTATGAGTTACCGAATTCGCTAATTTTTTTAGCAAAAACAAATCTAATATTTGTTAAAAAAGACTACAAATAGGCACAATCATCTAGGACAATACCCAAATCGAACTTGTTTGGTTTTTTTATTTGCTATTACCTTTAAAGGGAAAATTAGGTTCCTTAAATTTGTCTCTATATTCAATTAAGTCCCTCATAATTTGAAACAAATTTTGAGCTAAATAAATCTTAATTAAGATAAAATGTTTTACCTCTTTCTTCTATATTAGCATGTTCAAGTTACAATTTTCTACTTTTACTCAATGTTTTAATTCATTGCAAATTTAGCCATTGAAATTTGAAAATATGTTAATCAATTTGAATATTTATGACTTATTTTACTTAATTTTAATTATTAAAATGCAAAATTGGTCCAATCAAATTATGAAAAATTTTAATTAACTATTTAAATAATTTTTTTAACAAAAAACTTATTTGGAGATTTGAATATTATATATAACATATTTTTTACTCGAATTGTATTATTTTGTCAAATGTATTTAAAAGGGCATTTACATCTTTCTTTTTTTTTTTTTTTATGTTCCCGCTAAGGTCCAAAACTTAATTTCCCCAAGGAGCAAATAGGTCTTTGCCCTTTCATTAAGTCAAAATTAGTGTCCCAAAATTTGACTTTTAAAAAAGAATAAGATAAACGTGCTTATTAAATCGAATGAAGAGTTTATTTATTTTCAAATTCTTTTGCGATAGTAAATTTACTATAAAGTTTAAGAAAGTTTAAATTTATTATTTTTTTTTTATTTAATGGTCAATTTGATGTTCTCAAATTTTACAAAAATACATAAAAAAAAAAAGAAAGGTCCTACCGGGAATCGAACCCAGGACTCTAGATTCAAAGTCCAGAGTGCTAAACCACTACACCATAGAACCCCGGATTGACTGAATATAAAAAAAATGATCAAAACGACGTAATAATTAAGATTAAGAAATATTTTGTACCAAACTTATTTTTAAATTTCTCGTAATAAATTATAAATATAATACAGATACATGTCATTATATATCGAGCAAAAGGCCTCCACGTTCCAGCCATCCATTTCCAAATCAACATCTCAGTTTTAATTTACGTACATAACTTTTTCGTTTTCAATTTATTTCAAGACTCGTGTAATGTATGCTCAGATATTTATAATTATCACAATGTGTGTATATATATATATATATCAGGGGTAAGAAAAAATCAAAATTTTAAATAACTAAAAAATCGATTCAAAATCGAATCAATTTTTAACTTAATCAAGCTGAAAATTTAAATTTTCTGTATTTACTTTGAAAAATCGACGGTTAATTATTGACTAACAATTAACCGATATATATATTTTAAATTTTACACTTAAAATATTTAAATAGTTTTATAATTTATAAATATTATGATGCATAACTTTCTAAAATATTATTATAATACATACTTTTAGTAAATAAATATTAAAATTATCTTTTTATTATTGTTATTTATTCAGTATATATACATGATTAGCACTTTATTGTTAGTTTCATATTAAATATATTTAATTTTTATAATTAATTATAAAAATTTTATTTATTTTTTTAATGAATATTATATTTAATTTATATTATTTTATTTTTAAAGCATTTTTAACTATTAAAAACAATATTAAAAATGATATAATTTATTAAATTTATATGTTAAAATTTTTTAGTGCATGGTTAACCAAAAATCGATTCGAAAAAATTGATTAAAAATCGAAATCAATATAATAGTTAAATGAAATTAATAAACTGATTGATAAAATTGTTAATAAACTGATTAACTAATCCACACTCACCTCAAATATATATATATATATAATTTTTTAAATTTTCAACTTAATTTTGCCTCTAACAAGTATTTACAAAATCATCTCTTACGATGAGTTAATAAAATGGAAAAATTCAGTTTTTCGACGGAAATGAGTAAATTTCCATAGGGAAATGAAAATGCTGACAAAACTGTCGTAATTTTTTAAATTTACCGATGGAATTAAAATTTTGTAGGCAAATTTTCCTACTGTTTGCCATATTCTGTAGGCAAATTTACCGACGGAATTAATTCCCTCGGTAAATTTGCCTACGAAATTTTTAATTCCTAATCAGCAATTTATTTCCTGATCAGAATGAATCTATAATTCCTTATTAAAATATAATTTCTATTTTATTAGATATTCCTAATCTTGTAACCTCTATTTAAAGAGACAAATTTAATCAATAAAATTAAGTCAAAATTTCCATTACAAAATCGAAAGTACAAACCAAAAGAATCTTAACTCAAATCCCTAAATTCATAGCAAAAGACCAAGACCAGATAAGTTATTAACTTTATATAAGTAATTTATATGGGAACAAAGTATCAAGTAGCATCACAGGCATTAGCAATCAGTTTCCTGCTCTAAACTTTATGAAAATCCACCCCATCAAAATTTAAGATGATGAAAGAACAATTATCTAACAAAATTTTATCAAATATTCACTACAAGAAAATTTCAATTTAGCAACAAAAATTATTTTTCATTGCTAATTAAAAATAGCAACGAAAATTTCGGTTGCTAATTCAACAGTTGCTAAAATTAGCAACAAGCATTGAATTCAGTAGCTAAAATTAGCAACGGAAATTGAATTTCGTTGCTAAATTCAACAATGCAAGATTCAGTGATTGGTCAAATTTAGCAACGGATAGTAATTTCTTAGCAACGGAATTCCGTTGCTAAATTCCCCATAAGTAAAACAATTAACGACGGTCACATCCGTCGCTACAAATTATTATAATTTTTTAATACCAAAAACCAATGAATGACGAATGACAGGAAAGAAAGTTTGAGATTGTATGTCTGGAAGAGCCATTAACTGCCAAAAATATATTATTATAAGACAATGTAATGTAAACCAAAAATGAAGCATTAAGACAAAATCAATAACATGACATGGAAGCATATTTCAAGGTAAATAATCAAAAAGAAATTAGAATAAAAAAATTAAATGAAAACATCAGAAATATTTTTTAAAATTATAATTGCAACTTTACTTTAGTGCATTTTTTAAAACTATAACTTTACTGCATTTTTATTTCTTTTCTTTGTAGCATTATAAGGAAGCAAATGAAGCCTAAAAGTACAAAATCAATCTAACGATCCAGTAGTAAGAAGCCAAACTACTCATAAACTCAACTGAATGAACAAAACAGATTAAAGGTAAGGCCAATCGATATAAACAAGAAAATGAACACATCTCATCTTGTAATTTACAGTAGAAAAAAGAAAGAACATTTTACAGATCCCTTCTGTAGAGTGGCCAATAAGCATGCCTGAGGAGCCAATTATCTATGCAATCTTGGTGAAACATGTGATGGCAATGAGGCAAGCTCCTAACCGTGTCACGGATCCGAAAATCCTGCATCAACATAGTGGAAACGTCAATCAAACAAACTCATTTCAAATTCGATAAACAAACTCCTCAAGAGTGCAGAAAACTGTAAACAGACAAGTATATACTTACATAGTGTGTAGTAAACAGACAATTTAAAACTCATTAATATCTTCAGCATCTTCTTTGGAAAAGGGCCCTTCAATTCCATGTGAAGTCGTAGCATGTCATTATTTGTAGGACCAGGGAAAAGAACTTTCCCAGTATAAAGCTTATACAAACAGCTACCAACAGACCAAATATCCATCGAATGATCATATGGCAAGCCAAGAACTAAAACAGAAGCACAAGAAAAAGTCATCTTCAAAATTATCATTACAACTATAAGAAAATATATATCTTATTTAACAGCTCAAGATTAGAACTCACTTATTTTCGGAGCTCGATAAAAGCAGCTTACAAGGTATGGTGTGACTTCATTTTTACCAGAAAACATAGCATTGCCAAAATCACAAAGCTTCAGCACATTTTTTGCCTCATTTACCTGCAGAAAAAGCAGAACAGATTAGAAAATTATTTACTATAAATCAGAAGGAGCAATAATAGTGACCATAGTAGATTTATACCAGTAAATTGTCTGGCTTTATGTCACAATGAAGGACATGGCAGTTCTTAAGATGCTTCAGTGCAATAAAAAGCTGCTTTGCATATGCTCTGACAGCAGTTAGTTTAAGGCCAATATTGCGACCAAACTTTTTTAAGATCTTACGAAGGTTCATATGAAGAGATTCAAAAACCAGACATAGATGATTTCTGTACTTGAAACTTGAAAGAAAGCAAACACAATGACGCTTGTTCTCTGGATCTTCTGCTGCTAATTTATTTAATATATGAACCTCTGATTAACCAGCTTTATGCCTACATTATATAAGTAGAAGCAGCAGTAAGTAACAGTTGACAGCACAAAACGAAAGAATAATGAAGTATAAAATAATCACTTACATTGTCTCATTATTACGTATTATTTTTATAGCTACTTCTTCAGGTTCACCAGCACCAACCTTCAAATCCTTTGCCCGAACTACTGTTGAAAAAACACCTTTCCCATGGGCAGCCACAATTTCATAATGACCATCAAGTAATTCACCAAAGCGATAGCCTAGAAGGAAAAATTATAATCAAACGAGGAAATAAAATAAATATTAGAAAATCAAAAGATTGGTTCAATGAATAAAACTAATCCACAAATTGCTCCAAAAATCTACAAATGTTATACTTTTAAGCACAAATTACCAAAAACATAATTTCTACAACTTATATTAGCATTTGAACATTGCCGTAAAAGTCTCATTTACGGTACAAAAACTCATGGACATTTCTTCACTTTTTCTGATAAAATGTCCCTATGAATAAACTTGCAGACAGTAACAAAACTTACGAATTTACGAACTCCAGCAGGTGTCTCTCCAAATATGTCATCACAATACTTTTCATCCGATCTCTCACTCTGCCCAAAATTGACAAATAAAGATCAAAGCTAAATATGATACTTCAAAATTTCATTTTAAAATGGGGGAATTTGACACACCTTAGGAGTATCCTCTCCAGGCCCAGCAGCACCAGAAGTCCTCTCAGAAGCTTATCTTCCATTCTATGAGGGCGATTTGCCCACTGAAAATGATGGCTCAGCAACATAAGCATCACCCTCGATTCTAACATCACGAGTTTCTGGGGCAACATTAGAGACTGGTAATGATACCACGAGGGATTATGCAGGCATGTGATCTATTAGAGAAAAGCAATACGACATAAGCAAAATATAGAGTAGCAGATGCACCACCAAGGGACAAAAAAAATAGAAGAATGAAGAAGAAAAAACCATCACAAGCATTTAAATTGGTATCAACTTTTTGCTTAGCCTGCTCAAGCTCACCCATCAGTTACTAAGTGTTTCTATCAAGATTTCCATCTCAAAAGCAATATTTCCAATATTGTCAATGTAGCACAGATTAACAAACATGAATTTATATTAAGAAATAATACAAAAGTTTTTTAATATGGGCTGGCTCCAAATTGAAACAAATATTAAAGCAAGTAGTCAAAATTACAAGCACCATGGCACTTTTCTGCATAATAATAAAAGCATATTCTGAAAATCAAGTTTCCAATCCTAAAAGATGCTAATTAAAACCTCGAAGCTTCAGTTGAGAACAATGCCTTAGGTCAGGTCAGCATCAAAAACATGCACAGAATTAAATTGGGAACAGAGTAACAATTACTGCCCATATTTTCTAAAGCTTAAACGTGAAAAGAAGAACCAACTCCAAATACACCTTGCATTAACATACATCTCCAAGTGACTTTTTGTTGCTCTATGCATAATACATTTCGTACAATGAAAATTATTAACGCCAAGTCGTACTTTTAGGTGGGGAAAAAAAAACGTAACTGGAAATGCCCAAACAAAGGCAAAAAAATGCAATATACAGCTAAAGTGCAACTACCAAGTATTCTTAAACATAGTCAGGAGAACACTTACAAGTATCTCCTTATCAAGATAGGAAACCATGAAGAGTCTCTGAAAAAAACCATTCTTCGTTTCTCTTTTGCTTCTTCAACACTGATTCAGGCACCAGCACTTTCACTTCCTCTCCGTCCATCTCTCTTTTCTTCTTCTTCTTCTTGGCGGCCGAGTAAGATCTGCTAAGAGCTTTTATAACTCTCTTTGGCGATCAAACCCTAACCCTTTAACACAATCCCAAATATAGGTCTTTAGGATTTAGGGTTTTTGTACATCTAAAGCCCTTAGTTGCCTCCCAACTTACAAAATTAATCACAGCCGTTTATAATTTATTAACACTGTCGTTTCCACGAGGCTAACAAGTGGGTCGGGCTGACCGAGGCCCGTTTTATGTTATTAATTATTCAAATTTAAAATAGATAAATAAAAAATAAAAAAATTGCAATTAAATGACAATTTTTATTTGATCCAAATCTAGCAGAAAAAAAAAATGATTCTAAATTTCTAACCATCAAAATTCTAATGATTCAAAAAATTGAAAGCCGAACTTTGAAAAATTCATCTAAAAATATATATATAACGAAATTAATATATAGTACTCTTCATCATGAACACAGCAACACAATGGTTCATGTTATTGATAAAATTAAATAATCAATGAACTCACGGTGCGACCCCAGCGATCTACAGAATTTACATCAGCCCCTTTCTCAAGAAGTAGGACAACAATTGCTGTGCAGCCTTCACAGGATGCTAAGTGAAGAGCTGTTCTCTTATCATAATTAGCAAAATTGGGTTCGATACCTTTTTCTAATTCCTGTATCACCCCAAGTTTGTCACCCTTTCCTGAACAATTAAGAAGTCTATATGGCCCTTCTGAGTCATTTGCTCGTGGAAACATCCTCTGCTACATATCCAATAAGGAAAATTCATTAATTTGCGTGCGATATATATATAAAGGGGGAGGAGGGTGTGGATGCAAGCTAACCATGAGGCAGATACTAACAGATGTTAGCTTGTCATTTGGGTGGATGTTGAATGCATAAACATCTAAATTCAAATAACAGAAAATATATAGGTCCAACTTTCGAGCACAATCTCATTGCAAAATAATGATACCATTAACTCAATAGTAATATGGACCTAGCAAACTCCACAATCTTAGCCTATTCAGGGGGAAAAAAAGTTCAATCTAACAAATACTTTCATTTTTTCAGCCTATCATGCAGATATTTGGTAAAAATGTCATAAGCTACATCAGATCGCACCTCTTCAAGTTAACTAAAACATCAAAAAATAAAAAATGAAGTACCTTAGGAGGAGATGGAGTCCTGCAAGCTTCCATGAACCAGAGAAAATCAATGGAAGAAATCTCTGACCAAAAAAATTGAAATAAAAGGAAATAAAAGCAAAAATGTAAAAATGTAAAAATTAAAAAACAATATATGTATATAGTTGTTCCAGTTGAGGAAACTGTGAAGCATAAGCTATCCAGCTCAAATTGATAGGATTCCGAATAGCATGCTTTATTGTTTATGATTAAAATTATAATTAATTGGTTGAGTTACAAGCTATTAATAAATAAAATAAAGAGTCTTAGTCCTATTTTAATAAACAAAGTTGAAAATTAATTAGAAATTAATTTATTTTTGTCCATAATCACCTTTCCTATGCAAAGCTTTCTCAAGAACTCTCTGCTCTCCCATGCAAAGGGTTCATCAACGCCACCTCTGCGGGCCTAGGAATGCCAGATACAGAATCATTAAATTCCACTTTCAGTCAGAACTCTATGTCGCTTTTACAAAGCTAAACTTTTCTAATTGAGAGGGAAACACAATCCACTGGTTTTCATTCATGATTTTATTCTCTATAATAATTGAGATATTGAGCAAATTGTTGAAGCACAAATATGAATGACAAATAAGAAAGTGAACTCACTGTTAAAAGCACAAGGAAAAGGAAAGAACTGATAAAGCCTCCAAGTATGCTAAATAATTCCGTCGATTCTAACGTTGCCCAATGCATCTCTTGAAGAGAAAGAATAACGGTGAATAAAAGACCAGAATATAGCATCGAACTTCCCGGGCCAGCCATGATCTTCATACAGCAGAATTACATTTAAAAAAAAAAAAGGAAAAATGAAATGTATCAGACAAGATGTCCATACCGATTAGAGTCGAAATCCTGGATAAATACAAAATATATGATTTATTTTGCCATACGACAATATCAAATTTAACAGAAAAGTCAAGTAAAAAATCATCACCTTCCATCATTTATCTTGATCAAATTTACAGCTCCATCATCAGTGCCAGTATAGTAGCTTCCCTTGACCAGCATACATGGAAGATTAACTCTATCAGCTAGCACCTACCAGCAGAAAGTAGATCTAGTCTAGTCAACTTTAGCAAAAATTTCTTTGGAAGGAAATTTGTGCAATAATAAATAGTCCAGTTGCAAATGCATTAAGATAAACAAATGCATTAAGAAATCATTTACTGTCTTTAGAAACTCAAAACTCTGAAGTGAAAAAACTTAATTTGTTCGGCGAGATTTAAGTTGCTGAATCAAAGCTTTATATTATTACAGCATTTAAAAAAATGCAAGTCACAGTGCTGATGAGTGAGATGAAGATGGCATGATTGATCATGCCAATATAAGGAATATAGACCAATTAATTCAGTAAATGGAACCTAATACATATATATCACAGCGCTGATAAGTGTGTGTTTCGGGTGCAGGTCCATGTAAGTGTGTGTTTCAGCATTATGAACTTCCTATGCACATCCCAAAATAAATAAATAAAAAATGAGGAAGCAAAACGGTGTCCACCAGCAAACACAAAACTGTCTCATTTTGTTCTTTTTGTTTGATATTAAAGTTGCTCAATATGTACAACCAAATCCATAAATTCATTCAAATAAATCCAAATAATCTCACATCAACTTCTATTCCTCCTCAAACTATTAAGTAAATAAACATAATCTTAAAATTCATTCAAATGAAAACTACTAATCAGGATCATCCTTGTGCTATTTTCTTCTGCTGTTATAGAAGAGAAGTTTATCATTCAGCGGTACTGCACGAGTAAGAGGACAATTATAAATTCCAAGAACCATTCAAATCAATGCATACAACTATTTCGTAATTGATGTACATACCTTGGCATTACTACGGAAGCACTGTCTGCAGCACAAGTCCATACTTCCTAATAAAGCCACGGGAATTTCCACACACACGGCTAAAATAAAGAATAAATCAGAAATTAGAATGCATTGTTCTGCCTCAAAAATTTCTAACTAATTTCCATACCATTAATCATTATAAACCTACACTTATCTGCCAATATCTTGGTCTTCAAAAGCAGCCAAAATATACATATAAAAGTTAACTTAAGCTAACAGACCGACTAAGAACTTCCATTACTAATATTAAGAACAGAAATGGAGAAACGACAATAAAAAAAGAATTCTTTTTTATCATTTTCACCAAAATCCCTGAAAAATCTCATACCCAATAATAGAATCCATTAACCTAATAACAGATCAAAAGAGTTCCGAGGAAGACTGAAACCTATGGATAAATATAGGACTTCAAATCATGAAGATACAAACCACACCTCACAGGAAAGCATATATGAGTGCAAAACGAAGTAAAGTTTAGATTATTTGGACAAATCGACGCCATCGGCAAGAGCTCTCCTCCTCAAGGTATCGTCCTTTTCAAGTGGCCAAAGAGATCGACGCTTCAGAGACCTTGTTTGAGACAAGTCCGTCGACGGAGCCTGAGAGAAGCGACGGCGAGGGAAGAGAAGCAAAAGGGAAGAGACAGAAAAATTATCTGAACAAAAACAAGATAAGTTCTTAAGGTTTTGTGGATCAGAATTATCCCGCTAAAACTTTTGTGGAAATTTTCAATATCTTGAAAAAAATAAGATTTATCCCGCTAAAATAGATTAGGACTTCTCAGCATTGGCATGAAAAAATCGTGCCTACTTGGTAGAACTTGCAAGGACAAATGCCTGTGTTATTTGCCTTGCAACTAATAAGATATTTTTCAACTCATTAAACTCCAATTTTTCTTTTATAATATTGCAAGAATAAATTATAAAGTTAATACTAAATCCAAATTGCATGAATATACTGCCCATAATGTTTAATTTGTTAGATTAAATGCTCTATTTAAATATAAATAATATTTAATTATTAAAAATGAAAATTATATAATAATAGTATTTAAAAAATAAAAATGAAAATCATATAAAAATAGTCATAATTAATTAACTAATTTTTGCCATTGGCAACTATTGTAGCTAGTGTTGCTATGGCAACGAGGCAATCTCCAAATCCTTCCTATAATCTACTAAATAAATGATTAATGAAGCTTCCCTTATGAACTAAGTGACAAAAAGTGCAACAAAGGGGTTGAAATCTTAAAGAACCAAACAGGGGAAGAAGAAGAAGAAGGGCGGTGAACGACGGTGCAGTCGTGGCTGGAGAGGGAAGAGGGGAAAGAAGAAAAAAAGGGAAAAATGAAGGGGAACCCGATTCTCCTTGAAATAAAGCAACATGAATTCCTAAGCCCCAATTCAAATATAATAAAATATATAATGTTAGCTCTAAACTTTACATTACTTCATTTCTAGTCTAATTTGTTAAATTTACTTTAAAGCATATCAACAAGGTGCTCTTGTCACTTTTCTACCTAGTTTTATTGGCAATTTCCCATCAAAACACTATTCTGGGCAAGTTCTTTAATTTCTTAATGTTATATTACTTTTTTCTTAATGTTAGTTCAACTATACAGTTATTTATGATTTTATTAATGAAATTTTTTTAATTATTGAAAATAATTAAAGTTCTAATCATGCATCGAGTTAAATCATAGGAGAAATTAATTTTTATAATAAGTTTCATTATTTAATTTAATTTCTTTTTCAAAATTTTACTTTTATATAAAATTTATAATAAGTTTCATTATTTAATTTAATTTCATTTATATATGTCACTAATTAGATGAATGACGAAAATATTTCTTCTTGGTTGTATTAATTTCATTGGATTCAAACAATACAAAAGTTGAAGTCAATTTCGTTTAGAGGTTAACTCCATTTCAAAAAAAAAAAAAAGTCAATTTCCAAAAAATACGTAATGTAGGTAAGCATAGAAACAACATTATTGGGGAATTATTTACGCTGGAAGGTAGAATTATTGTAGTTGCTGACAGTAAAAATAGATTCCATGAAAGAATTTAGATTCTATTCATTCTAATTTGGATTATAATATACTTTTCTTTTGATAGGAATTAGGTATCTCGGATATGTTAAATTCATTATACATATAAAACAAAATTGGATATATCATATATATTAAATTCATTAAATATAGATTATTAAATAAAAAGTATAAAAATATTATTTTTTAAAATTAACAGTCCATATTTATTAATCTAGTATGTTATAGTTCAAAACACAAAATATATTTATTAATATACGTTACAATTCGAAATACTAAATATTATAAAATTATTTTCTATGTTACAATAAATGTTTTAGAATTTAAAATTATTTTTTAGAATAGATATTTTGATTAATTTTGAGAAATAAATATTATAAAAATCGGATTTATAATTTATTTTTGTTTTCGTTCCGTAGGTAATTTACCGACGGAATTTTTCCGTAGGGAAATTACCGACGGAAAAATATTCGTAGTTAATTTACCGACAGAATTCTTTTTCGGTAGGAAAATTACCGACGGAAATATGATTCTGTAGGTAATGTACCGACGAAATTATATTCCGTCGCTAAATTCCATGGGCAAAGTTGAGCGGGAAAAATTCCCTCCATTATTTACGACGGATAAAAAATACACATTTTTCTCTACAATTTTGCCTACGGAAATATTTTGTCGGAAATTAGGATTTTTTTTTGTAGTGAAGGAGTTTTTAATTTGAATTTTGAATATAAAATATTTTTAAATATTTATATAAAGTTTTATGTTTTTTATAGGCTTATTTGGTATAAATTTATATTTTCGGATCAGTAAACTTCAAATATCGATCCATTATAATCCAAAAAAAGGAAATATATATATATATATATATATATATATATATATATATATATATATATATATATATATATATATATATATATATAGTTGTACTTATTATATTTAAGCAATTGTATTTATGCACAATGTTTTGGTATTAAGAAAACTAACAGAATTTTCTAATTAAACCAAAAATTGAAACACGAGGATCTATTAAGTCCAAGAGAAATATGCTTTAAGCCTTATTTTAAAAATGAAGAACTTATTATAAAGATAAAAAGAAAAATAATCACTTGATTTAATGGAATTTATATGGTGTATATATATATATATCAAATTCTCAATGTCTAATTTGTATAGCTCGCACTCTTGACAACCTCTTAATTACGGTGTTAATCATAATCATATGTATAGAAAGAAGAAAATTTAATTCCAAATTAATGATACTATCTCCGTTCTTTTTTATCTGTTATTTTTGAGTAAAATTTAAATTTTATTTATCTTTCACTTTTAAACTTTCAATGTAATTTAATTTACTTTTTCAATTAATTTTTCTTTACCAATAAAGTCAGAATTTATCAAATTTAATAATTTAGTCTTAATCACGTAATTTAATATTAAATTTAAATCTATTTATTATTTTTTAATCCTAGTAAAAACAACAAAAGTAATTGATAAAAAAGAACAGAGAAAGTATATGTATAGATAGATGAGAAAAGATACAAAAATTAATGATATATGTATAGATAGATGAGAAAGGATACAAAAATTAATGATATATACTTCCACCGTTTTTTTATGTTTAATGTTTAAGGTAGTTTGCTAAAACCAATAATATATTAGATACATTGTATAAATAACTAATTTATCCTTATTAATTTATCGCTAAAACTATATTTTTTACGCTAACATTCTCTTTCTTGTTAATTACATGGCTTAATTAAATAAGGATAAATATTAGATAAACTAATCAAAATACATCAAAAATTTAAAAAATCATTTATAAAAAAAATTTTAACAATTTTTAAAAGTCAAAAATATAAAAATGGAGGGAGTGTGTGTGTGTGTATATATATATATATATATATATATAGGCACACTCAATAATGGCTTCCTCAATCATCAAATTCATTCTTTTTTAGTATTTTTTTTCCCAATCATGAAATCGTTAAGATAAACATTTATTGTTGCCAATTATTAAAGTTGGTCAGTTAAGGTGGGTACGAAACGAAAGTGTGTAGATTGGTGGAATTATTCCCACGTAAGCATTTCCCTTCCTTATGATGTTTTAAGATACTCTCCTCCAAGTCCTCCTTAACCTTAAAAAAGAAACTAAATAATTGGCATGAATTAAAGCATTTTGACTTGTAATTAATATATATTTCATCCGTTTACAATTAAATATTCACTTTTCCTATTTCAGCAAAATTAATGAGTAAATTTTATTTAAAATAAATTCATGAAAATTTAATTAATGGACTGAACAAAAAAAAATTAATTAACAAATAAGTGAAATACTAATTAATATGCATAGATGGCATTTTGTTATTGGTTTAATTCATAAAATTTATGGACCGATTGTGGGGATAAGAATTTTCTTTCATTAATTATTTTATATTTTACTCATTTGTTCTTAAGAAAAAAGGCTTAATACCCTAAATCTCTCCTGAAATTATATTTAATTTCATAATTGATACCTAATTTTTTTTATATTTAAATTACCATCTGAATTTTAAATATCATCAAATATTATCATCTAAATTTCAAACAACGATAATAATTTGTCACTCGAACATATAAAAATATTGAATAATATTTGTTGTTATATGTTCATATTAATTGAAATTTAGGTGAAAATTATCATTATTATTTAAGTTTAAGTAATAATATTTTAATTTTATGTGATGATTTAAATACGATAAAAATTTAAATATCAATTATAAATTAAATAAAATTTTAGGGGCTTTTTTTAGGTATTTAGCCTTTAAAAAAAAAGAGACAATTTAACGATTACTTCAATGTATGTTTATTATTCCATCTCACCTTGGCACCTATATAATAATTAACATCAAACTAAACAGTTAAAAATAATTTTCTATTAATTTGTAAATATATTCACTCATTAGTTATTAACAATCCCCTCTCAATTACTAGCTAATTCAAATCATTGAACCAAACTTGTCTTGCGAAATTTTGCTGAAAACAAGGAAATGAAAGAAACATCCAACTAGCACGTAAGCGAATGATATGATAAGAAATTCCACCTCATTACAATATTTTTGTTGGAAAGTCACAATAGAACAATTCTCATACACAAATAATTGCAAAAAGCTTCTTAATGTTTTAATTTCCGTAAAATTAAATTATTCATGTTGTGCATTACTAATTGGCCATCAAGATTAAATATTTATCCCTCTTAATTATAAACATGACGAAATATTCCATAAATTTCTCAAAATTGGCTACTCTACCCCACCACTCCAATAATGATTCTACATGAATTGCCTCAAAACCACAAATTTCTATTAAAATACTATTTTATGTTATATCAACATGACTCAATTTTTAGAGTTTTGCTTCCAACCCTATTATATTCTAATAATAAATTGAAAATCTATTTATTTATTTATATTGGATATTACTATTTATATTCAATTATAGGAGATGTCTCCAGATCAAACACTCATCAATTATAGTGCACTATGAGTGTCACATATATACATATATATATTTTTGAGCATATTTTTGTGCCAAATGTCAGGCTAATATTTTTTTTTCCATGCCATGCATGTAATTTTCAATTTTTCATGTGTACGGCTAGATCGATTGATTATCCAATGAAATGGATTCTTCTATTTTTTATTGAGTCTGATATTCTTGTTTGGGTTTTTCATCCCTTAATCATTGCAATTGAAAGTACATTGTGCTATCCAAAGATAATGATAGTGCAACTGTTATGTTCATAAATCAGAACCAGACAAAAATTCAGATTTTTAATATTTTTCATAGAATAAATAAAGTTTATTATTAATGCAATGAGTCCCCCACTTCGTTTAATTTATTACCAAATTATTTTGAAAAAACGAATGGATATTATTTCTTATGGATTGTTGTTCATATATAGTTTTTTTCTCTTTTCTGTGTGTTAGAGTAAATAAATATCTTTTATTTATTTCTTATTTATCATTGTAATCACTATGTATATAAACTGTAGCCTCCTCCGTGTAAATCATAAGAAAATACAATACATCAGTTATTCAATATTTTACATGATATCAGAGCCGGAGTCCAAAAGCATGACTACCTCTTCAAATACTTCTATCATTTCAATTATATCTCCTTCAACCACCATCTCATCTATCCATTCCTTTGCTATCAAAGTCAACTCAAAAAATTTTCTTGCCTGGAAAACTCAGTTTATTTCCATTCTCAATTATCAAAACCTTCATGGTTTCTGAATTTTGAGCAACTTATTGCATGCCAATTTAATGCAAAAATTCGAGCTTTTCATTCCGATCGGGGAGGCGTATATTAGCACATCCACTCTTATTTTTCAAAAATTGGTATTATTCATCGTATTGCTTGCCTTTATACCCATGAGCAAAATGAAACCGCTGAACATAAAATTCGACACTTAATTGATACAGGATTAACTCTTTTAGCTCATGTCAATCTTCCTTTATATTTATGAAACTATGTACTTGAACAAAGTGCAATGTTTGTTAATGTTAACCCTTTTAATATTCTCAAAAACTCTTCTCCATATCAATTACTTGTTCACAAAAATTCAAATTATCTAGCCTTTAAACAGTTTGGCTATGCCATTTATCCTTTATTACATCCATTTAATAATCATAAATTTTCTTTCCGATCCTCTCCATATGTCTACCTAAGTAACGGTCCTCTTCATTCTGCTTATCGGTGTTTTAATCCACAAACTAGTAGCATTTATTTGGCTCGTCATGTTCAGTTTCATGACTCCATTTTTTCCTCCCACCAACATTCTCCCTCTAATGCGTTGCCTCACTCTCCCACGCCTTGGTTGCATGTCACGCACACTTTCCATTCTCACGTAGACACTGCCTCAGCATCTCATTGGGATAAGTCTTCTATTCCATATAGCTCCTCTCCTTCCTTATCCTTATCTCCCAACAGTCCCAATTCCTCTCCATCTCCCCTTTCTACTTTCTCTCACTCTAATTCGAATAACTCTATTGGTCCCTTATCCTTACCTCATTCTCCCTTATCCACTACCGCACCTGGCCTCCCTCTTCTGATGGACCTCACTCATTATACTTCGGAGACCCAGCCTACTTCCCCTCAACCAACCCACGTCCATCCCATGAAATTGAGGCCCACTACTTTAAACAAAAACTAAGCCCATTCTGCCATCTCTTCTTCTCCCCTTCAAGTGGAACCAAAGACCATTACTCAAGCTAAACGCCATCGAGAATGGTGCTAAGCCATGTTGTGTGAGCTTAATGCTTTGTTGCAGAATAATACATGGACTTTGGTGCCCCGACCATATGACAAAAATATTATTAGCAATAAGTGGATTTTTCACATCAAAAGAAATTCTGACGGGTCCATTGAGCGTTATAAAGCACATCTTATTGCCAAAGGCTACTCTCAACAGTCAGGTTTGGACTATAAAGAAATCTTTTCTCCAATTATCAAGTTTTCTACTATTCACATTGTGTTGTCAATTGCCACAGTTAACTCATGGTCTATTCGCCAATTGGATATCTCCAATGCCTTTCTTCATAGCACGTTTGATCTTGAACTTTATATGGAACAACCCCATGGTTTTGTTGATCCATCTAAGCCTAACCATGTCTGTAAGCTTCACAAGTCTTTGTATGGTCTCAAGCAAGCCTTATGTGCTTGGTTCAGCATCTTTCTGAGTTTTTCTTAGCCTTGGTTTCAAGTCATCACAATCAGATCACTCCCTCTTCATTCTTTCTCAAGGCTAATCATATTTTTTTGTGCTCATGTATGTTGATGATATCATTGTGACTTGTTCAAATGCTAGCAAATTATACTGGTTTTTACAGCATATTAAATTTCATTTTCCAGTTCGTGACTTAAGCCCTTTACACTACTTCCTCGGCATTGAAGTTCGCCCCACTTCTGCTGGTTTGCTTCTTTCCCAACAAAACTACATTGATGAATTATTGCTTGAAACTAATATGCAGGACTCAAAAGGCTGCAACACACCCATGGCAACCATGCCAAACTTAAGCAAACTTGCTGGCTCTCCGCTTGCCGATGCTGTTTCATATCGACAAGTCATTGGTGCTCTCCAGTACTTAACCATTACTGTAACACCCTATACCCGCTCAGTTAAAGGCTCGGATACAAGATGTCACACTCGGGCTTATATTTCTTTAATATGGGTCAAAACAAACCACTATTTAAAGATTTGATCATTTATCAAATTACTATTCATTTTGTAAAAATTTTGGCAGAATTTCTGCTAAAATCCATAAAAATCTCCTGAAAAGAATGTACCTAAAACACTTCTATCCAAGTCTATTCTACCATCCAACCTCGATTCAAACCCCAATACATATAATCATTAACCTTCCTCCAATAATTCATAAGTCAAATTAATAGAATCATACACATCACACTTAGCTATGATATTCTTCCTTTAATTTACAATAATAATATCCATAAATATTTACATAATATTTACACCTGAAAAATACAATGAACATGTCAAAGTATCTTAAAGATAACAAAAAGAAACAAGTAGAGCATCCACCTCAGAATCTTGTAACCTTTCTGTCGTGACTCAAGTTGTGTTGTAAATCCACTCCACTACCTTCAAACCTACGCGCGAAAATAAAACCACGCGTTAAGCATTTTGTTTAGCGGTGTTCAAGCAATTCTATTTTTTCACTCAATATAGAATATTAAATTAAAATATGCTTAAAATTTTACAAATCATCAAAACACAAAAGTTATTACTTATTTCAAAATATAAAAATAATAAATCCATGATAAGGAATTTAAACTTATATAGCTCACATAACCTATCAAACATAAATATTTTTATTTACTTTTAACAAAATTGACATAAATCCATTTACAAGAAATTTAGGCATACATAATTCGTATATAGATTAAGTTTTGATGAATATTATAATCCAAAGAGGTAGCTAGTCAATTACTTTCAATTAAAAGTCTCAAATAGTTTAAATAAACATTTAATATTTATACTATATACTTGCCCCCAATAAAATCCAACGGAATTGCACCGAGCTGGATAAACGAGATTTAAACACAAAATCAAGCCCTCAGGGTATCAACGTCCAGGGTTGCCCAGTATCCGCCCCCCTCAGGGTATCGACATCCAGGGTGTCCCAGTATTCGCCCCCCTCAGAGATCGATGTCCAAGATTGCCCGATATCCGCCCCCTTAAGGTCCTCATACAATCTATTTAATGTAATACATTTACTATAAATTTAAATACATACATATATTTATATATATACATATGTGGACCGAGCTCTCGGAGCCATTTAGCGCACGACTCAATTTAATGGCATTCACCAGAAGAGCTCTCGGAGCCATTCAATCCAATAATCGTATTACCACGCAGTACTGCTAAACGTTCCTAATTGACATACCAATCTTATCCTATTGTCCCAATTTTTGTCTAATTTTACTAAGGGCAAATATCATTAAATTCATATTCCGTTTTTCCATTTCATCCAATCTCACTGTATAGCTCTTACTTGTGATTAGATTATGTCATAATTATCCTCATTCACGTTCTTCTAAAGTTTAGAGATAAGCATATGTATACATACATTTCCACCGAGGCATTTTGAAGCAACGGTAAAAATAATTACCGTAAATTTCAACGACTCACTAATTAAAGTCAATCAAGTATATCATAATATGGGATATATTAAATCATAGCCAAAACCAAATCATGATTTAAAAGATTTAAAATTCAATTTCACGAATGCATTCTTTCAATTACCCACGACAAATAAATTATTTGTCAATTCTTTTGTGATAACAATTTATACATTTTTATTAAGGATCTAATAATGTTCATAATGTAAGTAAGATGAAAATTTGCAATTCAACCCATACCACTCAAATTAAGGAATTCGTACTACTTATTTAGCTACCCCTAATTAGTTACTTAGGACATTTAATTTTTATAAAATTTAAATCCATTCCCCCTAAAATCATAACTTATACATTATAAGCTAAATAACAATTTTACGAATCAAACTCTTATGATTTAAGTAAATTGTTCTATATTACCCATTTAACACTTATACATGTATTTATAACATCACTTCATACAAATCTTGCTCTATATACAGAAATTCATTACTTGCATAATATGCAATTCATCCAATATTTCATAACTCAATAGTTAATTCATAAAATATTCATGTATATATATATAACCATGAGTGTGTGTGTGTATTCATTATTCTAACAAAATAATATATGCTTTTCTAATGTCCATATTTCGTTTAGACATAGTTTTAATTTAATTCATAAAACATCTAAATCACTCATTTAACTAATTGATCATAATAACCTTTAAATATTTACTACTCTCTTTCCGAACATAAAATATATTTTATCAACATTTTTTTTTCTTCAAAAACTAAGAAGCATAATGATTGTATAACACCATTATAACCCAATTATGACTATATTATAATTATTTTAAGATTATACCTTGTTTATACGAATTAAAATATATACCTATTAGCCTTTAGGTTTATACTTAAACATATACATAATTCCTATTTAGACTCAAATTTGATATTTAACATCCAATTAATTATTTGTAACACTAATACTATCAAATAAAAATTCTCAATTAAACAATTTAAATTAACACACATACTGTAAATACTTAGGAAAAAAAATTTGCTTGAACACATACTTGCTTGATGATCTCTTCTCAAAATTTCAGCCTTTAGGACCTTAATTCACCATCAATGTCCTTCTCTTTCCCTTTTTTCTTCATCTACTCCATTTTCTCTTTCTAAAAAAATTCACATTCCACAAGAAATTTTCAACAATTCATCTACCAATTCATAATTTATAGCAAATTATAACAATTATATAACTAAAAATTCACCTAATTACCAAGAATTTCATTTTTTCTCAATTAATCAAAACCCTAGATCTAAAATGACATTATATCTACCTCACATATCTCACTATAAATCAATAATTAAGAGTAAAAAAAAGCTTACCCAACCAAAGAGAGAGAAAAAATAACACAAGAAGAAGATTGGGTGGAGGAGAACCCAAACCAAGTTGTTGCCACGCAAAGAAGAAGAGGAAAAAGAAGAAGAAGAATGAGAAGGAGAAGAAGAAGGAGAAGGCGATGCCGGTTGGCTGCGACGGTGAGTGACGACGGGCTGTTGCGGTGGCCGGATCGTGAAGAAGAAAAAGGAGAAATGGGAGGGGCTGCGTCGGGCTCTTGGGACCAAAATAAGGAACCAGTGGTTCCTTAAAGAAGAAGAGAAAGACAAAGGCCAAAACAACGTCGTTTTGGCCAACTTCCTCTCTAAGTCCCCAAATTTTACTCTATTTGCAAATTAACCCCAGAACTTTTTCTTTTATGTAATAACATCCAAAATTCAACCATAATTCAACCCAAATTATTTTATATTTATTTTAATTCTGGCAAATTTAAAAATTAGGGCGTTACAATGACGAGGCCTGACATCGCCTTCAGTGTGAACAAACTAGCTCAATTCATGCACTGTGCCATGGACACTAATCATTGGCAGGCTTGTAAACGCTTGCTTCGGTATCTTAAAGCCACCAAACACCTTGGGTTTTTTATCTCCAAATGATCCAATTTTGACTTGCAATGTTTCTCGGATAGTGACTGGGTTGGTTGCCCAGATGATCGTCGATCCACTAATGGCTACCTTATTTATTTGGGTGACAATCTCATCTCTTGGAGTTATAAGAAATAACCTACTGTAGCCCGCTCTTCTACTGAAAGTAAGTATAAGGCTATGACCAACACCACTGCTGAACTTATATGGGTTATTGCTCTTCTTAGAGAACTTGGTTGCTCCACTTCTTCTCCAGTCACTTTATGGTGTGACAATGTCAATGCTATCTATCTATGCTCTAACCCAGTCTTTCATGCACGAACTAAACATGTAGAGATCGACTACCACTTCATTCGTGATCAGGTCAAGTCTAGTGTGTTGCACATCAAATTTATCTCCAGCACTAACCAAATTACTGATATCATGACAAAACCTCTTGGATTATCCCTATTTACCTGCTATCGAGATAAGCTTCGCCTCTGTTCACCGTCGACATCAGCTTGAGGAGGGGTGTTAGAGTAAATAAATATTTTTTTATTTATTTCTTATTTATCTAGTTGTTACAACTATTAGCTAGCTAATACTTATCCCATATCTCTGGTTACAACTCATTCCTATCGTTGTAATCACTATGTATATAAACTGTAGACTCCTTTGTGTAAATTATAAGAAAATACAATACATCAGTTATTCAATATTTTACACTGTGAACAGTTGAGATATTGAAAAACAAATATCTATAAAGCATTTATTTTAAGATAAGAATTAATTAATTGGCTTCAACTTTAACGGAACTTTTTTAAAAATGGGATATTTGAAAAATGGTGTTTTTTTGAAACTATTTGAAAAATGGAGGTGAGGATGCTTAATCTCGTAATAAATCACTGCAAAAATGGAAGTGGAGACCACTCCAATATCAGTGAACGAGAGGGGTCAGAAAGTATGGCATGAAATTCTGAAATCAGTGGGATCCACTGGTCTAATTTTGCAATAGTAGCTACGAGAATGAGAGAATCTCTAGTGACGACTTAACCCGCAATCTTAAATCATGGAATATCATTTCTTTAAACTTAGGTAAGAATTCACTAGGCACGTTAGCTTAATTCAACAGGCAAAAATCCTAAAAGATTTATTTCTACAATTAAACATCCGAGAAATGAAAAATCTATAATAAAACTTTTCCAAGCAAACCGAGAGAACAAACAATGAAATTTCCCAATTGTGAGTGTATGGTTAATACCTTCCATTAACTAAAACAAATGAGAAGAACAACTTTGACAGTGGTAAAAAATCAAGCTTAAATAAAAAAACTGAGAAGAATAGAGAGAAGAGAATATAAACCAAATGAAAACAAATCAAACAAAGATAAAATAAAGAGAAGAGTAGGAATACTAACCATCATTGCAGCTTTGCAGGAAGAATCGGAGAAGAACCAAAAAAGATCGAACAAGGGGAGAGAAAAGAAAAGGCGGCTATATATATATATGTAGAGAGAGAGAGAGAGCAAAACGATGAGTTTTAAAAACTTCGATCAGTTCAGTTATTTTGATTTTTCAATTTTAGGAATCAAACCAAACTAATTGAAATATTATTTCGATTCAAAATCAAAAATTGAAATAACCGAATCAAACATATCAATATCAATTCGGTTCTTCACAGTCCTAGCTGCGAAAATGAAAGAATCTCTGACAGCAGCTGAACTCGCAATGACAGGTTGCAAGAATAGAAATTAAAAAAATAATATTTTAATTTGTGATATTTCAGGGAATGTTTAAAATAAAAAAAATGTCGAATGTTATTTAATTTGTGAAAAAAAATTTCAAAAATAATATTTTAGAAAAATTCTCTTTTCTTAAAATAAATTTTATTATATTATTTTTTAATATTTTTGCATGTATTTATATTATGATTAATTTATTTATTTCCAAATTATAATAAGTATCTAATAAGAAATAACAAATATATAAATATATTGAAATTGAAATAATACCTTTTTAAAAACCCTCTCTTAATATGTGTTCTATTCCTTCTATAATTTTATACTTTTATTAATATGTGTAAAACGCAAAAAATAAAATAAATATAATTAATAATAACACAAAAATTATATTTAATTTAAAATTATTATAAATATTAAACAATAAATTTTTACCAAATACTCATAACAAGACAATAATAATTATAAATTACCGTGTTTCATATAATAATATATCAATGTTTGTATGAAATTTTTTGAAACTCTACTCTTACATTTTTTTTTATCACACTCTCTTAAAACTCAAGCTTCATTCACTTATGCATCCTTCATTCATCCGCCAAATTTATATACTTGGTGTAAATATTTTATTCAACGTATTTTATTATGCTGGACTGAAAAAGCTGCATATTCTTTCATTTTCGCAGCTTGTCATTGCGGGTTCAGCTGCCGCCTGAGATTCTCCCATTCCCGCATATACCTATTGCTGAATCAGATCTATGGATCCCACTCATTTTGGAATTTCATACCATACTTTTTGATCCCCTCGTTCATTGATATTGGAGTGGCCCCCACTCTCATTTTCGCAATAATTTATTGCGAAATTGAGCACCCCACCCCTGTTTTCCAAATGGTTTCAAAAACACACAATTTTTCAAATTAAGTTTTTCAAATATCTCATTTTTTAAAAAGTCCCAACTTTAACCTCAACAATTTTTTTATGAGACGAGGCATTATAAATAACATTTTTTATATACTTATAATAATTGATTAAAGATATTTAATGCACTTTCATCACAATCAAAATGTGGAGGGTGTGATGCTCAAAAAAATATATATTTTTAATTGCATCGCTAAAAAATACTATATTTTTATAACAAACAAATATAAGATATTTAACGGTATATAACGTGTCAACGTAATATTGTATATTTGAATATTATGTGCAATGCATATGTATAGTTGTATTTAGCAATCTTTTATAAATTTATTTTGGATTTTTTGATCTAAATCCAAGGCTGAAAATGTGTATCATATGATAAGGAATGTATAACCAAATCGAAAACCGAAAAAATTAGATGTGTCTTTGTTACATCATAGAGGCAAAATACATACAAATAAGCAAATACTTTAGAGAAACATATAAAATATATACCAACTCAAAACAAATCCAACCCTTCTTCCCATCTTAAGATAAAAATAAAAATTCTCATTTGAAAAGTGAGCCAATAAATTATTATTTAAAACAAAATAACTTTTTACAATCAGTTTTGATCTTGTAAAATGAGAATAAGTTATTTTTCTTTCTTTCAGTAATTTCCAAGCCTATATCCATCCACTGAAAGAATTTTAACCATACAAATTTCTTAAATAAATTGTTTAGAATGACATAAACAACCGAATACAGAACATACCTGAATTCATAACCATCAATAATACAGAGATTTTATAGTTGAATTTTTTTCAATTGGTATAAGTGCTTTAGGTTCTCTTTAGATTGATTGGATACCAAAGAAAAAAAAAATGAAATTAGAATTAGGATTATTTTTGTGCAATCAGAACCATAACCTATTAATAAACCAACTTATTTTTTACTTTGTCTATCATAAATTACATTAATTTTTTTAGGTTTCAACGAATTTATAAAATAACTCTTATATTTTAATAAGGCGGCTATTAAATTCATTTAACTTTAAAATAATTAGGTCATTTTTATTGTTTGTGCATATAGATAAATTCCAACGTCAACTTCATCGCATTTAGAGTTAAAGATAAAAAGTTACTACCCAAATTCGATTTTTATTCTTATCTGTAGACTCAATTAATGTTTTATTGCCGTGTTAGAAAGGCAGTAACTTTTACAATTTGTTTTTGCACTTATTACATAAGAAAAAAAAAACATATTATCTGATAAAATTACACAAGAAAGAAAATTACATGACATTGTATTATAGATCCGGAAATTTCCAAAACGAGAAAAATCTATCAAAATCGGGTGGTTTCCACCTAGCATTCCAAAAATAAATCCTAACCATACATAATAAAAAAAAAATTCAAATATATATTAAAAATATTATTGTTAAGATGTCATGTATTTGTCATTCATATATAACTGCAAAAAAGAAAAAAAAATCTAATTTCTTCTGCCACACGGCAATATAATACGAATTGAATACAGCAAAAAACAAGAAACAAAAAACAGAAATAGAAATAATAGATTTTGTTTGGTTTTTGAAGAAGAAGAAGAAGATGGTAGAGAATAAGAGAAGAAACGGCTAAAAAGAGATCAAAAGAGTATAATTTAGACAATTTCTTCACGTGAATTAAGCTTTAAAATACACTAAAACCCTATTTCTATTTTTCTTAGTAACGTAAATACTCTATATTCTATTCTATTCTTCACTCTTCACGCTCTTTCTGTGCGAGTGCTTCCCATATATTCCTAAATTATTTTTATTATTTTCGTATGCTTGGTCCGATTTTATACTCATTTATTTTCAATATAATTATGTACATAAAATCATACATTAATCAATTATTTCTAAAATGAGTTCTGCATATAATAACATATATTCTTTTTGGGCAAAATGTATAGAGAATTGAATCTTAATCATTCCCTATATGTGCAATGCATTAGACGTATAAAATTCATGTACAAGTCAAGTAGAATATAATATATTAATACATGTGGGATAATCTTAATTAATTTTTGTAACACTAATTCTTTTATCGTTAACTGTCAATTTAAACACATGAGATGGAAAATAACAAAAAATAAATTCAAATTAGTATTTTTCGCCATTAAATAAAGTAATTAATTAATGGCATTTGGCTATGAAAACAATACTTGAAAGATTTTACAGTTAATTATATATAAATTGGTGCTTATAATTAGTAAGTATTAAGATGGTCAATGAAAATTACATCAAATCCATGCATAGTAATCAATACTTTTTATTTTCAACAAAAGCACAACAAAAGAAGAATAGAAAAAATTTAAAATTCAGGCTCTTGTCACTTTCATTATCTCATTATTAGGTCTCATAAGTGTATTTGATGGTGAAGTTCGACCACTATAAATTCAATTTGCTTAGGTAAATTATTATAAATTATATACGGATAACAACGTTTTTCACTCAAATACAGTAATTTTATTCATATTTTTTTATCAAATTTTCTTTTAAATTATTTGAAGAGAAATTCTGTCCTTATATACTTTTTTTAAATAGGTAAACTAATAAATTTTACGTAAAATATTTTAAAAATAAGTACACCTTGCATTAATTGTGTAATTAATTCTCGTATGAAATAATAATAAAATTGTCATAGTTTTAATGATTGAAAGGCAAAATTGCTCTATTTTAATAAGTTTGAAAATAAAAATTTGTTTCACTTTAAAATTAAAATTTATAAATTTGTTCATGAAGCAAAATATTAGAAAAATATAGAATTATTGGCACGGGAAGTGGGAGGCACGTGGGAGAGGGATATGTGGTGGTGTGAGAAGAATGAATTTATGGTATGCTACCTACTAAGACTCCACTTGTCACAAAACAAAAAAGAGTTCAATACGCACACTCCCCTCTTCTATAATTCACTCCCAATCAATCTATGCATATAAAATACTCCTCCAGCTTCCCCATTTTTCACCATCTTCATGTTCTTCTTTTCCTTCTTTTCTTGGCACAGAGCTAGGGTTTCTCTAATTCTTGAGACCCTGCTTCTTTAATCATTCCAAGAACAAGAATTTTTACCTCGATTATTTAGAAAAATGGCAATCATTAGCACTCACCCTCCTTTGGCATTCGTATTTGGCTTGCTAGGTATTTATTAATTATATATATGTTACTGTAAACATTTACTTAATCACTAACTATTTTCTTAATTTTCTTTTTTGAACTTCCCTATTTTCTCCATCTTTTAAGTCTCTTTTGCTTCCTCACACTGCTTTTGTTCTTGTAGTGTTAACTTTTTAACTACTTCTTGTTGATAAGTAGTTTCGATAATTATTTTTCTTTTCTCTTCTCTTGTTTGAACTTCTCTACTTTCTCCATTTTCTTCATCTTTTTATTCCTCTCCGAATGTCTTAACTTCTCACGCTGTAAGAAAATCGTCAAATTGCAAGCTAAAAGGAACAAATTTCTTGCTAAATACTTTAAGTGTCAACTTTTTAACTAATTAGTTGTTAACAAGTTGTTCCACTTCAATAATGATCCAAATGCATACTTGTTTTTTCTAATTTAAACTTAATAATAGAAATTAAATTCTAATTAAGTTTTACAAGATATATTTTTGTATATGTTGATACTAATTAATATTGCTTGTTTTCTTTTTCGTTTTTGATAGGGAACATTATCTCATTCTTGGTATACCTAGCTCCAGTGTAAGTTTGCATTTTCTTTCTTTGCCTCATTTTTCTGTTGTAATCCATAACTGATGATGGAAATAAGATTTAATTCAATTAATTTTCCATTGCAGGCCAACCTTTTTAAGAATTTTCAGGAAAAAATCAACAGAAGGTTTCCAATCAGTGCCTTATTTAGTGGCATTATTTAGTTCAATGCTATGGCTTTACTATGCAATGATCAAGAAAGATGTTTTCCTTCTTGTCACCATCAATGGATTTGGATCTGTTGTAGAGACTGTATACATTACCATGTATATAATTTATGCAACAAAAGAAAGCAGGGTAAATATATTTCTTTATTTATTTTTTCAAAAATTAATTCTTAATTAATTTAATTTCACCTGTAATTAATTAAATTACTGAATTAATTAATTTATGGAATTTATTGCAGGTCTCAACTCTCAAACTTCTTGGTCTGATGAACATAGGATTATTTTCTTTTATTCTCCTTTTCATTCAATTTGTAATGAAAGATTCAGTTCGGATACAAGTTCTTGGTTGGATCTGTGTTGCTGTTTCTGTTAGCGTCTTTGCTGCTCCCTTAAGCATTGTGGTAAGTAAAAAAAAAAAAAAAAAAACAATTCTTAAATCGGGTTCTTAAATTCGTTCATGAATCAAACTAATAATCAATTTTTATAAAAAAAAAAAAAAGAATTCAAGAACTCGGTTTAGTTAATTAGCATTTAATGTTTATTAAATTCTATATATTAATTACTTTTCTTGTTGCATTTCTTTTGCTGATTTCAGGCACAAGTTATTCGAACCAGAAGTGTTGAGTTCATGCCCATCAATTTGTCATTTTTCCTGACATTAAGTGCAATTATGTGGTTTGCTTATGGGCTTGCTACCAAAGACATGTGTGTTGCTGTAAGTAATTACCTCTTAATCAGGATACTTAGTTAAGTTCATTTCAATTAATGGGAAAAAGACAACAAATCTTAGAGTTAAAATTTGTTTTTAATTTGAGTTGCTTCTGTTGGAAAATGTCTAATTTAGATCACGAATTTTCTTCTTCAATTTTTTTTTGGCTTTAACTGTAGAATTTAATGCACTATTACCTGTAAACTTAAAGTAGAAAGTTTACGAAAATAAAGTGTTTTTAGAGAAAAAAACTGCTTAATACCTGGTAATTAAGCTTAAAAATTTAGATAAACTAATTACTAAACGTGTATAAAAATAAAAATAAAAATTTAATTAAGTCTTCAACCATATTTTTCGAATAAAATTCTCACCTACACCTAATATATACACTACACAAAGCCAATGAGAAGTTGCAAAAATAGTTTTTTTTTTGCTTATATATAGCAATTTATTATTGGCTCAGTGTATATGCATCGGTAAGAATTATTTTCGAATAAACACAACGAGATTAGGAGATGTTTATGTTGATTTAATAGTAAACTAATAATTATTTAATTTATGTTTTTCAGCTGCCAAATGTGTTGGGATTCTTACTGGGGGTAGTGCAGACGGTGCTATATGGAATTTACAAGAAAGCAAAGGAAGTAATAATGGAGGAGAAGCTGCAAGATCAATTAAAAACAATTGTTATACTCAGCAATATGGGAAATTCTGAAGTTTATCCAATGGATATTAATTCAGAATCCAAAGAAACAGAAAATGATAAAAAGAAAAATGACAAAAACTTGGAAACTTTAAATTCAAATAATGAAAATATTGCAGTCTGATTCTCATACATTATCACATGCTTAAGGAGACCCGTTCATTATCAGCCGCCCACACACGTAAATGTTGTACACTCTACTTTTTTTTTTTTTTCAATTTTAGTGTGCCTTTTATTCTCTTTCAAAAGGGACGTATGGTTTTGAATTTTTGTTTATTTTCTTAGAATTGTTATAAACTAATTGAAAATTTCTCGACCATGTCGGATTTATTTATGTCTTTATCCATTGATTAGAGTAGGATTTTAAATTAAAAAGCTCTTACTAATCAATAGTGATTGATTCAATTACTTAGACACTTATTTCTATCAAGTGTCGAATCTGAATTTTATGAATGAATGAAAGCTAATTCGATTTGAATTGAACGGTACAAGTAATTAAAAAAATAGTTTATACTAATCTTATCAAGTCAAATAATTAATTACTTAACTATAATATTGATTCTAACTAGTTAAGTCATATAGGAAAATTAAGAACTCAACCTTCTTAGTTATCTAATTACGAGGAATGTATTTTAATACTTAGACACTTTTCTATTATAAAATAGAGACGAGTTATCTGACTATGAATAGAAGAAAATAAGATAATTTTTTTTTATAATTTTAATCGAGTACTGACTTTCCGACCAGATCTTTAAACGTATCTATAAAGGACAATATAGATAAGAATAAAAGATTTTTCAAACAAAATTATAAAAAACGTGCACATAGTATTGCATAGAATGTTACCTAATTATTAGTATTATAATCGTTATTATTGGTGAGTAGCTAAAAAGGTATAAATTCAGGATAGAAAGGTGTGTCATCTGCCACTGATGACCCCAGAAAAAAGACATATGTCCTTAGGGAAATGATATGTACACACATACATGCTTATAAGGTCTAACATTGTTTGTCTTGATATCAATAGATTCATTGTATACTTCCATGTCTTGGCTGTTTTTTAGTATCGATGTGAGCCCCAACACAATCAGTTGTTTCACTCTTGATTTCAGACACTATGACAATGTGGCATCGTATCAAAGTTTCCACGCATTTTCCTCTTATATAATTGATTTTTAACTTATTAATATGTTTTCTTAGAATTCACACGCAAAGCTTCCACTGTTAAATATATATATATATATATATAGATTTCATCAAGAGATACTCAAACAGTCAAATTAGCACTTATAAAAATTTTGGTTCAATCTATTTGAAATTGTGCTTCGGATAAGTAATAGAAACGATGTTCAGAGCCATCTTTTAGATATGGTTACTGATATTAGAAGACATGCAGATCACAATTGGCAAGTGAAGATTACACACATGAAGAGATAAACCAACCACGTAGCTGACTTTTTAGATAAACATGGTATTTTTCAAGGTGTTAATTTTAAATGGTTTGATATTCCTCCCCTGTTCATCAAGGAGCTGTTAAATCAGGATAGTAGGGGGATTAAGTACCCCGAGACTTTTTTACTATATTGTTTTAAATGAGTCGAACCACTAATACTAGATAAATCCCGGTTATTAAAAATATTACCCATATCATTTATGGCTGAACTCTTCCATCCCAATTTAAAGAGTTCAAAGGCATAATTCGATTATTGCACTTGTAATTGAGTTTAGATTTAGTAATATGGTATTGGAATATAGTTTGTTATTGATTCATAGAATGTTAGACAATTAGTTAGTAATCTTCGTTTCCTGAAGAGAGATATAGCAAAAAATAAAGCACAGAAGTAAGGAAGTGCATCATCAGTTGGTCATAAAATTACATAAGATTAGCTTGTAAAAATGCCATTGAAGAAGGCTACAAAGTAGAGACAACAGTAATGGTTTATGCTCAGGAAAAACCTACAAGAGCAAGCAGAACATGACACTCGTGATCTTTTCTTTTTCTTTTTCTTTTCAAAAATGAAAAATGTCTTGTTCTTTTCTTGCTCTTTTACCAGATAATGTACACTCTCAATTATGCTTTTCTTTTTCATTATCATTCTCTTGTTCTGTGTTTCAACAAAAAGCAAAAAAAAAAGAAGTTAAACAACATGGGATTGATCAGCTTCAAGGTTTAGCTTCCCAGTAACTCTAAAGGCAAAGTTAGGTAAAAAGAAACTGTGCCTCTGCTACTAACCATTGCTACCATCAAAACTACCTTGAGCACTTTGTCGTCTTTTTTCTCGCCAATTCTCTCCCCACATTTTCGCCTCAGCAACAGCTCTTTCTCTATCTGAATCTCGGTTCAACATCCTTGCAGTTTCTTTCGGGGATTCATCTTTTTCGGACCCCTCCAAATCCCATCTGCGCCCGGATCCTCCACCTTCCTCATTCTTGAATAACTGTCCGCCTCTTTCAGCTCTGTTTCTTTTCTCGTCTTTATCTACAATACTTCGAGAGCCATGCCCGGCATTAGGTTCATATGCTTGGTTTGCCAGATAAGAAAGTGCAGTGACCACATCCCCGATAAGAGGCCGTGCAGCAGCCTGTTCCTGGATGCACATGGAAGCGACAGCTAAAGCTTGGTAAAGTCCTCTCATTGGATAACGACCCTGCAATTGTGGATCAGCCAATTTCGAGAATTTCCTGCGATCATTGAATAATGGACGGGCCTGCATGTGTTTTAACCCATCATTATCACACAATCATATTACAAAGGCATACAGACAAAGAGCTAGAGAAGATGAGAGCACGGGCCATGATTTGGTAAAAGTATATTACCCATGTGACGAGATTCTGTTCACCATGGGGTCGAGTGCTGTCAATGGCTTTACGTCCGGTAATAAGCTCCAAGAAGACTACCCCAAAACTGTAAACATCAGACTTCACAGTCAGTTGTCCAGTCATGGCGTATTCAGGAGCACAATACCCATAAGTACCCATAACTCTGGTAGAAACATGTGACTTGTCACCGGTAGGGCCGAGCTTTGCAAGCCCAAAATCTGAAAGCTTTGGGTGAAATCCTTCCTCAAGTAATATGTTGGATGACTTGAAATCCCTGTAGATAACGGGAGGATTTGCATGGTCGTGCAAGTACTCCAAACCTTTGGCAGCACCTGCTGCTATTCTCATTCTTGTGTTCCACTCGAGGGGTTCCTTATCAGGTGGAAGATCTGCATATGGATTCATCAACCCAAGGTCAACAATAGCGGCCAATAATTGCCAAAATTGCACATACATCTAAGCATCAACTCTCTTCCACAAGTTTTCCAATAATCAAAAATATTACGCTTCAATCCATGTTTTTAAACCTGTTCACAAGTCTGCTTAATGGAAGAAGAGTTGAGTTTCCGAGCTCAAACAATTTATTGGGTAAATCACAAGCTCTCGGTTATGTTTCTCAGCTTGATAACTCATAGTTTAGTACTATTAGCATATCTGATATGATCAAAACTAATCAGATTCTTGTTAGTACTTCATTTTTCTTGACCCCATTTCATTGAGTTTCCACCGGTATCAATCTTTTATCTTTGGGTTTGCATCCAAATTATCTCAGTTCAACAAACATCAATCAATAGACAGCAAAAGATATTAATTTCTATATGACTGACCATAAACATTAGGCACCTAAGCAATTTCAGAAAACTTGAATTCACGTTCACGTGGATAGTTAATCCAACTGATGTGGCCATTAAGTTTTAGTTAGCAGAAAATCTCTAGCTTCTAGAATCTTGACATAAATTTGTCAATTATGAAAATGTAGTTAGCAAATCACTTTTTTGTTTATATAACACTGAAATTAACAAATCTTCTCCCTAAAATAGCCTAGACTTACGCTTTCGAACTCCTGACTCCAAGTCAACGTCCCACGCTGTTACCATTCTTCTATCTTTCTTTCTAATTATTTGTTTTTTTTCCCATGAATATCAATCTAGAAAGCAATTCTGTGTACAAATAAGAAGTGCATTCCACTTTCACACATGTCGTGACCATAGTTAGTAATTTGCCCATCTCAGCTACAAGAATTACTTCCATTTTCTTAATCTAATTAATCAAGATTTGGAATGTGAGGAAGCCCTGGGTAGGAGACTATTCAACAATTACACAAGTAAAAGAGAAGATACTCCAGTTTTTTTTTTTTTGCCCTATGATTTGGTTGAATAAAGACATGCCACATTACTAAGAGTTAAAAGAATTAATACCAGAACTGAAAAAAGAAAAACAGAGAAAGAAACTATATATGAATCTACTGCTGAATTTTCCACTAAAGAAATTTAATCCACCAAGAGAGAAAAAAAGAATGAGAGTACAATAATAACCTTTGTAGGCACTAATATCATAGAAAAGCAATAGGTTAGGTAATCTTCTTAGCTGTAAGCCCGTAACTCCAGAAACTCAAAGAGTCCAAATGATTTGACCATACACTTGTACTTGCTTTAACCAACACTTAGATAAAGCAAACTTTCTAGCCCATAGGATATACCCTACAACGTTGATCATGCTTTCAATTATGTTATATCATTGATATTTTACCAGGATCTTCTTTTTTTTTTCTTTTTTTTTTTTCTTTATTGGGCCTAGGCTGGGCCAGCAAGGAGGGGTGAACGGAAATCAGTTGTCATGCAGGATACTGTAAGAACAATGCATATTTTGACCGCAGAATTATTAATGTTTCGTCCATTAGGCTCTTAGCCTATTATCTCTACATATTAATCCCTCCAAGATTTATTTTGTCAAAATATAACCCTCCAACATTTTCCTTGTCCGGTCAACAAACTGTTTCCTAACTAAACAAAGGCTTAATTTCAATAAAATAAATGTCCTAAGGCCTAATCTAGACAAATCGTAAAGTTCAAGACCAAATCATGCATTTTCCTCTATCATAGCTTCCTCGTCATGGGATGTCATACATCATATAGCATAATGGATCTCTGGTAGTGTCTAAATAATTGCAGACGAATTTAATGCACTAGATACCGCAACTAAATGAGAAATGGAAAAAAATTGAGATTGTATGCAAGAAGATATTACCATGAAGGTGATCTTCCAGTGATCCCAAGGGCATAAATTCATAAACCAGAAGCCTTTGATCTCCATCAGCACAATAACCAATCAGATTCACAAGGTTAGAATGATGCAAGAGGCTGAGCATGAGAACCTCTACCAGAAACTCCCTATTGCCCTGAAGACCATTTCGGTCTAATTGTTTGACGGCAACAGCCTGCAGTGCATAAGAAGTTAAAAAAGACAAAAAAATACCACCTTAATCTGCAAAACTAGTTCCTAAGCCATCACTTAGTGTGAGGAAGAATTTGCAAAGGCTAATCCGGATAGTACACCAAGAACTTTGACTAAGAAATCATAAATTTGAGCTCACCAAGTTTTGGTTGCTACTCCCTTACTGAAAAGAAGAATTTGAAAAGTTAACTGAATTCTCACCAAGAATTATTTTGGCGCTCAAATTCTAAATTGAAAAACAATGCCATTTTGACATCAAAATGGAGCAAAGTTATCTCTTCTCTTGAAAGTTGGAACACTAGCCACCATAATAAACAAAATAGAATAAACAAAAAGAACCCACTAGTTTCTCCTATATGTTAAAATATGATTTCAGATGAAGATGAGAATTCATATTTCATCAAGATTATGATACCAAAACCAGCAAACAAAGTTTAAGAGTCACGCTTGTTTCACTGAGTTGTTACAGTCTACTGCTTTTAAAGAATTGTGCTCAAGTTCATATCATATATGTTTGCAAGATGTTAACACAAACATCTCCAGAAGTCATGTCTTATGCCAAAGTTGAGGCTGATAAGCATCAGAGTGAGTTAAAAATGCACTAAACATATGTTGTCTTCAAATGTTAAAGATTCCATGAGAAGTTTTAAAGATTCTTTGTTTCCTAGTTCGTTTGTTCTAGGCAAAGTCATGTTTATCAAGAGAAGGGGGAAAAGACTAAATCTGCAATATTGAGTTTGACAACAAAATCAAAAAGAAAAACCCAGATAAGTTACCTGACCAGTGCTCTCAAGGCGTCCTTTATATACTCGTCCAAATCCCCCTTCCCCTAAGAAACACTCGGGCCTAAAGTTCTTAGTTGCAGCAGCAAGTTCACGGAAGGTAAATGTTTGCGCAGCAATGTTGGCACCAGGTCCATCCTTTGGGCATGGTATTTCTTTTTTTGACCTTCCACTGTTGCTTCTTGTTCTGAGCCTGTCAACTCCTGCAAATTAACTCGAACAAATAAGTCAACCAGATTACAGCCATTTCATCCCCGACTGGAATTTGAAAATCA
Source organism: Excoecaria agallocha (assembly GCA_037975025.1). Lineage (NCBI taxonomy): Eukaryota > Viridiplantae > Streptophyta > Magnoliopsida > Malpighiales > Euphorbiaceae > Excoecaria > Excoecaria agallocha. The sequence goes on along the minus strand of CM075807.1, from coordinate 54,397,947 downwards.
ACAATTGATGACCCCAATGTACCTCAAGATCAACAAATAGTTGGAGAACCATGGCCACAAAAGAAAAGAACCTTGATTTTGAGATAGTGCCAACTTGAGTTAAAAGTCTCAATCTCATAATTATAATTGTCATATTTAGAGAAAGTACTTTGTCCATTTAGGCAATAGAATTGACCTAATAACACAGAAAACTCTCTAATCTTCTCATCACCAATCATTCAGATCGAAACAATCTGATTCCAATTGATATCAAGATCCTATTTCACTAAAGAAATACGATGACATTCATAAAACTGAATCAAAACCTGGTGGGGTCTACAAGAAACAAAGCCTAAAAGTCTGAAGCTCCAAAATTTATCACAAGTAATCAAGTACAAATGACATAATAAAATCAGAAGTACCCAGATCAGATCAATCGATGGCATGATAAAGAAGTGATGATTAGATGAAATAACTGATTGCCAGAAATAGCTAAATGAATAGAAAATATAAAACTAACCAGATGATAATTTGGAAATGTTAGAAGACTCTATAGCCAAGCTTTGCTTTCGATCATCAGATTCCTTCTGTGGATTCAGAGTCTCTTCTTCCTTGGAATCGAAACAAGGAAAACAACCCATCACTTCAAAGGCAACGAAAGAACCAGAAAGACTTCCCCTTTACTTAAAATCGTCAAGCTCCTAACTTGATCAAAGCCACATGCTCTAATAAAAATCAAAACTTTCCTCAAATTTACAGAAATTCCATCAGAAACAACCAAATAAAAACAATTGGGAACAGCTTATTTTCTTCTGTTCCAATCCAATGAGTCAAATAACCCAAGTTGAGGAAATACTAATAGCAATTAACAGAGGAGAATAATAAATAAATAAAAGTAAATCAACGGATTAAAAATAAAGGCTGTGACTTTCTCTCTCTTAGAGATATTGCTTGGTTGCTGCGTGTGCCCGCGGTGCGAGAAACGAAAATAAAAAGAGAAAATAAAAAAGAAAGTAAAAAACAGAGTCGTTAAGGAGCCGGCTTTGTCTTTGGGTTCGTTTACACTACCATCGCTGTGGTATAATAGACGCTCACTTTATCTATGAACATCTCTCTCTGTCTCTTTCTTTGACCCTTATTATTATATATAGAAAGTAGATATCTGATTTTCTCTTTTTATGGCTCTGTAACTGTGAGCTCCACTTGCTGTTCATCATAGAAGGATTTAACAGTGGATTTTTTTTCCTTTTTTTTTTCTGTGAGACGGATTAAAATTTAAGAAATGTCAAAAACGATGATAATTGTGGAGGAATTGGCGGAGCTCACAAAGAAGGGAAAAAATAATAATAATAATAATAATTATTATTATTATTATTATTATTATTATTATTATTATTATTACGACTACGACAGTTAGATTAGATTAAGATTTGTTAATTCTATCTATCTGATAAAAGATTAGTTAATTCTCGCACATCGTACCCGGCACGGTGGAATTTTTATGCGTGTTTATTCTTCTTGTAGTTTTGCAGTTGACTAGCTACGGGTTGATTACATCCTTAGTTATGGATTTTTAAATTTTATAATTAAATAATTATAATATAAAAATTATCAATATTTTATTTTATTTTAATTAAAGTAAATATAATCTAAAAAATAATTTTTATATCATCGAAATGATAATTAAGCACATCTTTTATATATATATATATATCTTACTTACACGTTATTTTTTCATGTTTACGTAATAATACGATGCTTTTTTCATATGATGGTCTAATTTATAATGTTGATTAATTTTAAAATAATGTAATAATTACATGTAATAATATTTAACTGTCATTTTGTTAATATATAAATTTGTTTTTCAAGTTATTTATACTTTGATTGAAATAAATTAAAATTTTAATAATTTTTATGTTATAAATTATTTTATCATAATTAATTAGTTATAAGTTTCAAAATTCGATAACACAGACATAATTAACCCCTAATTATAGGGTTAATTTTTATCTATGCTCATTTCATTTAAATTCTAACAACTACTTGAACATAAAAAGAAACCCCTAAAATATTATAATTAAAATCATTTTAAGCGATAATTTATAAATATGGCGCAGATGTGGCATTGTAGCTTATCGCTTCAATATTTGGAGGCTATAATTATAATTTTTCGATTAAAATTATTATAATTGTAATATATTGGAAGATATTTTTGCAGAATAATTTTTTAACCGAATTTTTATTAAAATATTAATTTAGTAATATTAGTGAAATTAAATCATGGTTGTTTTGTTCATAGCACAATTTTTATATCATTTTTCATAATTCTAAATTTTTAATTTTGATTTTTCAGTTTCATAGTCAAATATATAGAAGAAAAAATATCGAAATTATGCAGCAAGTATTGAATTTTTCCTTTAATTAAACCTTAGATTGTTAAAAAAAATTAAATTTTTGGCTATTTACCATTTTTTAAAAAGTTTCCACCTATTCAAACACTTAAAATCATTCAGTTTGATTAAATTTAAGATTTAGAAAAAAAAAAGGACTTTATTGAAGATGTGAAAAATCTTAAAACTTGGATGCTCAATTTCATTGTTTAGATGGATTTTTTTGTTTTCAAAATTATCAATTAGCTTTGAAATTTTACATATTATTTCTTCAAAATCCTTTGAAATCTCATTATGTTCATTGTTGTTTTAATGTTATCTCTTTATTGTTTTTTGGAATTTCTTATAACAATATATACATCATAAATGAAAATATCTGAAATTTCAATAATATTAATTCATTACTTGCAACCTTAAACTTAATTATTGTATTTTTTTTATAATCAACAAATAATTTATTATTATTATTATTATTATTATTATTATTATTATTATTATTATTATTATTATTATTATTATTATTATTATTATTTCAAGAAAGTAAGACTTTGTCCAACCGTTGTTGTAGTAGACGGTAATGAGTTCGGATTTCATTACACATAATTTTATATTCAATAATTGTTTATTCATAAAGCATATACCGTTAATGAAATTGTACGCAAAAAGAAAAAGCATTTATAAAATAAATGTACGATAAAAGGAGTAAGTGAGTTTATTTAATTTATTATCTTATCAACATTTGTGTTCAATCACAATCATAGGCATTGATATTTATGAGTGTTCGCATTAGAATTTGGATGTGGAAACATAACATACTTAATTTCTTTTAATATAATGTCAAAATAATATTTTTTTTATAATTAGTTTAATATTTATAAATTATAAGAATTAACTTTATATACATGATTATATTACACGCTATTCCAATGGATGAATATAATTAATTTTTAATGTTGATTTTGTGGTGATAAGGAGTCACCGACAACATTCCACAAGCAAAAATACAAGGTTGGATTAATATTATTATGAGGGTTAATTACATCAGTGATCATTGAATTTTTTGATTTATAATCAAATGGACATAAAAAATAATTTATAACAAAAAAAATCATCAAAATTTTATTTTATTTCAATCAAAGTAAAAATTACCTAAAAATTAATTTTTTATATAATTGAAATGACAATTAAGCATATAAATGTATGATTACCACGTTATTTTAGGATCAATACCATTTATAAATGAAAACACCAGATAAAAAAATTTTATATTATCATATAAATATAAAATAATAACGTATACAGAAAACAAATAAAAAATTCAAGTAACTAATAATGATCTATTTACAGAGTTAATTGATATTAAAATGACATGATAATCATATCTAATCTATTTAATTGTCACTTTGATGATAAAAAAAATTAAATTTTAGATTATTTTTATTTTAATTGACATAAAATAAAATTTTAATTATTTTTATATTACAAATTATTTTATTACAACCATTTAATTATAAATCATAAAATTCGATAATTACGAATGTAATTAACCCTTGATTATAGCTACGAGATTAGGAAACTAATTTCAATAATTTGAAACTACAATTTTTGTCAGTTTCAGAAGAATAAATAAATAAAATTATTTATAGTCATTTTCATGCATGAATAATATTATGATAAAAGTTTATGCCTTAATTGATGAATGAAACCATGTGTCTAATCTTATTGACCCAACGCGTTAAATTATACCACACGTACACCTAGTAGATATTTTTTTAAATTTTATGTTTTTTTAATGATTATTTATTAATCAGTCCTTTTCACTTGGTTTTTTTTATTAAAAAAATCGAATTCGGATTTTGAGTTCGAAATCGAACATTAACACCTTGTATTACCAGACAGATCGTTTCGTATAATGAACATTTACAGTTGTCAAAAAAAAAAAAAGAACCCATAACACTCATTTCAACTTTCCCTTTTAAAAATAACATTTATTTTCTTGTCTTTTTGTTAGAAATTAATATATTGGCTTTAATTTTGTCGTTTTTATCGATTTAGAAAAATTTAATGTCCTAAAAAAATAAAATACTTCCGAATATTTAATATAAAAATTAATTTATGGCCAATAAATTCAGGTCAAATAACTCATGGATAAAACTTTGCAAGAATAAAATTGCCATAAAAATCAAAATTCGTATCTCACCTCTAAATGAAGAAAGATTCCAAGAAACTCAAAAACAAATGAAAAATTTAAGAAAGCAACCATTTTTAATTAGAAAAAAAAAGGAAAATTCAATAATTATTCATTACGAATAGAACAAATTCAATAATTAATTACTCATCATGAATACTTCAAAACTCTTATGATGAGTCTAAAAATAATTGTATTTTATTATTTTGTTTGATTTTAACTATTTAGAAACAAAATTAATCAATCAAATTACTTATAAATTATTAGCATTTGGGTTATATTTCTGGCGAGTGACTGAATTTGATTCTATTTAAAAAAAAAAAATTGATTTGATATCCTGAACGTATCCATATTTTTTGATTTCGTAAAAAACAAAGCCCAAGGCCTAATGGACTCTTAAAGCCCATGTTCCCACAAGGCTACTACTACATAACCAATTATTGGGAGGCGAAATAAATTTTGGGCCTACATTAAATATAAAAGGACCATATAACTTTTTTATGATAAAAGTATTCCGTACATTCCATTTTAAAATATATTTTTTACGAAAATTAAAAAAATAATTAAAATAATTTAATTTTATAAAAAATATAATTATTAATAAAAATATTTTTTATGTTTTTAAAAATTTTAATTAATTTTAAATAAAAGTAAAAAAATATGCATGTAAATTTATTTTTTAAATTTTATAAAAAAATATTTAAAATAGAATAACAAATAAAAAATAATAATTTTTTAAAATAAGGCAGATAAAGTACTATTTTAATAACATCAGCTGAATTACAACAAATGAGATTTCGGTTCTCAATTCATTATGTTAAAAGAGAAATTAAAGATGAATTTAGAGTATAGAGAACTAAAATATGATTAACTAAATTACAAAATAATTCATATTTTCAGGGAAAAAAAAAGAGAGCAATTATAATCCATCGAATGGCAGGCAAAACATGCGCACGTAAATTTCCAGCAAAACGAAAAGAGAGAAGTTGTGCAAAGCACGACCTTCTAACATTGGTCAAAGTCAAATAAGCAACTCCACCTTCCACGAAATTTTAACGGTTAGTAACTGAAAATGTCTTCCACTAAATATCATATTTTCTCATCCAAACAAATTTTAGAAAAATTAATTCCAAAATAATTATCTCTTTTCCTCCGATTCTTCCCAATTCTCTGCGACTAATTAATCTCTTCATGGAAAAAATCCCACTAGAAAAATCCACAAGCTTTTCAGCTCCCAACAATAATGGTGAGACTGATACCAATCAAAATCCATTACTAGAACAGCAGGAATCACTTGACCAACCGCCAGACTCCGATCAGTTACACAACACAGATGATGTTTCTTCTGATATCGACTTACAAATTCCTCCACTCTTGGAAGAATTCGATAAGTTTCTAGAAACAGCTGCTCAAATTTTCGATCCATCAAATCCACCTAAGATTCCCAAATCCGTTGAATCATTGCTTGAAATAATTGAGAAAAAAATGGCGAATTTCGATCACAGCAAGTTCGGCCACCAAGAAGAAGAAGAGAGATTAGTGTATGAATCTTTAACAAGAGTTTCTAAATTGATAAATGTATTGAACGACTTCATTTCAAATTCATCAATGACGGCCACTCTCAACCGAGCAACCACTGTTTTGCATTTAGTAATGTCGTTGTTAGATAGCTACTTTCGAATGATTTTAGAAAGTTGTTTTTTGTGTTCTCGGATCCCCGACCCCAAAACTCCTAAATCATCGTCTTCACTGCCGGAAAACGCCGACGACTTTCCGGGATATTCTGCTGAAGATATCTTCAATATGAATAAGATTGCGACGGCGATGATCACATTAGGGTACGAGAAAGAATGTTCAATGGCGTATAATATGATCAGGAGAAATGCTTTTAATATGGAATTGGATAAATTAGGGTTCAATAATCTCTCCATTGAAGATGTTGAGAGAATGCAATGGGAAACTTTGGAAGCAGAAATGGTTTCTTGGATCCAAATCTTCAAGCATTGCTTATCTTTTCTCTTGCCCAGTGAACAAAAGCTATGCGATTCGGTGTTTGCAAAGCATCCTTCAGTTTCTCAGAAATTATTTGCGGATCTTGCGTCTGCCGTTACTGTAAGGTTTTTGAATTTTGCGGGGGCGGTGGCTTTAACTAAACGATCAGCCGAGAAATTGTTCAAATTCTTGGACATGTACGAAACATTAAGAGACGCAATTGATGAAACTGATCAGGCGACGGAGTTATTTTCCGAAGCTCAGACGGCCAAAGCTCGCCTCGGAGAAGCGGCGGCGAGCATTTTCTGTGACCTGGAGAACTCAATCCGGCGAGACAACGGCAAAACTCCGGTGCCTAGTGGTGCAGTTCACCCCTTGACTCGGTACACAATGAATTATCTAAGATACGCCTGTGAGTATAAAAACACATTAGAACAAGTTTTCTTAATACAGAATCAGAAACCAGAACATGATCCATTTACCGCCGCCGCTGCAGCTGCCGCAGCCGTCTTCGGTGAACCAAACGAAGACGGGACGCCAAAAACGTCACCGTTTGCAGTGCAACTTAACGCAATAATGGAATTGCTTGATGAGAATCTGGAAAAGAAATCGAAATTGTATAAAGATCCATCGTTAGGATACGTATTCTTGATGAACAACGGGAGATATATACTGCAAAAGATCAAAGGATCAGAAGAAATCAATGATATAATGGGTGCCACGTGGTGCCGGAAGAGATCATCTGATCTGAGGACATACCATAAGGGTTATCAGAGAGAAACATGGGGGAGATTGTTGCAGTGCTTGAGTCATGAAGGGTTGCAAGTGAACGGAAAAGTGGTGAAGCCGGTGTTGAAGGAGAGGCTGAAGATGTTCAACGGGATTTTTGAAGAAATACATAAAACGCAGAGTACATGGGTGGTTAGTGATGATCAACTTCAATCGGAGCTCAGAGTTTCAGTATCGGCAGTGGTTATTCCAGCTTACCGGTCGTTTCTTGGCCGGTTTCAGCAGTCTTTGACGTCCGGGAGACAATCGGAAAAGTATATAAAGTATCAACCTGAAGATGTTGAGAATTTTATTGAAGAATTGTTTGATGGAAATCCGAATTCGATGTCGAGGAAGAAACCATAATTTTCTTTTTTAATTTTTGGATTTATTTTTGCATTAGTATATTTATTTATTTTTATCTGTTTATTTAATGTTCATGTATTTTAATTTTTCTGTTTTTTATTTTTATTTTTGGATATTTTGTGAATTTATTTGATTCTCGTAGCAGGAAATATTTTTATTTCTCAGTTTCTGATTTATTATATATTATTTATCAAAATTCATGCCAGTTAAAAATAATTCAGAGCAATGTCCGACCCCCTACCCGATTCGAATAGATGGGTCCAGAGTCCATGCCCTGAACTTTCGCCGGTATTCGGCGCAACCGTACTCAGGAACGGCGCCGCCTCGATTATGGGCCTGGGTCTGGTCTGGATAGTTGCAGACCACGCCTTTTATTTTTTGTCCCTGCTTTAGGTAAACATTTACACCAGAGAATATTTATTCTATATATTCTCTCCTTTTTATTTTTTAAAATACTTTCCCTTTATATTTCTTCTTGTAGTAAAATTCTTTTTTGATATATATATATATATATATATATATATATATATATATATATATATATATATATATATATATATATATATATATATATATATATATATATATATATATATATATATATTTTTTTTTTCTACGCCAACTTAACTCCTACTATCATATAAAAATATACTCCCTCATTGTCACTGTTTATATATAATATCATTATTAATTTTTATGAAAAATTATATTGTTTAGATTAAAATATTAATTAATTTATAAAATATTAATTTGACATTATATGAGAATAGAATTGTAAAATATGTATTAAATGTTACGTTAAATTTACCAAAATAACAATTTAATGAGACAAAAAAGTATGATAAGTGAAATTGATAAAAAAAAATTAATATAAGAAAAAAAGGTATTTCAGGTGATTAATTATTTAATTTCATGTTTTTTTCTCTAACCAATTGTATTAGAAAAAATCTAACTCGTAGTTAAATTTGAATCCCTCTAATATCACTCGAATGGTGCAATTATAAAGAAAACCCAACTATAAATACTGTAGTTAATGAGATGAGGTTTAAATTAAGCTGTGGGCGTTATAATTATATACTACAAGTAGTTCGTTATTTTGTGGTAATAAATTATTAATATTTCTAATTTTTTTACTAAAAATTATTACTACTTTTGTTCTTTTTTATGTATTACTTTTAAATAAAATTTAAATTTTATTTATTTATCGTTTTAAAATTTTTAATTTAATTTAATTTTTTTCAATTCAATTTTCTTTTTTAATAAAAATTAGTTTATTTAGAACCAATTAAATTTAATAATTTAGTAAAAATCATATAATTTAATATTAAATTTATATCCATTCAATATTTTTTTATTTTTTATAAAAATGATATAAAAAAACGGTGGAAATAATATTTCATAGTGAAATTCGAAACAATCCATGTCCTTAACGGAAATTAAAACCCCAATAAAAAGACAAAAAAAAATTACATAATAATACGTAGTTGCATTGCTACAAAAGCAACTTAATTAGTTTGTTAATAAAGGAATTCTCAGTGGTGGTTAGTGGAGAAGACATTATATATATATATATATATATATATATTTATTATGCTTTGTCCATTTCTAAAACTTCCTTTTTCCAAACTCACGTCATCTATTGAGATTCTTACGTCATTTAAACTTTCTAATTGAATACATGTTTTACACAATTTTGGGATTTTAATTTTCTTAACCACCAATAATTTCTTCTACTTAAAATTGCCTACAAAGTTCAATCACCTTAAAAAAAAAACAAAAACAAAGAAAAGTATGCATTAATTTCATGGTCCAAATCAGTACTTCAATAGAAAAATATAGTGAAAACTAAAAATTAAAAAAATTATCTAATAAACTTAATAAATTATATATAATGTCTAATCATATTGTATTAAATAAAAGGTATAATAAATAATTAAATAGATAATTTTTATTTAAATTAAATTTATGAAAACCTTATAAACTAAATAATACCGTATTGACATATAAAATCAGTAACTAAATAATATTTTGTAAATAAAATATCACTTATGATATGTATAATTTATTTAATTATTTAGGCATGTTAACGGGCGGAAGTAATGGTCACGTCACAAAACCTAAAGCAGACACCATGAAACTCCAAAAACCGACAAGAAGGACGGAGACAGCCGTCTACAAGCTTCACCTACATTCAAAGAAAAAGAAACAAGTTTCTGTTTGGCTCCCAAGAAAGCGAAAGAAAAAGTAAAATCCAAAAGAAAATAATAATAATTTCCCATACTCTCTAGAGTAGACAAATACCCCATAGCCGCCTTCTACTACTGACACAGTTTCTATAACTATCCTCAAGATGTCTTCCATAACCAGACAACAATCCTTTTAAAGCAATTTTCTTCATCTTCTTCCTCGCACGCCACGGGACAGCAACAGACAAATCTTTTTTTATTCCCATTTTACCCTTTCCCACTTCATATATATATATACACACACATAAATTTCTCTTCTTTTCTCATCAAATTAAAAACCCATCAAGCTGTTCTTAAGAAAAATGCTTTACCAGGCAGCAGAAACATGGGATTTTTACTACATGGAAGTGATAGAGAGAATAGCAAGATTAGCATCAGAAAGTGCAGTAGTGATATTCAGTGTAAGTAGTTGCTGCATGTGCCATGCAGTGAAGAGATTGTTCTGCGGAATGGGTGTGAATCCAACTGTTTATGAGATTGATGAAGATCCGAGAGGAAAAGAGATTGAGAGAGCATTAATGAGACTTGTGGGGAATTATTCGAGTGCTGTTCCTGTTGTTTTTATCGGTGGAAAACTTGTTGGTGCTATGGATAGAGTTATGGCTTCCCATATTAATGGAACTCTTGTTCCTCTTCTTAAAGAAGCTGGCGCTCTTTGGCTTTGATTAATGGAACTGATTTAGGTAGGTTTTGTTTTAATGGTGTTTGACTGATTTTAATTAGGATTTGATTATGTCTAATTATGAAGTTTTGTAGAGAGTTAAAGATCAAACCTTCCAACTTCTGTGTATCGGATTCTTCTTCGTTGAGTAATTGAATATCAGAGCTCTTTTCTGTACTTTTTCGCTTTCTTCACATTATTTCTTGTTTTTTTTTTTAAATATAAAATCCAGTTGGTTTACTTTAGCTTAATCTTAATTAATAGTATATAATCCATATGTGTAATTAAGTTGATTAGAAGAGCGATAGGGTATTTGTAGGACCTAGCAACTAGAGTTCTTGCATGTTCATGTATCCACAAAGGACAAACATGAATTTCAAATTTTCCAAATGATTTTTTGATGAGTTTGTAGGATTTTTCGTATAGTTAAGGACATTGAATTATGTTGATAATAATCAATAACTACCAACGAATCAATTTAACTGCATAAAGGTCAAAATTTTATTATTATATTATTAACTCAATTTATAAATAATTATATAAATCGATTTTTTTATATAATTACTTATGGGGTAAAATTATCTCAATATTGATTTTAATTATTTACGGGATCCGAAATTGAGATTTTATTTAAAAAAAATAAATGTTAAACCACTTTAACCAATCAATATTAATTTATATATATGGATTTTAACGAAGTAATAGTTTTCTTCAAAAAAAAATTTATAATGTAATACATGTGGTGAGTGAAAAGGGTGGGGACAACTATCATAAATTTTTATTCAATTCATTATTATGTGAGGTAGGAGATTCAAATTTCCACTATTAAAAAAATTACACGTGCTCTAATAATTTTTTAATTTATTGAATTTTTGGAATTAAAATAAATTTTAATTCCAACTTACTTCAAATTGTCCATTGAAAAAATAAATCTGAAGCCCAGTGATTCATTTTTTTAAATAGGCCCAATTCTATTTCAGTGGGCCTAAGAGAAGATACATAACATTGGACCTTTCGCCTTCCCCTTACTTTCTTCATTTTGGTCGAGGCCAACAACTTAAGTCCATTTAGCTTATTTTTAATTTATAATTTTACGAAAATCTAATTTTTAATTATTTTAATTCGATCCAATTATAATTAAAAATTAAATTGTGGTTGCTTTTTTTTTTTTCTAAGCATGAAATTTCCAAAAAAGAAACTCAAGAATTGTTGTTGATTGCATTATTCAGAAGCACGAAAGGTACAAAGAAATTGGAAGAAGTCAACCCTAATTTTGAGAAATGGTGTCTGCATTTATTTTAATTTTTTGTTCTAGAGTCTGCCAAATTAAAATGATGTAAAAACAAACATTATGTATGTTATGGCATTATAGAGAAAAATCAATATCACTGTCATAAATTACTGAACATGTACTCATATATGCCAAAAGAAACAGTACACAATGAGTCAGAAATCAGCCCAGCCAGTCATAATTATATATAAATTTTCAATTTTAAGATACAGAATTTTTATTTGATTGATCTCTCAACCTTTAATTTTCTATTTTTTTTATCACGTCTTATTTGAAAAAAAAAAGTGTAATATGTAAGTGTTGAAATAAGATTTTTTTCATTTAAATAATTGAAAATTAAAGGGTTTAATAGAACAAACTCGAGAAATTCAAGAATTAAAATTCGATTTTTTTTTTAATTTTAGGATGCATGAAATGAAACTAGAATAAAAAAAATTAATTCAAACCAAGAGAAATTCGGTTCGTTCAAATTTTTACTTTAGAGATCGGTCGATTCGCATCGGTTCAATTTTTTGTTAAAAAAATATACATATATGTATATTGAATTTAATTTTGTTTGATGATGGCTCTAATTCCAAATATATTAATTTATATATTTTACTAAATGGGTTTGGTAGAACAAAATTTGGCTGAAAAACCTGATTGAAAAATTTAATAAATTGAAAGAAAATGTATTGATTTATTTGTAAAAACAATTAAAAATTTACAACATAACATGATAAAAAAAAAAAAAAATCAATCTTCCCCATTGGCATAAGTCATTTTCAAAGTGTGGACCTATAAAAATGAAATTATAGAGCTTTCCAAATCAATCCCCACCACAACATTATTCACTTTTCACCTTTCTCATCACTACCTTCCAAAACGGCACTTCACATGTCTTTGTTCGTAGTGAATATATAAATCCTAAAGCTTCTGCTTTCTGAATTCTGATCACACCAACTCCTCACGGGCCTCACTATGTATGTATCCACTTTTCAATATCTTTACTAATTTTATATAATTCTAATATTCAATTTGTCTGTTTTATTTATTAGTCACTTTTATTATTTTTATTAAAATTAAAAAATAATAAATAAATTTAAATTTAATATAAAATTACATTATTAAAATTAAATTATTAAATTTAATTGATTTTAATTTTATTAAAAAAGAAAAAATTTAAAAAAATAAATTAAATTACATTAACCATCTAAAAATGATAACTAAATAGAATTTAAATTTTACTAAAAAATAACGGATAAAAAAAACGGAAGGAGTAATAAATTAAATGTGCCAAAATGTACTTAATATTTATTAAAAAGAATAAGTTTATCTTTAATATTCAGTTACGTGCAATATTACTCTTAAAGTTATCAAAATAGTATAATTTTACCCCCGAAATAACGAAATCGTTAATTTGATATTATTTCATCAATATAATGTAATGTGTGTACGTCAACAGTCAAAATACAAAATACGATCAAACTAAAAATTTCGTTATTTTAGGAGTAAAATTATACCATTTTAATAATTTTAAAAATTACATTGAACGTAATTAAATATTAGAAATAAAATTACTTTTTTTAGGTAAATATAAATAGTATTTTTGCACGTTAAGCCTGTTATATAATTTCAAATTTGAACTCAAACGGTACACATACGTAGGCCGTATGTCGATATTAGTATTGAAATTATCTGGAGTTGGTGTTACATAATCACACATTCAAATTGTCTCTAGCCCGTGTTATACAATTGTAAGTCATGCACAGCTTGATATTATATTCAAATTATCTGGAGTTGGAGTGGGCGAGTTAGACCTATGCATTCTTATAGAGAATATCATTCATCAATTATCTCTCAAGTTTCTTGCCATGGCTCCAATTCTTTTCCTTCTATTTCTTAGTTGCCCATTTTCTATCTTTGCTCATAAATCACATATTTTCTCAAGGATTAGTGTTGCTGGTGTTGTTTATTGTGATACTTGCTCAACCAACACCTTCTCTAAACACAGCTACTTCTTACCAGGTACGTCTAGCTCTCGATTTAGCTTCGAAATTATGTTTTTTTCGCGATTAAAAAAGATCCGAATTGTTTATTGTTTTTCAGGTGTGGATGTGAATATCCAATGCAAATTCAAGGCAAGTTCACCAAGAATAGCAGAGCAGATAAGCTTCTCAGTGAACAGAACAACAGATAAATATGGCACATATAAGCTTGAAATACCTGAAGTAGATGGCGTTGATTGTGTGGATGGTTCAGCAATTGAATCTTTATGCCAAGCAAGTTTGATTAAGAGCTCATATTCAGGGTGTGATGTGCCTGCATTGAAGACTACGACTGATCAGATTTCGGTGAAATCGAAGCAAGATAATCACTGCATTTACTGCTTGAATGGCTTGAGCTATAGGCCAGCAAAAAGAAATGAAACTTTGTGTAGAAATGGCAAAGAAGAGGTACCGAGTTCCATCAATTCTTCAAAGTTTTTTGTACCTTATTTTCCACCATATGGTTTTCTATGGCCACCATATCCTCCCCTGCCAAACCTTCCTTTCCCTCCCTTTCCATATCCTCAGCCACCTGCTTTGCCTTTTCCATTTCCATCTCTGCCGCCGTATCTTTTTCAGCCACCGCCGCCACCAGGTTTCAACCTCGGAGATCCAAGAACTTGGATTCCTAATATTCCCCCATCGACATCACCTTCTCCTCCACCGCCTGCTTTCAATCTTGGAGATCCAAGAACTTGGATTCCTCGTCCTCTTCCATCCCCCCCTCACTGGCCTCACAATTGAGTTGTTCCCTCACAATGGTTGTGTATAGGAACTAATAGACTGTATTTCTTTACTATCATCAACCTTTTTTTCTTATTTTATTTTATGACTTGCTCTGTTCATAGACGAATTAAGATATGAATAAGCTTCACAAGTCACAAGAGAGTTATAAACAGGTCGAATTGGATTTGATCGTCAACATGTCATTGGCAAATTCTGCAAGCGTTATCCATAATTAATCAAGAAAGAGTGAACGCTAATTAACTCTTAACACCAGAAAATTCTAAAGAGTTGCAATGAAAATATGACTGCTCCCTACTTTGCTTTTTCTCTGTTTCACTACACCTACAGAAACTTTTTCTTCCCCAAGTGGGGTTTGCTGAAATCGCTTTCATGGACTAGAAATCCTAAGCTGGTATTGTTAGTATTAAATTAAATCACATGAATGAAATCACTGCTGAGGCTCCATTTTGAAATTTATTGTTTTGCTTTCTTTAAGTTGCTTCAGTTCCTCTCTCAGCTCCTCAATCATCTCTGAAGCATTCTATACACCAAACAGAAAGCAAATGAAAATTATAGTATAAAGATATGTAATAAAATTAAATATTTTGAAATTTTCCAAACCTCTAGTTTCTGTGTCAAATTCTTCTCCTTTTCTGCCCATGTGTTCCTATCATTCTCCATTAAATCTACAAGAGCCATATTTTCTCTGTCCAATCTTTCTGATCTCTCTTTTTCAGCCACTAGCTCTTTGATTTTCTCTTCAAGCTGCTTATTATAATCAAATTCTTTGGTTATTATTATGATTGATCTATTCTAAAATTAACTGTTAAGATTAATTAGTCATTCCAAAATTGTTAATAATGCTTACCTGAGTTTCAACTTTCATCTTAATATCCCTTTCTCTTTGTAAAGACCTTAATAAAATACTCGTGTCCTCGTCAGCCGTTCCATTCAGCCTGTAAATAACATGAAGAGAAGTAAGGATCATATAAAACAACAGGAAATCAAGATTAGAAAAATAAAAAAAATCTTACCTGCTATCTCTTGATTCTGGGTTCTTTATTGTCAAGGCAACCTCCTGCTAATGACAGAAAACGAAGAAACAATTAGGACCCAAAAATTAAATTTGGAAAAATTGAGTCCCTGGACTCACAAGCCAATAATCATAAAGAGACAAGGATTTTTTTCAACAATTAAATATCTGAATTGGAGTGCATTTTGCATATATTATAAAGTCATTTGGCAAAAAAAAAATCACCAAAATTTGTCATAGCTCTATCCTAGCATGCCACATAAGCATAATTCTTTTATAATATGCCACATAGGTAACCACCTAAGCGGTGACTCACTCTCATATATATATATATGAACGTATCAACTGATTTAGTCGGCCACATGACACATTTTAAAAGAATCATTGGCGTGTGAAGGTGGAGTTTTGTTAGGTTTTGGTAATCAAAGTGATTTTATATGCAAAAACTGTCTCAGTATTGTACACGTTCTAGAATATTATTGTTTCAATTCAGAACTTACCTTAGAATACGAGGCAGTAGGAATCTGGTGAATAGATCTTTCTTGAAATCTGGGTATTTTACTAGTAGTGGGTTGGGCAGCAAGAACAACTGATGCATATGATGGTAATCTTTGAGTTGTAGCAGAAGAAACTTTCTTGTTTGAACTAACTGAATCTGGTGGAGATCTTTCACTACCAATAACACAGTTTTGTCCATTATTTTTACTTGAGAAGCCGGAACAATTCTGGTTCTTCATTGGTCTTCTTGGAGCATAACCAATCTCGTGGCACTTTGTATTCCTGTGATTTTATAATAATGAATTAATCAGAAAAGATAAAATTCAAAAAGAATTAAGCAATATATATATATATACTTATATAAGAAGAACTAACCAGTAATTTTTCTGTATGGCCATCAGCCTTGCCTCAAGTCTTGAAAGTGGAGTTGTTCGCTCGAAACCTTGTTTATCATGTGCAAGTTCAACAAAGTTTGCTTCTATCAAACCTGTCAACCATAATCCAACATGTAGCTAATAAATAAGGGTTAGGGTAATTAATTGATATGCCGATAATTACTTTAGTTGTTGTAAAAGTATAGGGATTATAACTTTCAGTTATAAAATCATTAAAATTTTTGTTCATATCACAAAAAATAATTTTGGCTGGATTATACAATTTTCAACACCAATCTGTATAATTTTAAATTACGTGGCATTTTATAATTGGTTGATTGGTGCTGAGAATTATGCGGCCTGACCAAAATTATTTTTTATGATACTAAAAAAACTTTAATGATTTTAATGATTCCAAGGATTATGGATTTTTTTTTTTAACTACGGCATTATAATTCATATACTTTTACCGCAACTGAAATAATTAATCCCTTCATATGTTCAAAAGTATAAAGTGAAAATTCTATGTTCTGAAACTTAAGAGTGGCAATATGAATTTAACCCAATAAACAAAAATCAATTCATTAAATTCAGAATCTAATTTGTTAGGCATTAATGAATATTTACGTAATTATAGAATGATAGCTATTACCTATCACCCCACGACCGTCACTGCCAGCAGCATTCCACGCCCTCCAGAAAGGCTAAAAACAACAAATTTCCATTTTCAAATTTTGGAAAAGAAAATTGAAAATTTAGAAATTACATATATAAAAAAAAAGTCCAATACAGATTCAAAATTTCAATTTTTAACAATTTTTTTGAAGTAAAATTTACCTTGATGAGTCGATTTTTATGATAAACATTAAATCCCTGAACATCAATATGATGGTCAGCATCCTTAACAAAGCCAATCATCCCTTTTGCAACCACCTGTAAAACCAACTGCAAAGGTTACCATCAATTAGATATTTGAAGGATAGAAAAAGTATATTTTTTTAACCAAATATTAATAGGTTTAACATTACATTATTTGTATTATTCTTTAAATTCCCTTCAGAAATTTGGGTAGGTTTGTATACGATTTCCTGTGCTAGCTTCATGTCTTCCACTATGTCGTGATGCCTTATGTCCTTTCCTCTTAGGACAATTCTGAAATCTTTTGGAAGTTTAAGGTATAGAATACCTGCATAACTCTACAAAAACAAAATTAAATAAAAAAAGTAAAAATCACATTAGGAAAAGGAATAATTCTAAAATTTATAGTGAGAATGGTACAAAATAGTTTTTTAAAATTTATTTTTTAAGAAAATATTTTTAATTTATATATATATATATATATATATATATATATATATATATATATATATATATATATATATATATTTGAATATGGTCAATTTTCAATATACTTTGAAACAAATATAGGTATTTTGTATTAACTACAAATATGAAATAGTGATTCATATTTACTCTCAAAATATTAAAAAAATTTTATATTTACTTCTCAATGTACTAAATAATAGCAAATTTATACCATTTTCAATATTTTTACGAGCATTTAAAAAAAACTTGAATTATCTGTTAATTATCCTTCAAAAAATCAGCAGAATGTGGATTAGAAGGTATCAAGTTCGAATCAATATTTTTTCCCGAGAATGTTATCAAATAACAAATTATATATTAATAATTACCCTTAGTGAATGTTGATAAGTCATAAAATGCCTAGAACTCGGATATTTTTCAGCCATTTGTATCGTTTTCTCATCTCGATTAACACCTCTTATTTGTATGTCCTGCCAATCACAAATCATATCAGTAGCCATAATCATAACAAAAAATAGGCAACTTTATAAAATAAATTGTGTTGAAGGCATATACATGAGGATCGGCATCAAAGTCGAGCTCCAAATTTCCTTCATCATCTTCCCATAAATTGTAGATTATAACTCTTGTGCCTTGATTTTCCAAGAAATTGACCTACAAAAAAATAAAAGGAAATTTTGAACAGTAAAACTAATTAATTGACTAATTCTACATTTAGAGATTTAAATCATACTTGTTGATAAAGATCTTCTGAGCTTATAAATGGTGACCAGTGCAATATGGTTTTCAAAGTTGCATGCCAATCCTCAGAATACTTTCCTACATTTGCCCAACGTTCACCTCTCTTTTCAAAATCCACCTAATTAAATGGAAAAAAAAAAGAAGTAAAATAAATGGGATTTTAATATTTTATCAATCAATAAAAACAATTTATTAGCTAATTTGTAAAAGAACTTACCATGGGAACAACGATATCTTCCTGTCCAGTTGCTTTCAAAAATGTATAGGAAAGTAATCCTATGCTTAAAGTTTCACTATTTAATTAAAAAAATAATATTAGTTTCAATTATAAGTGAAAGAAAATTAACCAAGATTGCAACCTCTCCCTTTCACTTCCTTTACAGTGTGAAAACACAATTACATCTGACCCAAGCCTCATTGTACTCGTTTTAAATCCATTTCCATCTACGAACCAAACCAAAAAAAATAAATAAAACAAGTTTGAAATTAAAATTAAATTATAACAAAATGTAATAACTCACATTGACCAATGGTGTTCGGCATCTTGCTTTTATAAGAATATCCGAGAGACATACACCTTCTCATATAACGTGGATTCATTCTGCCACCGTTGTCTGAAATTAATCAAGACGAACTTATTAAAATTTATCTTTTAATAATTATATGATATTCAAAATTTACTTATCTCACCAATTCAAATTGAAGCCAGCTAGGTTCATAAAAAAGATAGATTATTTCCTTCCAAATATTAAAAATGTTTTATTTCTAGAATCTTTATTCGGGATTTTTTTATTAAAAAAGAATAACATTTACCATCTCATCTCATTTATTTGGATAAAAATCATTCTTTTTTATTTTTTTTTTAGTATAGCTATACGATTTACTTGTCCGCATGATCTGTATTCACATCAAATAAATTCACAAAGAAGAAAAAGATATTTAAAAAATGCTCCATACAATAATTCAAACCCAAGCCTCGGATAAAAGGATATTAGAAATTCATTCGTGAATGAGATATGCATACA
This sequence comes from Excoecaria agallocha, assembly GCA_037975025.1. Lineage (NCBI taxonomy): Eukaryota > Viridiplantae > Streptophyta > Magnoliopsida > Malpighiales > Euphorbiaceae > Excoecaria > Excoecaria agallocha. Next base: position 54,378,313 of record CM075807.1, on the reverse strand, counting down.
GTTATAAGTTAATTAAGCAGATAAAATACCTTCAACAAGCAACATGAAGCTACCATCTTTCTTGTTTTTCAGCACATCTACATTAACATAGGTGGCTCCATTCATAACCTGAATAAATAATTTTTTCAGTATCAAGAAAACCATGAAAAATCATGCCAAAAAAAAAAGAAGCTAAAATCGTGAGCATATATATACCTCATCTAAAGAATTATCTAAAAGTTCTGCAAAAGCTCCTAGTGCCCATTTATGACTAGTGGCATTTGAATGAAGAAACTTGGGATGTACCCTCACATGATCCATACCAACTGCAAATATGCATACTATAGTTAATTGCCATATTTTTTGTATATATTACATACATATATATCATTGCAAAATTATTCCGAAAAAAAATATAATAAAGCCATACGCTTAAAATATATATTTTTTCAACTTATTTAGATCAAGGATAAAGTGTGACAAATCATATATCAATTCGATTAAATGTTAGTATCGGTGCATTCAATTATTAGCTCATGATGATTTATTTTTAATTAATTTAAAGTTTAAATTAATGATATACTTTTTTAAAAATTTGCGTATGATTGGACGATGATCATATGCTCAATGGCAACCCCTAAAAAATAAGCAGCTATTTTTATTTTTCAAACAAACTCAAAAAATATTCTTATAATTAAATTAAATATAATATGTAAAGTAACACAATCTGCATAAAAATATTAAAAACTCACTGGCCAGAACAATGGCACCTAGACTCATAAGGAGCACCGACTTCCTCATAATCTCCTGCACGCCAGAACTGCTTGCAACGTCGTTCAACCGGAGCCACTGCCGCGGCGTTACTAACGTGAATTTCTTGATTATTATAAAGAATCGACAAAGGCATCGGCATCATAACTCCTTTAGTACTAGTCCTTGCGGGGATCGCTGGCAATGCTTTTCCGTTAACATGAAGAGGAGCAAGACATCCAGGAGGCACTAAAGAATTATAGCTCTCAACTTTCGGCTTTTTCGTAGAACCAAAACAGATAATTTGCTTCCGCTTATTAGGATTGCCAGCGGCGCCATCGATATCGGAATCGGTTGAAATAGTGCTGGCGGCTGTAGTGTTGGTGGTGCTATGGCTAGTTTGTGTTTGTGGATTGATCGGTTCAGGATTTTCTGGAATTTCATGCTTGACAATGGAGTCCATGAGGATAGTGTTGGGGCGGCGAGAAAGTGAGAAAAAATTTCCGAGACGAAAGAAAAGAAATCTGCAAAAAGAATTGCGTAGAGAGAACAGTTAGTACTAGTGGAGGAATAATGGCGCGATATTGTCTGCTGCTTATATAGGGTACGGAACCGTCACTCACGTGTCAGGCACGTGGGAGCAATACTTTTTTTGCTTTATTATAGTATATTTGTATTTGGATTCGGAATAGGGTTAACGGTTCGAGTTGATGGATAATTGCTTGGACTCCTAGGTTTACTGTAAAATTCTTGTCCAAGTTGGATTAGGAGGGGTGGTTGATGTGATTTGCAGTTAAATTGGAACCGTCGCTAAAAGGTAGTGCAAAGCAATTTCCGCTCTTTTGTTCGATGGCATTCTCTTCCGTCGCTATAATGATCGACTATATGTCGCATTTCCATTATACGACGAAACTGAACATTCATTGCTATAAATTTGGCTTTTTTGTCCGATGGCATTCTCTTCCGGCGCTATAATGGTCGACTGTACGTCGAATTTCCATTATACGACGAAATTGGACTTTTTTGCTATAAATTTATCACTAAACTTTTTTTAGTAGTAATAATACTCGTATTGGTATATTTTATATTATGTTATTAAATTGATAATAAATTATTGTACATTAATTTCTGAAATTTATTTGTTTGGTTTTAAAGTTTGGTGATTGGATAACAAAAATAGAGCTCATCTATTTTTAATAACGCACTAAATATTTTTAATGTGTATGATTAAAAAGAGAGCACTAAAATCACGTTTGGTTGACTGGATTGCATATGAGATAGTATAAAATAGTACAAACTAATAAAATTACGGTATTTGGAAGGATTTTTGAAAAATTAATGTGAAAATAATATAATACAGTACATGTCTCATTATTCTATACACGCTGTATAAAATAATACATCACAAATTCAAGGTTTGTGTAATACGGTAAACACTGTATTAATACTAAATATCAACCCACCACCATTGCTGCTGCTACTACCGTCGTCGCCGTCTCCATCACACCCTACCGCCGCCGACAACACCACCACCACTACCGCCATCACCATCGCTACCCCCACTACCGCCACCGCCAGCACCACCATACTCCTGCCGCCGATACCACCACACTTCAAACGCTGCCATTGCCATAGTCGCTGCCACCACCACTGCCCACACCACCACACTGCAGACGCTGCTGTTACCACCATCACTTTGTCGTCGCCACTACCATCGCCACCACACTGCTGCTACCACTACTGCACCACCACCATCATCACTGCCTACACCACCACAGCGCAGCCACTACTACTGCTGCCGCCACCATCACACCGCCGCTACTACCATTACCACACTACAATCAAATCTTCAAACTTATAATATTGAATGTATAACTTAATAACTATTATATAAAAATTATATTATAGTTGATAAATTCTTTAATTTTTTGCTCAAATGTTTCGTCAAATTCATCGTTTAGATTTTTTCATTTCTTTTATTTAATTTTGATTTTAGAAATACCGATCTTCCTAATAATATATAGTCATTTCTCATTATTTTTTTATTTTTCAATAAAATATTGATGCATTCAAATTTGTATTTTATAACTATAATTTTTTATCTAAATTAGTTACAATAAAAATAATTTAATTGTATCTATTTTTAAAAAATAATATGTTACGAAATTATGCATCAAATACAGTATAGGTTAATTCAATTTTATACCAAATACTGTATTATATAATACAAATTAATATTATACAGACTAATACTATACAGATTAATCTATATACCTAATACAATATAGTGAACCAAATGTGCCCTAATTCTCATTTGAAGCATAGTTAGTAAGGGTTTGGTACATGTGAAATCTCAAATCCCGTAACTAAGTAAAGCTATTGATGACGCCCTATAATTTTAGTCAAGAAAAAGAATGTTGGCAGGTTTTTTTGAGAAAAATTTACTTGGACAAATAAGAAATGCTTGTAGAGAAAATATAGAATTAATAATTTGAGTGTATATGATTAGGGATGATTGCGGGGCGGGGAGGACCTTCCCACCTACTGCCCCGCGCAAGGGCGGGGCGGAGACTGATTGTATTTCAGGGGAAAAATTTCCCCCGTCCCCATCCCTACGGGGATCCCCATCCCCGCATAAAAAATATTTTTATTTAAAAAAAAAATTAATTATAACAAAAATATAATATTTAATAATTAATTATAATTAAAAATATAATATTTAATAATTAAAAATATAAATTCAATTACAAATCAAACTAATATAAATTTTAATAATTGATAAAATTAAAATTAAATATAATTTAAAACTAAATTATATAATTATAATTAAATTTAGTAATTAAATTTCAGAGGTAGGGAAATTTCGGGACGGGAACTACAATTTCCGTCCCTGTCCCAAATTCTAAGTTGAAAAATATTTTTTTCCCGTCCTCACGGAAAAATTTTTCGAGAATTTTTCGCTCTATTTGGGACGGATTCCCACCGGAAACGGAAATTTTCTGCCCCGTGATCATCCCTGTATATGACTTTAAAACGCATATCAAATGCTAATTAGATTTTTTTATAGTGTCTTATCAAATTATATTAAATGAATCGGATTATTAACGTTGTACAAAATAATAATTAGTAATGGCCAATCATTAATAGCATAATATCTGTTAATTATGACTCACTTTTCAAGTGTCTGTAAACTTAGATGGAAGTTTAAACACTATCCAATAAAAAATTTCTTATTTGTGAAAAATGATAAACGCCTGTAAAATCCAAATAAAACTACCTAAACAATATGGTAGTATTTGGCAAGTTAGTATGCACATAATATAAATAGTTTGAAGAATATTTTTTCCAATTTAAATTAAATTTTTATTTAGCAATCCTAAATATCTCATATCAGCTAATTATAAATATATAGTATTTATTATAAAGGTTTGGACAATCCACGACTCATAAACTAGCTTTTGGACCCAAACCCATTATTTTAACACGGTATCAAAGTCATTAGTCCTTGATTTTGGGCCACTAGCAAATTTTTAATTCTGCAAACTTCACTTTTCAGATTTTTTGCTTGTGTTCGGCTTTAAACTCGAGGGATATATTAAATATTCCACATTGACTAGTTACAAATATATATCACTTTTTATAAAAGTTTATACAATTATCAACTCATAAACTAGTTTTTGGGGTTAAATTAAGCCCATACTCATTTTCTTAATATCCAATGATAAATTGTTATGGATATATATATGAGTAGCATAAAATTAATTCATTATGGATCCAATTCAAGCAAATATATAGTATTTAACAATATATAAATTTTTTCTTAAATTATCATCGTTGACAGGAGTAATATAGCATCTTTTAACAAATTCAACGGATAATTTAACATTTTTAGTAGTGTAAAATGTATTGCTTGCACTATAAATAAGTTCAATGAGCTAATATGAAATTTAATTAATCTAAGAGGGTAGGTTATTGAAAGGTAATAGTTTAGAGGTATTATTATTATTTATGATATTTGTTCTGATGGGCATAAATTAACACAAAAACTCTTAGAGTGATTTTCCTTGAATAGATTTTGTATTAATCTATATCTAAGTTGGATTAAAAATTGAATATGAGCTAGCATGTATTGCAAATATAATCTGCTAAATATTTGTAATATTTATACACGTATCTCATTAAAACTCAAGTTAGTGTAATTTTACTGCTAAGTGAATATTAAACTAAGATATTTAAAGACAGTTATAGAATGTATTATAAATCATAATCGTGGAATGCATAGTAAGTAGAAACAAACAGTAAGTTGTTTTCATTATTTCGATTTCAGAATTATGACATTTATGGCCAATTGGGTTGGACCCTCCCTCGACAAGATGCCTTTCCAGTGGCATGATGTGATTCCGGAAGCCCCTCGTCCCTTGCTTTTTTGCATGCTGATTAAACGGGTGCGAGTCTTTCCAATATTTATTTCTGCTTAGTTTTGTTTGTTTGTTGTCTCATCTTCTTAAATAAATAAATGAAGCTTTATATATTTTCTTTTTGTGTAATATAATATGTAATTTTCAAATCAAAGATATTATTCTATTGATAAATTGATCTCATTGTACTCTAATTACTTTTTTAAGTTCGAAGAAATAGATAATGAGTACCCCTTTGGGAACATTTCAATGCAAATTTATTAAAAACTATCTTTAGGTTCGAGTTTTTATTTTTACTCCTCTATTATTAAAACAACAAATAATAAAATTCATCTAATTTCACTTATATCGAATTTATTACTAATATATATATATATATATATATATATATATATATATATATATATATATATATATATATATATATATATTGAGCAAATGGAAGTATTAAATTATATTGTAAATTTAATACAACACAAATTTATTATATTATCTATTCGATTCATTCTGTTTGATGATAGTTTTCATGATTCAAAGAGTATTAATTACTAAACACCAAATTACTCCATCCGCTTTCTTTTATATAGTCAATTATATTTGATAATTTAATCAAATTTACGTAATTTAATGTTAAATTTAGACCTAATTAATATTTTTAAATTTTTATAAAAATAATAAAAATAATAGATAAAAAAAACTGAGGAAATATTTAATTGTTACTCTATGGACTCAATTGACCAAGCTGACCAACACTCGTGACATTGATCAATTACAAATTGATCGATTGAAGTGCTAGTTTATATTGTAAACTTAATACGATTTAATCTATTATACTCTCTCCATTTTCTCCCTTAAATATTTTTTTTTATTTTTTTTATCATCATTCAACTTTAACAATTTTAAAAATTGAAGGCTTATTAATTACTAATAATCAGTCAATTCGGCCATTATTCCCAAGGCTCGGTCTAACAATCATGGCATTGCAAAGGTTAGTTATGTTGGTTATCACATATTTATAGCCTCGTTCATCAATAATAGGTCTAGAGCTTTATATACAAATAAAAGGTCCAAACTCGTCTCATCACGGAAATTATTTGAATTAGAGGCGAGTATGGATCAATTAACCAGTCGATAAGTAAACAAATTAACCAATTTATTAATATTAATTTTTTAAAATTACTAATTATTAACCAGTCAATCGATTTGATTAATCAATATTTTTTTGTTAACCATTAAAATTTATAACATAAAATTATATAAAAAATAAGATAAAGTTCAATTAAATTTTCAATGTACAGAATAATTTAATATAAAAATTATTACACAAACATAATTTACTAGCCAAAATTTATATTTTATAAATTAACAGCTAATATTATAAAATAAATTTGATATTTATTGAAAATTACTATATTTAATTATAAGTTGAATAAAATTTTGGATAATAATATAATTAAATGCTATTAAGTAAAATACGAATACTAATATATAATAAAAAAATATATAAAAGTTAATTGGATACTATATATAAATATTGTTATATAATTAAAAAATTATATAATATGAATTTAGTTTAGAGTATTATATAAATTTTATAGAAAAATATAAAAAATTAAGGTATAAAAATAAAAATATATGTTAAATATATTTTAAAATATTATTTTATATAAATTTTAGAAAAAAATAGAAAAAAATAAAAAAAATAATATATATATATATATATATATATGAATCGGTTAATAATGGACTAACGGTTAACCGGTACTTAAAAATCTAAATCGTAACCATTAACTAAAAATATAAAAATTAAAAACTGTAATCGAATCAATCAGATCGATTAACCGTAAAAATTAATTCGATTTCAAATTAATTTTATGGTTAATTATATTTTTAATTTTTTTTCACCCTAATTTGCATGCGATAATAATTTCTTTAAAAATTATTCTCTCTTTAGTAAGGGATTTGGTTGTTGGAATATTTTTAATCTGTTGTCTTTTCAGGTGAAAGTTAGTAAAGGAGTCATAAATTGTAAAAACATGTCAGCTAACCAAATTGTTATATACTTATTCCTCTCATTTTATATGTCCCTTTTAAATAAAATTTAAATTATTTATTTACTATTTTTAAATTTTTAATATAATTTAATTTATTTTTTATCAATAAATTTAGGTTCAATTAAATTTGATAATTTAATTTTTATCACGTAATTTAATATTAAATTTAAATTTATTTATTATTTTTTAATTATAATAAAAATGACAAATAAAAAAATAATAAAAGTAATTTATACTTATCAATTTTGTAACTTTTAATGTGAATTGTAGCGTAAAATTGAGGGAATATTAATATGATATAACATAATCAGTAATGGCCATTGTATACGTGGCTGTAATTAATAATGATTTGGAGTGTTGACTAGCTAGATTAACTGAATTTGTTTATGATATTCTCAGCCAAATTATTGCCCAAAAAAATGCATATTTTAATTTCCTTCCATGAGTTATAAATTATATTATTATTCAACCCACCACATCCTTCAAAAGACACGTTCCTATATGCGTGTTCCATCCTCCTCAATTATTATTACTTCTAAACAAATATCACCTATTTTTTTTTTTTAATTATAGACTCTTTTTTGTCAATAATAATAATAATAATAATAATAATAATAATAATAATAATAATAAAGACTTCAATTGCTTAAAATTGAAATTGAAGCTATTAAACATTTAAATTTTTAACATCATTATTATGGTATAAATTAATTTTTTAAAATATTTAATTTCATCATCTTCTTAAATAAATAAATAAAGTATTATAATTTTTTTGTATAATATAAATTGGTGTATTATCGTGTAATCAATTAAAAATATGAACAAATTTAAATTCTATTAATTGTCATGCCATATAAAGTCGTAATATAATTTTATTACAGATTTGATAAATTATTGGAAGAAACAAATTAAACACAGTTCAATTAAATATATATATATATATATATATATATATATATATATATATATATAGGGAAATAAAATGTTTGACAGAAGATGAATAAAATTTCAACCACGTATTCATGCTTGGAAAATTCGACAAGGTAATAATAAATAAAAAATCGTTAATGGAGAATTACGCCAGATTTCAAATGTAACAGACTCAAAATTAAATTGTAATTTTCCACCATCTTGTTGATTGTGTCAATTGTCAAAGAAGACAACATAAAATTAACAAAATTAATTAATTAATTAATTAATGTTAAATTGCAATTATTTGCTTGATAAGTTAAACACAATTATCTTTTTTTACCGTAAAAAATACAACTATTTTCAAAAAACCCTAGCTGCTATTTAATTATTATGATGATAGTTCCAAAATATAATAATATTTTGTTTTGATAGTTACAAAATATAATAATATGTAATCCTTAACCAATCAATTGAAAACTTCCACTCCACCGGCAATGAATTTTTCTTAAGCATATTGACAAGCCTATATTGGCCTATAGCACGTCACTAATGATAATCGTTAAATATATGTGAAATTGAACTCTAGGCTTTTGGAAAATTCACAATGTATTTACTATTTAGTATTTTGCTATAATTTAATTTCTAATATAGGATAATATCATGTAACCTCCAACCATTGAATTTTAAAAAATTTAAAGAATTAGAATTGTACATATTTTGAAATTTGATTATTTGTTTTAGAATAATTAAAAGTCATTTTCTAATAGAAAATGATAATATATTTAAAACCAGTTGAAAAAAAATATATAATATATCTAAAACAATAAAAAAATCTCAATTTTATTATAATGCAAAAAATAAAAATTAAAAACGGTGAATTTTTGTTAATGGTATAAAATGGATTTCTATATCAATAATTGAGATTGTCACCTCCATCAAATATTTTTCTTTTCTATCTTTATGTCATTTTGGCAACAAGATGTTGATTAAGATAAGTTTAATTAATTAAGTTTATATGTTTGGATAAGGGTGAGCATGAACCGGTTAAAATTACGAAATAAACATAATTTACTAATTAAAATTATGTTCTATAAATTAATAGCTAATATTATAAAATAAATTTGATATTTGTAGAAAAATAATATGTTTAATTATAAGTCAAATAAAATTTTGAATAATATTAAATATTATAACATAAATTCTAGAATATAAAAAAACGTAATTAAATGCTATAAAGTAAAATACAAACACCAATATATGATAACAAAAATAACATATATAAAAGTTAATTAGATACTATATATAAAAATTACTATATAATTAAAGAGAATGACATAATATAAATTTAGTTTAACGCATTATATAAATTTTATAGAAAAATATAAAAAATTAAGATATAAAAATAAATATATAATTTAAATATATTTAAAGTATTAATTTATGTAAATTTTAGAGAGAAAAAAATTTAAAGATATAAAAATAAAAATTATATATATATATATATATATATATTAAAAAATAATTAAACTGATCGATTAACCAAAATCATATGTTTTTTCAAACCGTAGATCGAAACCAAAAATTGAAATATCTCAAATTTACTAATTTAAACTGTAACCATTAAATTCAATTAACCGAAAAATTAATTGAATTTCGAATCAATTTTTCGGTTAATCGTTTTTTCGGTTTATTTTGCTCAAACCCGTGGATTGCACCAAGTTATCACATTTGAAAGAGCCTTTTTCAAAAAAGAAAAAAGAAACGGTATGGGCATTGATTTGATTTTGAGCCATACTTGTTATTGTATACAAGTCCTAAATTATCATTGTATTTTAGTCTTTAGATGTGATTTGGCCACAAATCATGCAATGCAATTATTATTTTTGGTGGAAAATATCATCAAATTAAGGCTGCAATTCCAAATACAATCTTTAAATTTATCTTAATAGTCAAATAAATTTCTTATAATTTGATTAGACCAACTTTATTTAAAAAATTAAAATTATGTTCGATAAATTATAATTTAATGGCTCGTTGAGTTTAAATCAAAATACTCAATGATTGAAGTTTTAGGAATTAAAAAAAAAAAAGAAAAGAAAATAGCGGCATGTATATACATATTAATACACGAAAAATAGGTAAAATAATTTTATCTCAATCAAAGCTTACATGGCTTCATTTTATTTTTAAGATCTTATTTTGGCCTAATTTAAATTTTAAACCATTTAATTGGTTCAATCGAATAATGAAAGATTTAATTATTGAAACGAATTTCCTAGTATTATCGTCGATTGAAAGTCAAAAGAAAATTTTACCATCAACTATTAATATTCAACTAAAAATGGGAATTAAAGAAAAATAAATGGTCAAATTAATACAATTAAGTAAAAAAAAAAAAACACAATTAGGTGGCTGCAAAATGAGGAAAATTGGATTATCTGAAATGGCTAGAAATGTATAGCAAGCTTCCAGGTAAATTCCTGTATTTAGGAGCATGCAAAATACGAATAAAATTCCACTAATTAATTAAACTTTTGAACATGAATCTATAAGTATAATTAGCTCGATGTATCTAAATTTTATAATATATACTTTACTAACTATTGGCCAAGATGGCCCTGAAATAGATAATTAAAAAAATATTTCTTTTGTCAAACCTAATATATGATATCAATATGCATAATTCAGGACTTAACCAAAACTATCCTCGTCATATTATTTCATAATTTTATCTTTTTAGATTTAATTTATTTAGCATATTCTGAATTGAGACAATAGTGTCCTTGAATCATTCAAGTTGAATGTGAAAAAATATATTTCTAATAATTAAATTCATGAAATAAACTAATTTTCTGATCACATCACATGCTATAATATTATATTTTTTTATTAATCATCCGATATTCGAACTCCATTGGACCGATTAATTTCGAATTTCGAATGTCGTTGCAGGTTAAGGTTCCTTGCTCATTCCCATGGGAGGTGCCGGTAACATGCCATAATATTATTAACTTTACCCATAAATATTTATATGATTATATATAATTTAATTTCTAATTTTCTTATTGATAACAAAGGTGATTTAATTTTAATATATAACTATATGGCATTAAGAATTTTAAGTATTGATAACAAAGGTAATTTAGTTTTAATATATAACTATATGTCATTAAGAATTTTAATTACGTATAAATTTTTACCCTACCAATAGCTAAATAAGTTATTTATTCATGTATATATATATATAAGAAAAACAATATTTGAAGAAGGACAACAGTAGTAGAATCTGCTCCGCCACCTGTACGATTGATTAGGAAACTTTATAATACGATTGGCGAAGTATTAATTTTCCTAGTTCATAGTAATTAGACCCTTCAAGTCCTCGTAAGGATAAAGTAGCAAGAAAAAAAGATAAATCTAAACATAATGTAAATTAAATATCAGAAATTGACCTTTCAATTGTTTTGGCGAGGGGATTATCTTCACTTTATTTTATTTTTTTTTCTTAAAAAAATATTTTAATTTGTCCATTCTTGGCTTTATATATACAAGTTCTAGTTACCTCTTTTCTTGCTCAGATTTGCCCTCTTCAAGAATCATAATTCGTGAGCTTCTTTTCTAATTCTCTAATTTCCTTTCTTTTCTTCCTTTTTCTTTTTTCTCCTCTATTTAATTTTATTTCTCGAATTTCATTATTGTAATTATTTGTGAATTTCTTTTTTCTTTTTTTTTTAATTTCATGGTCACAGTTTCATTTCTTGGTTTTGATCAATATGAGCAATACAATGAGGCCAAGAAGAACTAAGGTGGTTCCTATGGTTTATGACAGAGGCTGATTAATATATTTTCCTTTTTTGTTCATAGCAATTACTTTTCTTTGATTTTATTGAATAATTAATGGATGTGATTAAAGGAAAACTATCAAGAAAAGGGAATAGTCTGATAATCAAGACATGGGAGAGATGCAAATCCATTGGCAGAGGAAGCAAGAAACCATCAAGAATTGTACGGACGCTAACATCAAAGAGTAAATCATGGCCTAGGCTTCATCACCACCGTCCATCCATGGATGATGATATTGGCCAAGATAATGATCACGACCGTCCAAAATGGTCCAGAAAACCCAAGATTGCACCAGAAGGATGTTTTTCAGTGTACGTGGGGCCCCAAAAACAAAGATTTGTGGTAAAAACAGAGTATGCTAATCACCCACTTTTCAAGATTTTGCTTGAAGAAGCTGAATCAGAATATGGGTATAATCCTGAAGGCCCTCTTGCTCTTCCCTGCAATGTTGATATCTTTTGCAAAGTTCTCGTGGCTATGGATTCTAATGATGATGACGATGAGATTATTCATAAAGGTTGTGGTTTTCCTAAAAATTCCACGCCTTATCACCATCTCAGTTCGACTCAACTTATTCGTATCGTATAATTATTTATATTTTATATAATAGTTCGATTCCGTAATCGATTATATTTTATAATATTAAGAAAAAAAGTCAATTTTTATTTTGGCTTTTTTGTACATGTAGGTGTGTGTAGAATTAATGTGAAATTGGAGGTATGTTTGTAAAAATCACAATACATATTGTGATGTGGACTATATATATAGATGATGAATTGTATTTGCATTTTGCATGGAATTTGTGTATAATTGTTATTCCTATACCCGGCAATTTTAATTTTGTATTCATCAACAAGTTATATTTTAATTATATTTTTATGGAAAAAATTATAAAAAATCTTTCCAATTTATCACTTATAGTGCAATTATATAAAATAAACAAATCAATTGGAACTCTTAGTTGAATTGATAGTATTTTATAGAATCTACTTTTCTGGTTAAGCATTAACATTTTACATAGTATATTAATTATTGCATTGAGTCATTTAATTTCAATTCAATTTATAATTATATGTTACTGCTAGTGTATTATTAGTATAGAGCATTGACTATTGAGGTTTAATTATATTCTCTGTATTTTTTTAATATCTTGAATGTATATAATATATGGATGATGGAAGAAGAAAGTTGACTAATTAATTAATTATACATATATATATTTTGTGGCCAGTGGATTGAATTAGTTGAAGCAAATGAATTAATTCAATCAAATAATATTAATTATTAATTAATAAAAGGCAATTTTAAGTGGTTAATGTCAATTAAAATTAAAAAGTGGAGGATTCTATTTTGGATTGTGATGTAAAGCATATCCTGAATGTGGCAGTGGCAGGCAATACTAAAGAAAAGTTTCGAGCAGCCATTGTCTATTTTAGGGGTGAGCAAAAATCGAACCAAATTAAAAAATCGAATTAAATCGATTGATTTTTTTAATTCGATTCGGTTTTCAGTTTTCAATTTCATGAAATTTCAGTTTTTTGGTTCGGTTTAGTTTTTGAAGGAGAAAACCGTATAAAAACCGAACCAAAATTTATATAATTATATAATTTTTTTAGAATAATTATATACATATAAATTATTTTATTTTGAGTTGTAAATTATATTAGTACATTTATTAATATCTATTTTTTAGATGATAATTTAAAATTTTGATAATTAAATTGAAAATCGATTAAATGAAAAAAATTATTTAACGATTTTATTGTATTATTTATTATATATTTTGGAATTATTTCTTTAATTTGAACTTTTATTTGTACAATTTAGATGTTTTTACTTTAGTATATTATGATTTAAAAATTTTTATAATTTTTAGACAATATTTTTTTAAAATAGTTTTAAATTTTGGTTTTTTGGTTAACCGAACCGAACCGATTGAAAATTTCGATTCAGTTTAAATTCGGTTATTCTAAAAGTTCGATTTGATTCGGTTGGTAAAAATAATAAAATTTTGATTTTTAGTTATTTTGGTTCGATTCGATTATTGAACCGAACCAACCAATGCTCTCCTCTAGTCTATTTCAACTTTTAAATTAAAAAGAAAAAACATTCATAAATCAATTTAATAAATACAAAAATATATAAAAATAATTTTCCGAGTGACGATTTATATATAAAAATATATAAATTAATTCATTTAATTAAAGAAATAATTTTTATTTTATCAACATTCAACTAATTTTAAACATTACAACTTATTCTTAACTTCGTTTATGAATTATTAATGTTTTGATATTTATTTTCTTCAATTTTGAATTAGAATTAATAACTATATATTTAATAAAAAATAAAAACTAATAGACTTGCAAAAAAAAGAAAAGAAGAATGTATATGAGAAATAATTATGCCACGCATGCAGCTCCTTGAAGTTGACCTTTGGAATTTCTACTTATTTATTATTTGTTTAGTTTATCTTGATTCTTGGGGCGGTTGATAAATTATATTTGGTCGCCGGATGGATTCCATCTTTTAGCTACCCAATTTTTTTAAATTAATAAAATCGATTAATTTTAAATAAAATATTATTTAATTTATAACGGGACAAATTTTTAAATAATAATAAAAATAAAGTGTGTCAGAAAATATTTTTATTTTTTAAAATTATTAGGAGATATTTGTATTTTTAATATCTTCCATCAAGCACTGTTGTTCCATTATTGTCAGTCTTCTGATGGACTGCAATCAGCATCGTCCATCATGGTCCACCTTGATAGAAGATGTTGGTCACTTCAACATCTTCCATTAACCTAATTATTGCATTAGTACTTACCGATTTTTCTTCTAACCCAAATGATGATAACGGTCGTGGACTTGTAAAATAAATGCCTAAATTTATTACATTTCACCTTTTTTTTTTCTTAAAAAACATTAATTAGGGATTGAATTACTGGATTTATGAAAATCACTTTTAATTTAAATAATTGAAACTTTAACCATTGAGAATAATTCGATTTTTACTATGCTCCAATATATAATAACTGGGTTTGTTATCCATAGGAAATAAAATTTTTAAACACAAGTATAATTTATTTTTTATTAGTGAGTATTATTTCAGTGCGAGTGTACATCTAAACTACCTGATTGTCCGTGCACGTATAATGTATTTCAATTAGTGGGTCAAAGTTGAAACAAATTTTTATAATTTGAAGTTGATTATATATATTTTGTTTTTTTTTTGAAAATTAAGAAAAAGGGTCGATATGGGGTCGATATTCAATTCCTAATTAATGTTTTTTTAAGAAAAAAAAGAAGGTGAAATGTAATAAATTTAGGCATTTATTTTTATTTAATGCATTGAACGTACGCTGTTGAAAAAATCATAATTAATTATAAATTTGATAATATTTGATTCTGAATTTATTAATTATGTGAATTTAAAGAAATTAGATTGAATATTGGGAATCGATAGATCTAAAAAAAATATGATGATCTAAATTGAAATATTAAAATAATTTTCCGTATTAAATTTCGACTAGTTACGTATTTGCACTTGCATTATTAATTTTATTTTATTTTTTTTGGTAATATCGATTATTTATGAAAAAATTAAAAAGTAGGAATAGAAAAATTAATTCATGCAATTAGATGTGATCTTGTCAATTGTTTCCAAAACGGCGTGCTTTGGTGGACCACAAACGACACCGTATCGGTGCAGGAAACAGAGGCCACTGAGCCGAGGCCCGAATTCGAAGTCGAAGTCAGAGCAAGGAGAGGAGTAATGGAAATGGAAACGAAGAAGAGCAACTCAGTGTCGATTATCCACAGCGCTACGATCATTACTATGGATGCCGGGACCCGAGTTTTTAAAAACGGTGGCGTTCTTATCCACGACGATGAAATCAAAGCCATTGGTCAATCTTCCGATATCCTCGCCGAGTTCTCCGCCGTCGCCGACGATATCATCGATCTCCATGGCCAATTCTTGCTCCCAGGTCCTTTCTTTGTCTTTAATTTCTTTTCATTTTGAGAGATTTGCTGTCAATTGACTCGTTGAGTTGAATGTCGATGGACCAGGATTCATCAACACGCACGTTCACACCTCGCAGCAGCTTGGCAGAGGAATAGCCGACGATGTGGATTTGATGACTTGGTTGCACCGTCGAATTTGGCCTTATGAGTCTAACATGACGGAGAGAGATTCTTATCTCTCGACTTTACTTTGTGGAATCGAACTCATTCACTCTGGTGTTGGTGTTTGTTTAATTTAATTTAATTTATTTTTTCATTTTTAGGGGTTTTAGCTCAATATAAGGCTTTTAATGGTGTTTTCTGTTTGTTTGCATTAGGTTACTTGCTTTGCTGAGGCAGGAGGGCAGCATGTATCTGGAATGGCTCGAGCAGTTGAGGAATTGGGGTTGCGAGCTTGCTTAACCGAGTCTATAATGGACTCCGGTGAAGGTTTGCCACCAACTTGGGCTAGTCGAACTACAGATGATTGCATTCAGGTCGATCAATTTAAATTTTCTTGTACTGTTTATATTGGCAGAATTAAATTGAAAAGAAAAGAAATACATAATGATAAAAATTTTCAATTAAATGGTCAAATTGTTTATTGGTTTTCAAAATAGATGTCCTACAACCCGATTTTCTTTGAAAAGAGACCACCTTTTAAAGGTTTTTCAACTGAGCTTTTGCGCACCAGCATTTCTCGCCAATTTGGTGGAAACGTAGGGAAAATTGGAGTTCTTTTCTTTTTAACCAAATGAGCTACGGTAGAAGTTACTGTGATTAATTTTTCCAATCTGCAACCTGCATTTCCAACTTAAAGAAACTTCTTTGTTATACTTTTTATTTTCTGGTCAAAGCTGATATGTAAGTCCATGATACAGTCTCAAAAGGAGCTTTATGAGAAGCACCATAATACTGCGGATGGGCGCATTAGGATTTGGCTTGGTATCAGACAAATTATGAATTCATCTGATCGCTTGCTGCTTGAAACAAGAGAAACAGCTAAGGAGTTGAAAACTGGAATCCATATGGTAATCAAATTTCTCCTAAGCTTTCTTACTGCACCTAGCTAGAGTAAACATTTACATATTTTTTTACTTTTAGTGCATAAATGTCTTGCTATGGGATAACTCATTGCCTATTCCGGTTTGCTAGAAGTATCCAAAGTCACAAGTGCATATCTTTGCGTGAGGACCAATAGTTAGATTTTTGTTGCCATGGGGCAGGATGTTGATTTTTGGAACAGAATCGGCTAATTTTCACAACTATTTCAGCATGTGGCAGAGATAGCTTATGAGAATCATGTTGTGATGAATTCACGAAAAGTTGAGCATGGAACTGTCACATACTTGGAGAAGATAGACTTCCTGCAAAAGAACTTGCTAGCTGTGCATACAGTTTGGGTCAACAGCACTGAGGTGATTAGTGTCTACGAACTTTCTGCTTGGCGCTATGGACAAAATATTGCTTTGCTGTATTCTTCATTTTTCTCTAAAAAGGTCAAAAGTAATAAGTTACCATATAATATTATTGAAGAGGTTGATGGAAGTATTGCTGCCATGAATGTTTTGACATTATCTAGGTCAATCTTGAACATTTGGGGCTACAAATAAATTTTTCTTTAATTCACCAAATAATATGTTGAGTAAATTTTGATCTATCTCATGCTTCGTTTCTCATAAGTTAATTGTTACCATGTCTCTTTCAGATTGATTTTCTTTCAAGAGCAGAAGTCAAAGTATCTCACTGTCCTGCTGCAGCAATGCGAATGCTTGGGTTTGCGCCTATTAAAGAGATGCTTGATTCTGGCATTTGTGTCTCCTTGGGAACTGATGGAGCTCCATCAAATAATAGAATGAGCATTGGTTTGTGTGGCTTTTGAATTTACGCTGTCTACTCTCACTTTGCGTATGTGTTCATGAATTTCATATCACTAGGATTGTTCATTTGCAAGTTTGCCCACATCTTGTTTCCCTTAGATTGAATGTTCTTAGGTATGCTATTAAAGAATAATTACAGAAGTTAGCTGTCATAGACATGCAAAATTTTTCAACCCTTGGGAAGATTAAACGGCTATGAAAAATGTGTGATGTACACTTATGAACCAGGTTCATTAAATTGTGCTTCCAATTCAACAAAAAATAAAAAATAAAAAAGAAAGAAAGATCGAGAAGAAAAAAGAAAAGAGTAACTGTTGTTTCTGGACTTGATATTACTATCTGTTGGCAGATTTCATTTTCAACAATTTTGCACCAATTCTTTTGCAATAGAGTTGAATGCTTTTTAGAATGTGCAACAACTGGAAATTGATACATAATTAATCTCTTTGCAGTGGATGAGATGTATCTGGCTTCTTTGCTTAACAAAGGAAGGGAAGTTTTTGCAAATGGAACTACGGATCCTACAGCTCTCCCGGCCGAAATGGTTCTCAAAATGGCAACCATAAATGGTGCAAAAACCGTACTTTGGCATGATGAAATTGGATCAATTGAGATAGGAAAGAAGGTATGACTTGTTTTTTCCTTCCCTTGACCCTTCTTTCTCCAGTTCCTGTCTCATAGACTTAAAGCTTATGATATATACTTTTCCTTGATTTTGAAGGCCGACTTGGTTGTGATCAGTCCCAACTCATGGACTATGATTCCTGTTCATGACTGGTAAATATCTAGACTTTGTAAATGTTTGTTCAATTAGCTGTTAAATCATTTACAGTCATGCATACTATTATAATATGAGCAAAGAATTTGAACATCTGCTGAGGATCCGAGGCCATATATATTGCTATGACATGAATTTGACTTCTGATGTAGGCTTTCAGATTTATATGAATCATAAGCAGTCATTGGATTCTGAACGCATGTACATTAGCCTCATTTTTGCTTTCCTGATATTTATAAGAACTACTGCAATTTAGGTGCAGTGAATTCTTCAAATAGCCTCAATTTTGATCCGATGTTTGTAGATTGTTTGAATGCTTTGTGTATGGATATCAGGGATTTTCCTGGCTGAGAGCTTAAGGACCCTATTCATGCTGTATCCTGAACAATCACTGTTGTTCGGGGCAGGCAACATTCATTTGGGGAAGAGTAGCTTTCTTCATCTCAGTGCCATGCACTCTTTTGTGCAGAGAGAGAGAGAGAGAGAATAGATATTAATCCACTTGATCTGCAGCCTTGAGGATTGATTTTTTTCATTCTCTAATTCTGCAGCATTTCCAGTCTTGTTTACTGCCTGCGGACAGAAAATATTGTTGCAGTAATGTGCAACGGCAAGTGGATTATGAAGGACAAGAAGATTTTGCATGTAAATGAGGTAATCATAGCAGCATTTATTTCTTGGTGATGTGTTTAGGGTGACAAACTGATGCTTCTTGCCTGGACAAGGTCAAGGCAAATTTTGGTAATTTTGTGAACCAAACCAATAGGAAATTGCCATGTGAATTAAGTTAGTTGAAAAAAAAAAGTGGAGATAGTGGTTAGCATGCATAATTGGCAATTTACTATTGATTTGGTCCATGAAAAACTCATGGACTAGGTCTAAGTAAGAATTTTCCTGTTTCATTCTCTTGCATTCGTTTTCAAACTATCTCTGTACCTAAGAGTCCTCCGAAATCAAAACTCAATATCAGAAAATTTTAGAAAGTACAATTCTGGCATTTTTTGGGTCAATTTACCAGAATAAGCTATACTTTGTTAAAAAATTACTTCACTTGGATCATTTGTGAAAACTTTGCTAATGATGAGATGCCTCACCTTCTTATTCTCTGAAAGAGATCAGTATTTTCTCATGGCTGTTTATTTTGGACAGGAAGAAGTAATTTCAATGGCAAAGGAAGCTTCTTGTGAACTTTTGAAGAGGGCTGGTGTTAGCATTCCAAGCAGAATGAATATCCTCTAATCCTTCCTCTGCTGCAGATCCTCAGTAATCACTTGTCCAAAAGTAAATTATCAAGTAATCATATTGTAATGCTCAATTTTACGGCACAATAATGAACAAAAATGGCAAGGCCAAGCTATGAGGGAGCTTTTCAGCCTGTTCTTTTTGTTCCCTGTGCCTGCAGAAATTGTATTTTCCATGTGAAGAGAAAGGGAGAAGAGCTATTGAAAAAAAAAATTGTAGATATCGTTATCCTTTTTTTTTTCCTCAAAGAAACCCTCCAGCAATATTTTTTCCTCTTCTGGATTAACCCGTTCCATAATTTCTTTTACGGATCAAGCTAATTATAGATTATTTGATGAAAAAAAGTAATTTTCATAATGATTTATGGTTGGCTTATTTCATAGATGAAAGTATAAAATAAAGGGAAGAATGTTTTTATAAATTAAACTATATCGGCGATATTAATAAATGTCAAAGTTAAGGAAATGAATTTACCATTAGTCAAAACTTTAAAGATAAATACTAATCAATTTTAAATTTTACATTCCTGTCTTCCAATTCGTGTTATCCTAAGTTTGAAGGGAGTCGAGGTTAGTCCTGTTTGTCCCATGTGTGTTTTGGTTGACTCCAATTTTGCGAGAAATGTTTGGAACTATTCAGATGTGGGCTTCATTCGAGGTATTGTTAATAACTTTTTGCAATGGTTCAAATTGATTTTTTCTTGTCCTGACTTGGAGAAATATGGGCTGCTGTTGTTGTTTGTTGGGCTACATGGAAGGCTAGAAATGAGTTAATCTAGAACAACTTGAGGCTCTCTGCTTCTGCAGTTGCTTCCATGGCTTGCTCAATTTCGAACGAGTGGAAGGCGGATCAATTGTCTAATAATGAAGCTGCTGCCTGTTTCTTTAAACACCCAAATGAAGTGGTCTCCTCCTCCATTGCATTTTTTTAAAGTCAACATAGATGCATCTTTGCCTCTAGCTTCCTCACAAACAGGACTTGCGTTTGTTGTCAGAAATCATTATTGGAGTTTCGTTGCTGCAAGCTGCGGGACTGTTGTTGGAGTCCTTGATCCTAAAATGGCAGAAGCTCTCGGTGTGCATGAAACATTAAGTTGGCTCATATAAAAAAAAAAAGATTTTTAGCTAGTCTATCACGCTGTAAATTTTAATTTGGATAATTTTTTGAAATTTATTAGTGACTATAAATCTCTTTATTATTCAGGTGGTGTTTGTTAACCTTGGAAAGGTTGGAATGGAAAGAAAATAAAATTATTCCAATTTTTCCGACCTTTCCAAGCGTTTGTTAAAAAAATGAGTCCCACAAAAAAATTTTTTTTTTAACTATCTATATCTTGATTTTTCAAGATAAAAAATAACTAAAAAATTGAAGAAATTTTATTTTTAATTCATCCCAAAAAATTTAACAAACGATTGGAAAAAATTTTCTGAATGCTTTCTAGTGTTATCTTGACTATTCCATATCTTGGTTCGAAAAGTATTCCAATTTTATCTGAAAATTTTTTATCTGAATCGATTTAACAAACGCTACCTCAATTGATAATATCCGATTTGGATTTGTTAAGTGATATTCGAATACAGTTAGGGATGATCACGGGGTAGGGAATCTCCAAAATTTTCCTCCGTGGGGACGTGGGAGGGGGAAAAAATTTCCTGTCCTAGAATTGGGAACGAAAACGGGGAATGGGGTATCCGATCTGCTGGGTTCCCCGCCCTGCAAAAAAAATATTTTTTATTTTAAAATATAATATTTTAAAAAAATTAAAATTAAAATATAACTTAATTTTATAATTATTAAATTTTAAATTATACTTAATTTTAAATTATTATTGATTTTAAATTTTTTATTTATTAAATATTATATTTTAATTTTAATTATTTATAAAATATTATATTTTAAAATTAAAAAAAATGGGGGACGGGAGAAATTTTCTCTTCGATATTGGTAGCGGGAGCCGGCCGGAAAATTCCTGCCACTGGCGGGAGAGTGAGTGGGAGAGAATTTCTCGGCCCCGCTCCATCCCGTGATTACCCCTAAATACAATTGCTTGCTCTTTAATTAGAGCTATTTTTTTATGGTAGGTTTTATATTTTAAAATTTATCCACTTCTAATTGTATTGTCCATGTGCTTATGGCTGACTTTTCTTAAAAAAGTTATTTTATTTCAAAAAAAAATTAAATTTTAGTTTACTGATGCTCGTTTAGTCGTACTAATGAGGTAAACTTTTTTGAAACGGTAATTATAATTTAAAGTTTATGTTATATTTTAATCACATAAAATTGAAAAATCCTAACCATCAAAAATCGCCAATCACTCACAACAAATGGTTGGGCCCATCAAGAAACCTACTGCAGCTTCCACAGGGCCCACACCAGGTTTGGAAATGTGATATTAAAGATTCAACAGGTAGGCGCGAATAGAACATTCTAAAGCTCTCTGGAGCATTTTTCATGATCTTAAACTTTCATCAATGCTGATGATTCTAAAAAATCCTCCTTCCTTTCTTCCCTCGAAACTTCTGGAACTTGCCAATTCTCTTCATATATACGCAATTCCCAATCCAGATTTTTATAACCCAATATCTCGAGTGAAGAAAGCAATAGAAGAATCATCAAATTCTTGAAAAAAACTGATGGATTATTATCCGTTGTATTGGAGCTACTATCCGACGAGAGAAATACCTGTCCGTCGACAGCCGGTGCCGGAGAAAAAGGTGATTCAAATTGCCGTAACGGATGGCTCGGAGCAGCGGCATAGCAGGTCGGATGCTGCTGTTAAGATACAGAAAGTGCTGAGGGGATTTTTGGTGAGAAAGTGCCTGAGGATGATCGCTAAGATTAGAAGAGAGGTTAATGAGATAGAGAAAAAGATTTCAAATGCGGAAACTGTTGAGTTGGTTAGGAGAGATTCGAAAGAGCGGCTGAAGATCAATGAGATGCTCATGAGATTGTTGCTTCGACTGGATTCTGTTCGCGGCGTTGATTCTGGAATTAGAGATTGCAGAAAAGCTGTTATCAAGAAGGCGATTAGGTTACAGGAGATTGTTGATTCTATTTCTGATCAAACCGTAGAAGACTCAGGTACCAATACCAACTCTGCTTCAAATTCAAATTCAAATCATGTGCAATTGCTTAATAGCGAAGAATCGGTGCCCGATGTTGATCCGAAGCCGGAATTGCAAAAGCAATCTGGTTCTGTAGTTGATTCCAATTCAAATGCTTCAGAATTTCAAAATACCGTTGAATCTGTTCCCGAGGTCGATAGAAAGTTAGAATTGCAACACAATTGGGAATCTGTACATGATGAGAGTGAAGCTAAAGAGAATCCTGAAGAAGACAATGGTGAAAATCAGTGGAATGTGGAAGAAAACGGAGAAGAGAATGAATATGCAGAAAATATAGAGCTACGCCAAGACGAGAGCCAAACAGGTTCTTCGGCGAACCCAGAAGAAGATGAGAACGACGGTGAGTCGCCTGAAAAGTGCGGAACTGGCTGTGAAATAGAGGAAAAAGAAGAGAGAGATAGAGGAAAAGAAGTGGATGGGAAGAGTCTAATGCTAGTGGAGAAACTGATAGAAGATAATGAAAGGATGATGAAATTAATGGCGGATTTGTTCAAGAGGAATGAGATGCAAACTCAGTTATTAAGCTCACTGTCTCGGAGAGTTGAGCATTTAGAGAAGGCTTTTGGGTGTGAAAAAACCAGGAAGAAGAAGAAGAAGAAAAAGAAGAAGAATGCTCTTAGGAATTCAGAGAAAGATAAATTCAATTGATGTATGCTTTTTCAATCTTTTTTCATTGAATGAATGTAAAATTTTGTTTTCTCCAATCCTATGAATTTCAGATTTCTCAGTTTTCTTTCTTGTATTGTTTACAGTGTTGCCCTGAATCGCAAATTGTTCTAAGGATGTTTGATATATTTGGTTTGGTTATTTTGATTTTTGATTTATTTGATTTTAAATTAAAATTAAAAATTAATTTAATTTATTTGATTTTAAATTGAAATTAAAAATTATTTTAATTGGTTTGATTTAGTTTTTAAATTTAAAAAATTAAAAAAACTGAATCAATTAAAATTTTTATATATGTATATTTTATGTAAAATTTCTTTTATCCTACTAGATACAAGTTTTTTGTTTTTTAATTTTTATTTTATTTTTTTTGGTTTCTCAATTTTTATTTTATTTTTTTACAAGCAAATTAAAATAAAAATTAGAATTTAGAAGTGAATTAAAATATAAATATAATTTTTAATTTATTAAATTAAATATTAGTAATTAAATTAAAAATTAAATTTGTTATATAATTATTAAATTAATTTATTGTGTATAAAATTAAAATTTAAAAGTAAATTAAAATATAAAATATAAATTTTTAATTTATAAAATTGAGAAATAGAGTATTAGTGATTGTATTTTCAATTTAAATTATTAAATACTAAATATTTTTATTTTTTTTAATGTTGTGTCAAATTAAACTTATATTATATTTAAAAAGTTATATTATATTTTTTATATGAATTTTTTATTGGAAAATTTTTAATGTATTTTTCAAATATTATTTTAGCAGTATATTTTTTAATATAATTTTGAATAATATTTATTATGAATATAATATAATAATTTTAATTATATTAAATGATTTTATTTTGTTAAATATAAGTTAATTTAATTTATGAGTCTATTTAGGTTAAAAGTTCAATTAAAAAAATTTATATTTGATCCATAATCGGTTGAACCAAATTAAATCGATCAAAATTATTTCGATCCATTTGATTTTTGATTCTATAAACTTCAATTTTGATTTTATTCTCATATTTTTTAAATTTTAATTCTTGTTTTTTTCGATTCGGTCTAAAATCCAACCAAACCTATCTTTTGCACACTCGTACCTATTGCTATAGCAAGCCATGGGCAGCCCACATTACCGTTCGCGTCGGCCCAATAGTAAGTGCAAATTGCCAGTGCCAGCTGGACCTGGGCCTGCGCCAGGCTTCAACGGAAAAACCTTAGAGCCATGTAGGCCCGGCCCAAGGTCATCCCATTGCCAACCGACTGAAGCCTATAGTAACACAAATTTTGTCCATAGATATTTCCAAAAAGTATAATATAATATATATAAATTATAAAACCAAACGTTCACCTTTCCTAAAACATGATTTTTTGTTAGAGCTTTGTTAGATATATTGGGATTAACATTATATGAATATTATGAATTGATTAATGGATATATTTATAATTTTATTAATCAATTTATTAAATTTTAATATATAAATTTAATAAATTATACAATTATAATATAATTCTTAATAGTTAAAAATGATTTAAAAATAATAAATAAATAAAATATAAAAAAATTTGTAATTAATTATAAAAATTGAATATATTAAATATAAATTATAAAAATTAAATATATTAAATTTAAATTTTTTTAGAGCTTTTTTAGTTATATTGGGTTGGGATTATAGGCTATATGAATTGATTAATTGGTTCATTTGTAATTTTATTAATGAGTTTATTGGTTCATTTATAATTTTATTAATGAGTTTTTCTTCGAAAAAAAATTATTAATGGGTTAATTGATTTTGATTAATTATTATATTTATTTTATTTTTAATTAATTTTTTTTGAATTGAACTACAGGTTAACCAATAAAAAAATTTAAAATATAAATTTAATAAATGATACAATTCATGATGTGATTTTTAATAATTAAAAATTTTTTAAAAATAAAAATAAAAATAAGAATCAAATATAATATTAAAAATAAATTATCATAATTAATTATATAAATTAAATATATTTAATATAAAATTAATAATAGAGTGCTATTTAGGTACATATTAAAAATATATTTTTAAAAATATTTTAGAAAGTCAAATATTATAATATTTATAAATTATAAAATATTAAAATATTTAAGTATGAAAAATAAAATATAATATGTAAAATTTATATAGATAGGTAAATTTTTAGTTAACGATTAACCATCAATTTTTAAAATAAAAATCGTAACCCTAATTTAATTGGGATCATGCATATTAAATTTTTACAGAGGGTATTTTGTGATATTAAAAATATAAATGTAATGAGTGATTAGGGATGATCACGAGGTGGGAAACCGCCTCGAATGAGGCGAAAAATTTTTGAAAAATTCTTCCGTGGGGACGGAAATGGTGAAAAAATATTTTTCGACTTAGAATTCGGGGCAGAGATGGGAAATGTGGTCCCCATCCCGAAATTTAATTACTAAATTTAATTATATTTATATAATTTAGTTTTAAATTATATTTAATTTTAGTTTTATCAATTGTTAAAATTTATATTAGTTTGATTTGTAATTGAACTTATATTTTTAATTATTAAATATTATATTTCAATTACAGTTAATTATTAAATATTATATTTTAATTATAATTAAATATTTTTAAAAAATAAAAATATTTTTTATGCGATGATGAGAATCCCTACGGGGACGAGGATGGGGGAATTTTTTTTCCGAAATACTATCAGTCTCCGCCTCACCCCCGCCCTTGCGCGGGGCAGTAGGTGGGGAGGCACTCAAGCTCCTCGTCCCGCGATCATCCCTATGAGTGATTGAGATAGAAATGATTAATATGAAAAATTAGTGATTTTGTTTCTATAATAATAATAATAATAATAATAGCAATTTACACCTAATATATACCTTGATTTAACCAATAATAAGTTAATAACCAAGTTGTTAGCAACCTTTTCAGGGTAAACATGAAATATGCATTGTTTTTTTTAAACTATTTTGTATTTGAAATTTGCTACTTAAAATTGATTTATTTACACCTAATAGATTTATTAAGAAACAAAGTACTTTTTGAGTATTTAAAGATTCGTATTTAAAATTTAAATTCAAAATTTATAATTAACTATTGCAGAGCTCCTTTCTAATGTTTTTTAGCATTTTTTTTAATTCGAACATATAAATTGTTAATTGAAGATTAAACTATTTTTTTTTTATCTTTTTGACGAAAAATATTAAATTAATCATAAATAGATAAATAAAACTCAATTCACATGAATATTATCTCACATTCAATGAAAGCATTAACCGACAGAAAAGAAATTTAAAAAAAACACAAGCTTTTCCGTCACAAAACTTCTCTTTTCTCGTCTTAAAAGAAAAAAAAGGTATTAATTATTTACATTCATTTTTTTTGGTAAAATTTAATTAAAATTTATTAAGATAATATTAAAAATACTACAAAATAAAAATCAACAATGATATATTATAATTATAATTTATATTTATATTTATATTTTTCACTTGAATAAGTTGATTTCGTTTTGTTGTTGTGGTGACTGCCACCCAAGCTTAAGCCCAATAGTTATTAAAATTGGACCGGTCGGTTGAATCGCGAACCGATAGGCCAATCGGTTAGTTTTACTATCGAAAATCGAATTGAACTGAAAAATCGAAGAACTGAATAAAATCGATTTTTTTTCTAAAAAGTGTAAATTTTTTTTTATATTTTCACCCACCCACCCACACACACACATATATATATTTTCATTATTTATTTATTTGAAAAAAAATTAATATTTAAATTTTAAGTATATCACTTAATAATTTAATATATTTATTATATTTTTATTCATTGTAATCAAATATATATATATATATTAAATTTTTATTATTTATTTATTTAAAAATATTAGTATTTTAAATTCTAAATATGTCACTTAATAATTTAATGTACTTATTATTTATTTGAATTATTGTAATAGTATATTAAATTATTAAGTAATATCTTTAGAATTTAAAATAATAATTTTTTCCAAATAAATAAATAATGAAATTTAAAATATACATATATATATTATTTTTATTATTTATTTATTTAAAAATTTATAATTTTAAATTCTAAAAATATCACATAATAATTTAATTTACTTATTATCTATTTAAATTTATTGTAATTAAATATAATAATACTCATATATGCAATATTAATATTTTTTGTGTTTACTTTATTAGTACTCCATCTAAACATGAAATTATTTTTATGATATGATTGTATTTTTATATTTATAACATATGATATTCAAAAATCAATAATTAATTACTTGTAATAATAAAATTAAAATTATATTTTGTAACTTATTATTAAAATATTTGTGATATATATTTAATATTTAATGAATATTTTTTTAATTTTTATATAATATTATTTAAAAAATTATAATAATTATAATATTTTAAAATAGAAAAAACTTAATTGAATTGATCGAATCACGAATTTTCAACCTTGCTGATTCTTTATTTGGTCCGGTTTTAATAACATTGTTAAGCCCTCACCTCATCCCTCGAAATAGGCACTCTCTCCTTCTCTCGCTCTCGCTCGCTCTCTGCAGAATTTGAAAACCCTAGCTTTCTCTTAAGCCAATTTGCCAGTCTTCTTTCTCTTCTTCTTCTTATTCTTCCGCTTGTTCTTGTTCTTCTTCTTTTTATATTCACTCTCTTTTGTCCATTTCTGTAATTACCTTCAACTTCCTCTTTCATTTCTCTATCTGTATCTGCAATTCTTGTTTCGATCTCTTTCTCTCATTTTATCTCAATCTCGATTCCCATTTCTCGACCGTCCGATGGCCGAACGCAAGCTCGATCTGCCCGATGATCTCCTCTCCTCTAAACCTTCCGATCACTCTTGGACCCCTAAAGGTACTCTTTAGTTGCTTTCATTATTTTTTCGTTTTACGCATTTGATTAATTTCCAGTACGTGTTAGGTTTTGGGCTTTATTTGATCTGAATCTGAACTCTACTGTATCTATCCTTCCCTTTCTTATTGCTCTTTATATTTTTAATGAATTATTGGTATTGAATGATAGGTTCCTCGATTGGTTTATGCGGCTGTTTTTAAGATCCAAGTTATTTTGTTCTCTTTTTTTTGGGGGGGGGGGAATACTTTGTTATTTAGGGTATTGTTTTTGGATTTGCTCAATAATGTCGACTTTGCTTATTACTGTCTGGTTTAGTTTGTCTATGTCCGTAAATGATTTAGGATCTATCTTTTACTTGGTTTTTCAAAATTTTTGTTCATTTTTTAAGCTGACTGATGTGTAAATTTTGGATGAGGAATTGAAAAGAATCAACCATTTTCTTTTAACCTAAAAGCTTTTATTATTTTCCGTTATGAATTTGGATAACGAAATTGATCTGTGAGTTAGCTATGTTGTTAATTCGTGCGTTATTTGTACCTAATTGCTGTCGTTCTTTTCAAATGATATCATACGAAGAACGTTCTTTGATGCCTTTTCTTGTCTTCTTTGTACCAGTGGAAGCTCCAGGGAATGATGAGGATAGAGGAGCTTTGGGGTTACATGACGAGACAAAAGGTATTTATCTTTCTCTGCTGTTTTCCTTTCCATTTTTCCCGCAATTGAACTTTTGCTTGCTGCAACAGTCTGGTAGTCTGATTTGCCGTTTTGATTGACAATTTATCACAGATCAATTGGCATCAGACAGCAGCATACCTCTGTCTCCTCAGTGGCTTTACAGCAAACCAAGTGAGACCAAGATGGTATATTTTAGCTCATGTGGAGAAAGTTATTTTTTATTTGTTTTAGTTTTGTATTTTTCAACATCTTGCAATATTGTAAGTTGGTCTTCTTCCATGTGTTTAAAGTTTGCAATCGTTATGACAGGGAAAGGGATTTTGCTTGAGAGATTCTGAACTTGGTGTTTTGGCATTAGTTTATCATAATGCAGAGGCAACATTGTTTCTGAATTTTTGTTCATAAAATTGTTTTTTTCCTTCTTCTTGTTTATGAGTCATTCTGGGTATCCTGGACTTTGCAACTCCTGATATCTTTTGCACCTTTTTTAACTCATAGCAACGTATTGTGAACCACCATCATCTTGATCCCCTTTTTCTTTTTTTTGTTTTTTGTTTTTTTTTTCCAAAGGTTGATGATTTATGCATCTGCTTTCATGTGGATTAGTAACAAATTATATTAAGTGAAACAAGTGGAGACCGGATTTCTGGGCATGGTTGTCATCACAGTTTTCTGGGCATAAGATTTCTTTTGAAGTTCAAAGCTATTGTTAGAGATGATTTGAAAAAAAAATAGTTTTGTTAATGCAACTTATTTGATATCATCTTTTGTGTAGAATGCTAGATCTAATGCAGATGCAAATTTGGAAGTGATTCTTTCTTTTTTAATTGTGTTTTTGCATGGTCCCGGCTCTTAACAGGATTTTCCTGGGGGGTTTAACTGATCCCTCTAGGCCCAGTTTTTGAGGGTATTCTTGTTCTCATACTTCATTCTGGCTTGATTTTTCTGCACTCCTCTTTTATTTGGATTAGCAATGTTCAATGGGGCTTCACTTTCCATGGTTGTATGGCAGGATATGCGTTCTCCAAGTTCAGTATCTCTTGGAAATAGCAATGATCCAAGCCAGAAGGAAGGCTGGCGCTTGGATGGAACTGATGACAAAAAAGATTGGAGAAGGATTGCCACTGAAAATGAGAGTAGCCGTCGCTGGCGTGAAGAGGAAAGGGAAACGGGCTTACTTGGTGCCCGAAGAGGTCATAGGAAAACTGACCGCCGTGCTGACAGTGTATCAATCAGAGAGACAATGGAGAACAGAGTTTTGCCTTCCTCTGATAGGTGGCATGATGGTGGTAATCGTAACTCTGGGCATGAGGCACGCCGAGATAGTAAATGGTCATCTAGATGGGGTCCTGAAGACAAAGAAAAGGAATCTCGATCCGAGAAGAGGACAGATGTGGAGAGAGAGAAGGAAGATGCTCACAATGATAATGCATCCTTAATAGTTAGTAACCGTCTAGCTCCTGAGCGTGAGTCCGATTCTCGTGACAAGTGGAGGCCACGGCATAGAATGGAGGTTCATTCTACAGGTTCCAGTTCCTACCGTGCTGCACCTGGATTTGGACTTGATAGAGGGCGGGGTGAAAGCCCCAAATTGGGTTTTGCAGCTGGACGAGGAAGGTCAAATCCCATTGGTAGGGCTTCATCTGTAGGCACAACCATTGCTCCTCAGTTATACAAAAGTGGAAGTGTCATTGGCAAGTCAAACCTCACAATAGATACATTTTGCTACCCAAGAGGAAAGCTTCTTGACATTTATCGTCGGCATAAGCTTAATTCTTCTTTTGCTGTGATGCCTGATGAAATGGAGGAAGTCTATTCGATAACTCAAGTTGGTAATGTCGAACCATTAGCTTTTTTTCCTCCTGATGATGAAGAGGAGGTAAGTGATTGATGGTTCTTGCATTGTTTCCAAGTGCTTCATGCTCTGTATTCATTTGGTTAGAGCATTTTTCATTTAATTTGATTTTCCTTTTCCCTGAATTGGTTTATAATGATGACAGGCTATACTCACTGATATATGTAAAGGGAAGATTACAAGCAGTGGGGTGATGTACAATTCATTTAGAAAAGGGAGGTCATCTGAAAATGTTTCAGGTACTTTTGGTTTCATCCCCTGAATATTTTTTCATGTTCTCCTTTATTTATCTGATGGTTTCTCTCTCTCTCTCTCTCTCTCTCTCTATGTACAGGTGGAGGGGAATATGAAACCAATGAAGGAAAACTGGGTATCCTTTCTTCAACACCCTTTGACGAAACTGCTGCTACCTTTCAAGATGCTACGGACAATGGTTCCGATCAAGTTGATGGTGATTATCCCTCATGGAATCATAATTTACATTTAAATATGTTAACTAGTGAACCATATATTATTTTCCCACTGAATGCCTCTTACCAAAAACTTTATGTATATTTTATGAGAATTAGATTATTCTTGAGTTACATTTTATATTTGAGAGGAACTGAGCGGATGTTGTTGCAGAAAAAGCTGTTCATGAGGAAGGAGGAAACAAGGCTGCAATTGATAGAGTCCAAGCCACAGTTTTGGAAAGTGACAGTGTTTGGAGTACCAAAGATATCAACACTTCTTCTCTTGCTCAGTCTCAGTTTGATATAGGTGAAAAAAGGCAGATCATGAACTCTATTTTGACTAGCCATTTTCATTTTGATGGCACTGAGTCCACTCCTCCTGATATTAAATCTGAGCTTCCTGATGATTCAAACTCTCTATTTGCCCTCCCTTCTTCCGATCAAGATCTTAGTAGCACTATATCACACATGGCAAAACATAGTGAAGCAAAAGACCTTGAAAAGGATATTTCATTTGAGGACTTGTATTTCCATTACATTGATCCTCATGGAGAGACTCAAGGGCCATTTCTTGGAGCTGACATCATCTTATGGTTTGAAGAAGGTTATTTTGGAACAGAGTTGCCTGTCCGGTTGGCTGATGCTCTAGAAGGTACACCTTTCCAAAGTTTGGGTGAGGTCATGCCACGCCTCAAATTGAGGGCTGGGTATTCCAGTGCTGAGCTGGAACAATCTGGTGCTATTGGAGGAAAATTGGAGCCCGGTCTACCTTCTGCTGCTTCTGTTGCAGAAAATACTGAATCATCTTCTGCAAATGACCTTTGCCAGCCATTGTCTGATTTCAGTAGTCTTTCTGCTCAGCATGCTGAGCCAAGAATGTCTGAGCCTGATAATTTACTGCAATTGCCTCTCTCTAAAGATAAAAACTTTCATGATTTAGTTGCACAGGATGAAGGTTTTTTCTTGTTTCTTGATATTTGAGGGTTGTAATCTAATTTTATCTACTAAGATTTTCTTCTATACAGCTTTCTAATTGATTTTCTTTATTTTCCAGAAATTGTTTTTCCTGGAAGGCCTGGGAGTGGTGGCTATCCTGGCATGCAGTCATCTGGGAATGCTCCCGATTCTTTAACAAACTCTAATGGTATCCCATCTCTTCCAAATGAATTGACAGAACCTTGTTTACCATATCAGAGTGATAATAAGTTGCACCCTTTTGGCTTATTCTGGTCTGAGCTTGAAGCTTCTCAAACTAGAAAAACTGAGCTATCTGATAAACCTTCCAGTGTTGGAAGGTCTGCCCCATTTGGTGCTATGACTGATCCAGCTTCTGTTGCAGAGAAATGGTCTGATGCTTATAGACAAGATATGCTTTCTGTTCCCAACTCATTTCAAGATACACCTGCTGTTCGCCATTTGTCACTTGTTGAACAAGAACCTAATCATTTTGATCTAGCTGAGCAACTTATGTCACGGCAATTTCAGCAGCAGCAGCTCCAACAACGAAATTTGCTGTCATCTCATCCACACTTAAATGAATCTCTTTTAGAACCTATGCCAGGTCTAAATCTTATTCACCAACAACAACAACAACTGGCAA
Organism: Excoecaria agallocha; assembly: GCA_037975025.1. Classification (NCBI taxonomy): domain Eukaryota; kingdom Viridiplantae; phylum Streptophyta; class Magnoliopsida; order Malpighiales; family Euphorbiaceae; genus Excoecaria; species Excoecaria agallocha. The sequence goes on along the minus strand of CM075807.1, from coordinate 54,345,173 downwards.
ACCATCCTGTGCCAGATGTGGAGCATCTTTTGGCACTTCAACTGCAACAGCAGCAGTTGCAGCAACAGCGGCAGATTCAGCTACAGCAGCAACATCAATTACAGCAACAGCAGCAGTTTCATCAACAGCAAAAGATTTTGCAGGAACGGCAACAATCTCAAGCTCGGCAGGTGCTTCTTGAACAGCTGATGCATGGTCAAATAACTGATCATGGCCTCTCCCAATCGCGTATCGATCCCATTAGAGCAAACAATGTTCTTGATCAAGTTTTATTGGAGCAGCAACTTCTGCATGAGCTGCAACAACGGTCCCATCATCCTCAGAGGCATTTTGTTCCATCCATAGAGCAGCTTGCACAAGCAAAGTTTGGTCAGACACCAATGCATGATCAGCAACGAGAGTTGTTTGAGCTATTATCACTTGCGCAGCATGGGCAGGTGCAATCTTTAGAGCAGCAAATTCTTCAGGAACAGCTGCAGGCAAGACAGTTGTCAATGGGTTTAAGACAGCGGAATATGGAAGAAGAGAGGCATATTGACTCTTTGTGGCAGGTAAATGAAAATGACCATTTGTTAAGGAGTCTTACAGGCAATCCCAGAGCTCATGCCTCAGGAATTAGCCCATTGGATTTTTATCAGCGGCAGCAGAGGCCAACACATGAAGAGCAGCTGAGCCAGCTCGAGCGAAATATTTCATTTCAAGATCGACTTCGGCAGGGGCTCTATGAACCTGCGTCAGGGCCATTTGAGAGGTCTCTGTCTATGCCTTCTGGTGCTTCGGGGATGAATATGGATGTTATAAATGCTATGGTTCATGCCCATGGTTTAGATATGCAGGATGCGAACTCATTAATGCAATCTGCTGGTCAAGTGGGGGCAATGTCTTCTGGCAGCCATCCACACAATACTCATCATACAATGGTTCCGAATCAATTCCATGTCCCACACCTGGATGCTATTGAGGGCCGCTGGCCTGAAAGCAGTGGGTCCCTAGCAAGTGACTGGATGGAGTCTCGAATTCAAAAATTGCACATTAATGCTGAACGGCAAAAAAGAGAATCTGATAAAATGACTGCTGAAGATCCAAGCTTATGGATGTCTGATGGGTTGAATGATGACAAGTCAAGACAATTATTAATGGAATTGCTACATCAGAAATCAGGTACTCAATCTGCTGATTCACTACACATGAGTGATGGACTATCTTTTGAGAAGAGGTCAGCATCTGGCATCTACTCAGGATCAAGCTCTTCGGTTCACCCTCTCAATGCCATTCCAGACCGAGGATCCAGTTTGAACAACTCATTTGCACTAGGAGCTTATGGTTCTAATGCTTGTGAGTCAGTAGAGATTTCTTCAGTTGGCGAGCAGGCCAGCAATATCCCAAGCACAGAGGGACATTCATCATTATTAGGCTTTACCGAGACTGCACAGGCAGTTCTCACGGACTCTAATTTCTTTGATAAGCCATCTATTAATAGAGAGTACCTAGAGGCAGAAGGGAGGAAGTATGGTACCAAAAGCCAAGGTATGACAAAGCCAGTTGCTGACATTCACAATGGCATAACTGAGCAAGCATGGTTAGCTACTGCAGATCGTGGAGAGGTTTTGGGCAACCCTCTCAGCAGACACTCTTCTCTTGGCGTCTCTGGTATAATTCTCTTCATCTATCTATATATATATATATATATATATTGGAGTGTTCTGATTAGTCTCATGAATGCAGGCTTTTATGATGATAAGATTGGGCAACAAAATTCATTTGTTGAGGATACTACTGTGAAACAGTAAGTTTCTCTTGATGAATTTCTTTATTGTTTATTGAAACATGCATTTCCATGCAAGTTATTAGGTTATGGCTGTAATTCTGTTCCTAGTGGTTGTCTCACTTCATCATGAGTAAGATATAAATCGCCTTTGTGAAAAGGATGAATATATAGAGGATTTATACTCCTAGCATGTGAATTTATCAGTTGACTGTTGGGTAACTCGCGCCAAGTCCTAAGTTCTACTAGTTTAAGTTAGGGCAAATTACCAACAACTACTTAGCCTTAATCTCATGTTAGATGGGGTTGGCTATATGGATTCTGTCTCCATTTCTTTCTGTCCAAAGCCATATCCTCAGTACTTGCAAGTGTCAATCCTTGGATAAGTAATTTTACAACCAATAACAGTTAAACATTGGTTATGCAAAAAAAAAGGTACAGTGATCCTAGAGTCTTCAGCGAAACAGTTGGAATGTATCATTGTGAATGATATATATGTACACACAAAAACCAGACTGAAGGTAGAATATGAATTTATTAATAATCCAGTCTATTTCTATATCAAAATCCAATTTTACAATTCTTCAATCTAGTCCCTCGATATGACTTGGGGGCATTGGTCCTTAGGCATAGTTCATGCCATGATGGGAAATGACCCCCAGTGACGCACACTTGTCATCTTTGAGAATTTCGACTCTTTTATGCATTTTCAATCATGTTGCTTAGGGCTCTTGTCCGTCGTCCAAAAATTCAACGGCAAAATTTGATTCAGTATCATTGTGTGACAGGGTGCCTGTACCATCCAAAGGGCAAGAAAATATACTGTTGAGACGACCACCAGTGTCTCGTGCCTCATCATCGCAAGACGGGATATCAGAGCTGGTCTCTGACACAGTTATTAGGGGGAAAAGCTCGAGCGGTGTAGAAGGTAAGGTTCTATCTTTGTATGCGTATCTGTAACAGATAATGATTTAAACTGCTGGTGTTGGAACAATTCTGGTGTTTGTGGAGTCCAATAATTTTCTGTAATATCTGTAGGGGGGAACACAGCGAACCAAGTTTCTGATATGGCATCTGGTAAGAAAGAGATGCATTTCCGAAGAACATCATCTTGTGGGGATGCTGATGCATCAGAACCATCATTTATTGACATGCTTAGAAGTAATACCAAGAAGACCAATACTCCGGAGGTTCACTTGGCAGCAGCAGGGTCAGAATCATCAGATGCTACACAAGGGGGCCGAAGTGGCAAAAAGAAAGGAAAGAAAGGGAGGCAAATCGATCCAGCTCTCCTTGGTTTTAAAGTAACAAGCAATCGGATCATGATGGGTGAAATCCAACGGATCGAGGATTAGCCAATTTGAGTTTATTTTTGTATATTTGGTCATTTACATGTTGTATAGGTTCGTAGCACGGGTGGTAAAGCATTTATAGTCCATTTCCTTTTCTTCTCCCCTCTCTCTGTTTTTTTTTTTTTACCATGGGCGGATTTATAGCACCTCAGTGATAATGATACAGGGGAGGGTGGCAAAATTGCCTCCAGTTACTGGATTCTTGTACAGGTTAACTTATACATAGGAAAAATCAGGTCGACAGATTCACGTCAAAAAAGGGTTTGTGAGTTGTTGCTGGACTTTCACATATTTCAGCTTTGAATAGGAGCCCTTTTATTTTTAATCTAGGACTAAGGTTCAGTCCTTGCAACTTTCATCTTTGTTGCTAATCCAATCTTGAACTCTTGGTATCTCACTTGGCATCAGTTTGAAAATCTCGCATCGATGGGAAGGCATCGAACACACATTGATTGCTTGGTATAAAATTTTAGTTTTTGGTTTGGTAGAAATGGCCGAAAAAGTAAAAGAATTTCAATTTCTCTCCATTGTATGAGATGCGCAAACCCATTGTTTGTAGTCCTCGAGGCAATAGTAACCTCTCCTCAATGATGTCAAAAAGTAAAATTGATGTGATTTTAGATTACTATACAACGAAAATAATAAGATTATAAATTATATAAATAGAAAGTAACCTATCCTAATCGAAGAAGATTTGTTTGATAGGTAGCATTCAATCTCGGGCTGCATTTCTATTTTCAATTGGATTGGTGAATTTCATTCTATACATTAAGGATTTTTTTGCCTTTTAACTTGCAATTGCCTTTCACATATTTCAGCTTTGAGCAAGAGCCATTGAAAGACACATTGATTGCTTGGTATAAAATATTTCCTCGCCGCCGCCATCTCATCTGTCACGACCGGCTATACGCCACCGTTAAATCATTCCTCGCCGGCTGTACACTACGTTTTTGCCTTTTAACTTACAATTGCTTACGTGCACACCATTTGTTTGATAGGTGTATCCTGAGAAAAATTGTGAAGCAAAACAATAGAGCCATGGCCAACAGCAAATATGAGTACGTTAGGTCGTTCGAAGTTGAAGACGAGGTCATGTTTCCAAACCTCATCGTTGTTCGAATAGATGGCCGCGATTTTCGGAGGTGTTAGCTGAAACCTTTTTGAAAAGTTCTATCTTTTTCTTTATTTTGTAGCTCAATTTTGATGCTTTTTTAATTAAAAAAAATACTGTTAACAGATTTTCCGAAGTTAATGAATTCAAGAGGCCTAATGATGAGAAAGCGTTGGATTTGATGAATGCGTGTGCAACCTCTGTTTTAGAAGAGTATCCTGACATTGTTTTCTCTTATGGTTTCGGTGATGAATACAGGTCCTTCACTTTTTGTTGATAGTTATTCTTGAATTCTGGCCTCTGTTTTACATTATTCTGCTGTATAATGTTGTTTATGGGTCTCTGCAGTTTTGTTTACAAGAAGAAGACGAAGTTCTACCAACGACGAGCCAGGTTTTTCTTTTATCTTTTTCTTTTCAATTATTATTGTTCATAGCTTAGCCTTTCCAGCCTGTTCTTGCTGAAAATGAGACAATTAGTCCTTTAGCTTACTTAAAGATAGGGTCGGGGATGAATGGGTTACCTGTGGTGATTATGCCAAGAGACTTCTTGTTGTTTTGGTATAGTGCATCTGTTTCATTGGTATCTGGAAAACTTTGCAAAAGTTAGACAGTTATTGGAGAAACTACAAAACTTAATTAGACAATGAAAAGGGAAAGTATATTCTCAGTTCAAGCAGAAGACTTTCTGACTTTGTCATATTCAAATTATACAAATTAAGAATAATGACACTGTACTCTGATTGCTTGAGCTAGAACAAATTTTATTATATCATCAATTTTTGTCCTTGTGCATCATTCTTAATATATATATATATATATATATGTATGTATTTCTCTTCAACTCACATTTGTTGAACAAGGAAGATGATAGATAAGCCATGTTTGAAGATGACACGAGATAAAATTGTTAAATACTTTTTGTAGTTTCATTAACTTCAGAAAATCAGTTTTTTTAAACCATTTTCCTTATTCTCATAAGGCACTTTTGGTTCAACACTTCAATTTTGAAACTTACTTAAGATGATTTATTTTTTTCTTTAATTTTCCTTTTTTTTTTCCTTTTTGATGGAGTTGTTATGTTTTGTTGATTTGAAAATTGAATGTGCAGCAAAATTCTCTCTCTCATTGTATCTCTGTTTTCATCCTTATATGTTACAAAATGGAAAGAGTTCTTCCCCCAAAGAGAGATGGGATATCCTCCTTCATTTCATGCACGAGTTATATGTTGTGCATCATTAGAAGTTCTGCAAGAATATCTTGTATGGAGACAGAATGAGTGTAAGTGTTTGTCATAGTTATTGAGATAGCACTTCTTGCAAGGAATTTTTAAACATAAGAACTTCAAAATTTCATGCAACATATCTAACAATAAATGCGGTTTGGTTGTCTCACAGGCCATGTTAATAATCTGTATAATTCTTGTCTTTGGAAGCTAGTTCAGAGTGGGAAGACTGAAAAGGAAGCCCAAGAAATTTTAAAGGTTCTTACATCTTCTTCTTCTTTTTTTCTTATGAACTGATATGATTCCTTTCCATTTTGCTTCTAGACTTAGATTCTGTTATCTGCATCATCATTTGTTCTGTAAATCTTTAAATGTCACGCTTTGAGCATTTGCTTGGGATTTTTGGTTTATTTCACACAATCCAGGAGCGTCCATAATGTTGGTGTGATTTGTTTTAAGCAACAGATCCTGATGCATCTTTGTTGTGCATGTTTGTCAAAATGCACATTTATCTGCAATGCATTTAATCTGTCAATGTCCACAGGGCACTCAAAAGCAAGAGAAAAATGAGCTTCTCTATCAACAGTTTGGTGTCAACTATAAAGAACTTCCTGCAATGTTTTGTCAAGGATCTTGTGTTTTTATGGCACAGGTTATTTCCATTCTAATGACTCTTTTTAATTATTATTATTATTATTTTTTTTTAAAGCGTAGATAAGCATGCTGTCTACTTGACATAGCTTAGTACTCTCCAATAAGTATGTGCCATCTCATTTGTATATATATCATAAATTTGATGCTATTCAAGTGTGTCCTAAGACATACAATAGTCGTCATTGGTACTAAAATAAATTGTGAGGCACATGTTCTTCCCTTTGTAACACATGTACTGCTGCTTGGATGCTATTGAATCTGCTTCAGTCATTGTCATTTATATAGTGCTTTTTGTATTCGATTAAATATGCTTAAACAATGGCTGAAAGTGGAATCCAGTCTCATTTCTTCCAGAAGCGGAATGTGTTGAAAGTTATTGATGATTGGAAATGCAGTTCCAGTTCTGGTGGGACCATGAACTCATGCTGAACTTTTGGTTTCCTACGATATGCTATGACTGCCTTTAATTTCTATTTACAGAATCTGGATTTTATTTGATTTTACATAAAATGAGTGACATTAATACAATTTTTGGGATTCTATAGAACTGATAGTTTATCTCATACTAGTTTAGGGCTGTCACTGCTATCAAGCTAAGATTTTTTTTTTTTCTGGAATATTGCAGGAGGAAGATATTGCAAAATATAGTGAGGACGGTACTCCTATCAAAAGATTGCGGAGAAAGGCAAGAACAGTCCATTCAGAGAACATTTCTGGGAGAAGGTTTTGGAATAAGCACCAGAATCTTCTTAAAGGGTTGGGTGGTTTTGCAAATGAGATTGGCAAAATTAACCCTGATTACATTAAATCTTTTCTATTTGAAAGCAAATTGATGCCTTCTACTTGGATTGTGATCCGAATCGATGGGTGCCATTTTCACAGGTAATGTAGCATATCATCAGTCATTTTGGTTTAGAACAATTATCTTTTTTCTCGCCCAGCCCAATGCCCAAATGCTGCTATTTATGAAATAAATGAAAAAAAAAAACCAACTCTTAATGCAACATGTATAATTTCTTTGGGGCCCTGCATTTATGTATTTTAAGGCTCGGGAAATTACAATCATTTAGTAATGTTGATTGACTTGGGGACAATGGTATAGGCCAGACATGTACAATCTATGGATGAGGCATGGATTCCATATACCTCTTGCACACGCCATCTGTGCAGACTGTTGTGTAAATAGATATTAAAATGAACGTAGGATCATGAGATCAATATATAGTATATGTAACCTATGAATGAAAAGAATAATTCAGACCTAAGAAAAATTTGGAGAATTATTGGTACTATTCAGTGTGTAGGAGTTAAACTCCACCAAACCATGCTATTATCAAAGTTTCTGACACATTGACATTATCACCTTTGTAGATTTTGTGATGTTCACGACTTTGAGAAGCCCAATGATGAGCAGGCACTAAATCTTATGAATTCATGTGCAGTAACTGTTTTAAAAGAGTTCCAAGATGTCATTTTCGCTTATGGGGTCAGTGATGAGTATAGGTACTAGATTCTTGTTCTTACTTTGATGGTTTAAATATAGACTCTTACCTACATATTCATAAAACAGATGTTGTTTTATTGTACAATTTTCAGCTTTGTTTTGAAGAAAAATTCTAAATTTTATCAACGGCAAGCCAGGTATCTCCTGTCTTTATGATCTAATATGCATTGAACTTCGTTTGGTTTCTCTTCTAAGGATTGCTGGATAAAATGAGCTATTGCTCCTATGCTGCACACTACACATGCATAGTCCCTAATCAAGAAACCTTGTTGAAGTAAGCATTTGTTGTAGTGATGAGTACTTGGTTTATTGAGTCAATGATAACCAATCAATTTCCAATGAGGTCTTCTTTATTGATGTTCTGCATATCTACTTGAGGTTCTGTTTATCTTTTAAGCAGAGTTATCAAACCCAAACAAGACTTGTTGGTCTGAAAGGAAACTCGGGAACTGGACTAGTGACCTTTAAGTTTCAGAAGGTAGACCTGTATTAAAGTGAACTTGCCTTGGATCCACCAAACTGGTGGGGATAATACCCACATCATTCTTCCTGTAAAACCATAGCCGCAACCTATATGATTTAAACTAAGATTCTCATAGACCTTTTATGATACTTGATCTATGGTCTGCACTCAGTCACACAAGAACTCTTTTAATGTCTAATTGGATTTATTCTCATTATTTCTTGTGCAGCAATATTGTTTCTATAATTGTCTCATTCTTCTCTGCAACATACGTGATGAATTGGAAGTTTTTCTTCCCACAGAAAGAACTGAAGTATTCTCCCTATTTTGATGGAAGGGCCATATGCTATCCGTCGTATGAGATTCTTCGAGATTATCTGTCATGGAGACAAGTTGATTGTGAGTAATCTTAACTAAACATATTATTTCAGGCCTCAGTTTCAAGTTGCACAGAATTTGAATTTGTTCTTTTTGTTTGGAAGACCAAAAATATATTAAACCAAAAGTTTGGAATACAATGATCCAGGTCACATCAACAATCAATACAATACTTGTTTCTGGGCACTTGTTAAGTCTGGGAAAAGCAAAAGTGAGACTCAAGGAATTTTAAAGGTGTTAAGTCTCTCTTCATCTCTCCCTCTTGTGCCTAATGTTGTTAACCAGAGTTTTGATATTGAAGCTTATAAATGGCTAGAAAGTCAAAATTCTGCTCTCAAGTATGTTCTGCAAATTTTCTTCCCCGTGCAGGGTACTCAAACACGAGAGAAAAATGATGTTCTTGCACAATTTGGTATCGATTACAACAAATTGCCCGTTATTTTTCGCCAGGGTTCTTCTGTTTTCAGGGTAAACATCGTTTTTCTCGCTTGCAGTAGTTCTTAGTCAGAAGCTTTAGATATTATTTCCTCTAGAAAATAACAAGTTGCATCAACTATTGCTTTTGAATATAGACTTCCCGCTTGAATATAAAGCAGATAATTTGTTTATATACATGCTATTGCTGACAATATTCTTGTTTTTAGTTTCAAATTAATATGCTTTGTATGCAGGTTATGCTGCCTGATGAGGATGGAGCATCTGTTGCAAAATCGGGGATTGATGTAGTGGTGGAACACTGTAACATAATTGAGGAGAGCTTCTGGAAAGCACATGCAACAATACTTAATTAGAAGCCTCACGCTTCTGAGTATTGGTTTATTTAATTGAGTTCTCTATTCCTCTCATGTATATTGCTCATTTACAAGTAGAATAGGATTAGTATTAATGGAGAAACTTTTTTTCTTTTTTGGTCTCCTAAAGTTTTTCTCACTTTTCATGAGCTGATTCACACCCATTACCAGAGACGGCCGTTATGTAGAATCCTGTTTTACTGGATTTTTGTACGCTAGAAAACAATTGTTAACAGTTTAATGTGTTGTCAAAAATGGGTTTCAAGTATGATGGATGTTATATTTCCATTAAGGTGAATTTCACAATTATGCCTATCATGCATTATGAAATACTATCCAGATCTTTTGCTCTTCAATATCCATCTTTTAAGCTTTCTTTAGATGGACTGCACGGGGGTCTAATAAAGGTGAAGTAGGATTAGAAAGGATATTTATCATAATCATGTTAGAAAGAACAGGGGATAATATTAAATATGAAAATATCGTTTTCAAGAAAGTATTGGTTTTGATAATCTGTTAGTAATAAACTTTGAATGAGGCAAGAAATGGGAAAATAATCTAACTACCTTAATAGACTGCTGTAAATCTTGCAATTTTCATACCTCAAATCAGAAGTGAATTCTACATTACTCTCGAGTGGTTTCTTATGGAAGCCATTGACCTTTGAAGAGATTCATGACTGTTTTGCCCATAATCCACTCCAAATCAGAAGATGATAAAGGCACTTGACTGGCAATTGTATACACTGCCTCTTTTGCTCCTTTGTAACCGCATTCCGGTACAACATATGGGAAATCACTGCAAATATTGCTCGTTAGCTTTGATAATTAACTAATTTAATTATCCCTTTAAGTTGGAAGATTAAGAAAAGATGAACGACTTACGTGCCCCACATGACATGGTTTGCACCAAAGCTGGACACAACTTGAGAGAGAAGGGGTGATATATCTTGATATGGGCATGCCATTCTTGACAACCTGAAGAGGGCACTGAATTTGATATATACCTGCCAGTCATGGAACAAATTAAGAAACATATAGATGAACAAAGCGTCTTGGCTTTAGGTGTAATCAAGAAAAGGGCCTGAAGGGGTAATAAATAAATTCTGTATTACAATAATAACTTGCAACCTTTTTCACCTAATATCGCAATGGCTAGAAAACGAGAATTTGATGTCAGATTGCTGACTTAGCAATCCACATAAGCGTGGAACATACCTAATTAAAAGAACTTTAAGTGGATATTCTCTTTATTTTTTCAACTATATCCCGTGCATATTTGCTCTAAAATGGCTTATTTCCTTATAATATGGAATCCCAAGTTAAGAATCTATTTGTTGTGCATACCTGTGGGAATCTGGATAGCCTTAGAAGCTCACAAAAGGTGCGGCTTTCTTCATCATTTCTGCATGATGACATGCATAAAAGATCAGATAACATTTCCTTTCACCTAGTTAATGATTGAAATCTATATAAAGTCAAATAAACGCCAAAATACTGGAGAGCTTACGTTGGTGGCTTGCAGAAACCAAGATGATCGAGCAGCACAACTGTAGAAGGAAATTCTTTACACAATTCCTCAATCTCTGCGATATGAAGATTGAGTCCCTGCATATTTAACCGAGTAAATATTGTTCTGGACAAACCACTGATATCATAGGTGCTCAAGAATTTCAGTGGATTTTTCTAATTCTTAAGCTGAGAGGATATAAGTAAGAGCCAACAATACCTTAAAACACATGAAACCGACTGGTATGCCAAGCTCTCCTGCTCTAGAAAATAATGCCTTTCCAACAGCATTTGTCATCTGTACAATCATCATAAATGTATTTTGGATCTAAATACTGTGCTTTACACCTGCTCTAGGTGATGGAAAATAAAGGCCAACCATTTCATGAAAATTTCAAAAAGATAAAAAAATCCAAAATCGATTTTTAGAGTAAACGACCCTACTTTCAATTTGAGCAAATAACCAATGGTTAAAAATTAAAAAAAAAAATCATTGCCATGATGCCTGTTGAGACCCCATTGCTCAACAGTCAATAACCTCATAATTTTAGCTTCGTATTTACTTCATCAAGCCTGATTATCTTAGAATTCTCAGTAGCAGTGATCTGATCAGAACTTGAAACTTCAAGGTAGCAATGAATAACAGTTTGTATATATAAATATCAATACCTTTTGACCGGATGGCCACAAGTATGGATTAAACCGGACAGCACGATAACCATCCTTGCATGAAAGTATAAGGAAAAAATGTCAATATTTTTGAAAAGAAGATAATAATTTGGGTAATCTGATAACATGGCTAGACCTTCAAGACAAGTTCTTCAAGCTGCTCAAGTCCCTTTCCATCTTCTGCAGGATTTGCAAGGCAGCAACCAACAAACTTGGTTGGATACTTTTTTAGGACACTGTCCAACACGACATTCAAGAATTAGGCAATAATTCTAGTCTTGTGAACCAAAAACCAATTGGTGTGAATTAAGAACAGATTCACACAATTGAGAGGAACAGAAACTATCATAAATTGTCCTTTAAGGGCTACAAGAACCACCGAGTTGCTTTTGGGGATGACATATTTCCAATGCCTTACCACAACTATTGCAGCAGGAAAATAAAAGCATTTGATCACTCTACTTGCTAGAATGTTTATCACTCGTACCACTATATCAAGTACATATATAAGGTAGTCTAGACTGGATTAAATATTTTGCCACTAAAATATGAACACCACTGAATCTCAAACATGCCTTGTCACTAAAGAATGATCGAAAAAGTGATTAATGGGCTGCACAATTAAAGCACCATCTACACCTGCTTCTTCCATGTTCTGCAAGAGTTAAAAACAGCAATCCAAGTTAGCAAATAGTGGTTGTATTGCTCCCAGTGCGCAACATAACAAATAAATGGTCCCCAGAAGTAAAATCTTTTTCTGTTTAATGAAATGTGCAGATAAAAACTAACCTAAAATTTGATGTATCAACATATTTTTGCTAATAAAGTAAACAGAATAAATCAACTATCAAATTGCAAACCATTATAGGACATTGCATAAATGACTGAAAAAAGCTGTCAAAAATTAGGAAGCTTATATACAAAGAGAATAAATCAAATTCCTTTTATATAAAGAAATGTACCTGGAGCAAGAACTCTAAATCTCCTGGCAAAGTGGGTTCATTACCAGGAAAGTAAGGATATTTATCTGCAGCCTATACAGAAACAAAGCAAAATTAGAGACCCATTTTGAAAAAATTCATTTTTGCCATAAGTGGTAGCAAAGAATTAAAAAATCTTAGCTTTAGAATGAAAAAGAGCAAATATGGTGAAAAGAACAATTGCAGCTCCAAAAATTTTAATGGGTTTGAGTTACCTCTTGTGGAGATGCCCACACATGAAGATGTGAATCGATGATTTTGGTAGAATTTGGTTCAATGGCTTCAGTCGTGGCCATTTTCGCTGATGGGAATTTGACTGATGGGTTATTTGAAAGGGCTGTGGGCACAGAGAGAGCAACAAGTGAAGGATAAGAATACTGAGGACGAGCAGCTGCTGAAATTAAAGGCTTCAACAGTCCAATTATTGCCATGGAGAAGATAAATGGCACGAATATTAATTATAAAACGTAGCTTGAACTTTCTTGATTAAATAAATAAGTAAATAACCGCACCTTTCTTATCAAAATAAAATTATTACATACTCTCATGCATAAAATAGACAAAGATAATTTTTAAATTAATTTTAGGTTTATGAAATATTTTTTTACAAAAAAATATATTATCTTTTTTTTTCCAATCAAATACGGTATGTAATTAAATATAATCAATTCTTAAAAAAATTACAGAATAAAATATGTTCATTTTATCAGTTTCACATATTATGCATTGAATATGAACATTACAAAAAGAAAATAAACAATATATATATATATATATATATACAGGATAACTTGTTATAATTTCAGTTTATATACATTGATACATAGATATTACATAACTAAAAAGTTTACAATGATTATATAATTTATAATTCAAATATAATTCACATTGTTAAAAATTTAATTTTTTTAATTTCAATTCAAATTTAATCATCTCTGTCTCCAAAGACGAATTATAAAACAATATAATAATTATTTGTAAAAAAATATAATTAATTTGAATATTTGATTACTCTATCAATTAATCAGTATGAATTTCATACTCTTTTCCGCTCTCTAAGATATAGTTATTTAAAAAAAAATTAGCAAATAATATATTCATAAACGAATATTCCAATTTGTTGACTCTTAAGGACATATTTGTCATTTTATGAAAAATCAGACACAGTTATGGTAATTTAGCATCATTCTCCAAACTTCTCATTGCTCTGAGCTCGACACGAAAAGCCCAAATCTCAATTCTCTCTCTCTCTCTATTTGTAGCTAGTCTCGTCCCTTATCAGTAATTAGCTACACACAGACAGGCTTGCATCAATGGCGGCTCCTTCTGCAACTTTGGTAATACTTTCTTTTCCTACGTTTTCTTAGCAACCAATCACTCCTTAATTTTCTACCCTTATCTGCTATTAACAATCATACCCATTTTTGTTCTTCTTTATTTGATTGCAGCCGAATGTGGGTTCACTGCTAGGTCCACGAAACGTTTCTCAGGTCAAATCGCTAAGCTTTGCTTGCAATAATGAAGTGAAGCTTCGTAGGAAATCGAATGTTCCTTCTTCTTCATCTAGCTTGTTCTTCGCGGGCTCGCTGCGTCTGTCTCCTCTCACTCCTTCGTCTTATTCTCAGAGGAAAACCCATCTTCTTAGCTCGGTTCGAGCTAGTGCTGAGGTCAGGGTATATTGAACTATGTTTCTGTTTCTTTTGGCTGAAACGGGTTCAATTGATTATCTGTATTGCTGGTTTGATTTTGATTATTAGGAAATTTAAATTGTGGATGAATCTGATTCTGAGAGAGAATATAATATTGTTTTGTATGTGTTTGTGAAGTAAAATTTTGAGCTTTATGGTTAATTTTAGGTGGCAGATTTACAGTCAAAGGTAACCAATAAAGTGTATTTTGATATAAGCATTGGGAATCCAGTTGGGAAGCTTGCTGGAAGGATTGTCATTGGACTGTATGGTGATGATGTGCCTCAAACAGTAGAAAATTTCCGTGCTTTATGCACAGGTTGTATTGTATTGTATGGAATTGCTTTGTTGTGTTGTTGCATCTTTTACCAGGCTTTTGAATATGTTATAACTTAGGGATTTGGTGTTTTAATTAGGTGAGAAGGGCTTTGGCTACAAAGGTTCTGCATTTCATCGCGTCATCAAAGATTTCATGATTCAAGGAGGGGACTTTGATAAAGGAAATGTGAGTGCTCCTTTAACACTTTAGGCTTTCTGTTTTCATGATACTTATTAACTCTAATGTGTGTCAGTAAAAGCTTGTCTTCAGAATAGGATTGAAGATGCTTGTTATTTCGTGTATTATTTTAACTATATTCAGTTTTTTTACCCCACTAGAAATGGTAAAAGAAGCATTTGATGAAAAACTGATGACTCTTGGCTTTTCATCGAGAATTTCTTTTACCGTTTCGAGTGAGGTAACAAAGAATAATATACACCTTAAATACTCTGAAAATATATTTGAGTTACAAAGAGGACTTAGTAACACTTATTGCTATTAATAGTATTATGCAAATGAGAGAGATAACACCTGCTCCCGTTTGTGTGGCTTTGGTATACAAATGTCAGTCTCTTAATTCATTGTACATCCTTAGCTCATGACTGTTTCAGAAAGGGAAGTTCATCCTTATCATAGTTATGTTCATCCTTATCATAGTTTTGTGTTCTATTCTATGACTTTCAGCTTATGTTATGCTTGAAGCATTTATTTGAAAAATTGTAATTCTTGGAGTTTTGAAAAACTGCAGGGAACTGGAGGCAAAAGCATTTATGGCCGTACATTTAAGGATGAAAACTTCAAGTGTAAGTCTGATTATCTCATGGAGCAAGGCACTAACCTGTTTTCAAAAAACTTAATTGATTTCAGCTTATTTGATTGAAAATGGATGGAGATTAAGAAATGGGTTTCCTTGTCCATTGTTACTCTATTCACTTTGTTTAAGAAATAAGCAATCTGATAAATGAAACAATTCTTGTTATTTTTGACTGATCTTCCTAAACTCCACCTGGGTATGTGTCATTGAATGTGTACTCTGCTATGTGGAATGTTTTGCAGTGGTTCATACAGGACCAGGAGTTGTTAGCATGGCGAATGCAGGCCCCAACACCAATGGGAGCCAGTTTTTCATTTGCACTGTCAAGGTAAATCAATTTCTTCATATATTGATTCATAAGCTTATGCAAGTTTATGGTTGTGTCTTTCTTATTTCCTATTGTCGTTAAATGCATGTACCATTAAAATTGTCCTACTTCGAGGATTTCATTTTCAAGGGGATAAAAGAAGCTAGTAATTCCTATTGTTTGACTTAATATCAAAATAAACCTTTAATAGTTCAAAAGTTTAAACTTTGTAAGCTTTGAGTTGAATGATATGGCTAATTCTCCTAAGTTCTAACAATAGCTAAAAATTTTGAAATTGGAGGTTTAATCTTGAGGCAAATAAAAAATGGGAAACTTCTTTTTCCAAGTAGATAGAGAAGTTGATGTAGTTGAATATAATTAAATTTGGCTTTGCCCTTTGCAGTAGGACATAAGCAATGTTATTAAAATTGGACCGGATAAAGAACTGGCGAGATTGGGGGTTCGTGGTTCGACCGGTTCAATCGAATTCAACCGGATTTTTTCTATTTTTAAAATATTATAAATTATTATAATTTTATAAATATTATTGTATAAAAATTAAAAAAATATCCATCAAACATTAATATATGTCACAAATGTCCTAATAATAAATTATAAAATATAATTTTAATTTTATTATTATAAGTAATTAATTATGAATTTTTTAATATTATATATTAGAAACATAAAAATACAATCATATTATGAAAAAAAATTTCTTTTTAGATGGAGTACTAATGAAGCAAACACAGAAAATATTAACTTTGTATATATGAGTATAATTATATTTAATTACAATAAATTCAAATAAATAATAAGTATATTAAATTATTAAGTGACATTTTTAGAATTTAAAATATTAATTTTTTCAAAGAAATAAATTATGAAAATTTTATATATACATATACATATATATAATTATAATAAAACAAATAGATAATAAATATGTTAAATTATTAAGTGATATCTTAAACTTTAAAATACTAATTTTTTCAAATAAATAAATAATAAAAATTTAATATATATATACACAAATATTTAATTACAATGAATCAAATATATAATAAGTATATTAAATTATTAAGTGACATATTTAGAATTTAAAATACTAATTTTTTAAAATAAATAAATAATAAAAAATAAATAAATATATATATATATATATGGGGGGTGAAAAAATACAAAAAAATATAGTTTTTTGCAATTTTCAGTCAAAAATTTGGTTTTTCGGTTCATCCTGATTTTTTTCGGTCCAATTTGATTTTTTGCCAATCCGGTTTTGTGTAGTTGAATCAATCGGTTGGCCTGTCGGTCCGGTTTTAATAATTATGGACAGAAGACTGGGAAAAACAAAAAATGTTCAGTAGCTCAGGGATTTGTTTTTCCTGGTTATTCTCCCTCGCTTTCTTTCCGGACTTTATCTGTATTCACCAATGCTGCTGCGAATCTTAATGTCAGTACCAAGGATGCAAAGACTGATTTTCATTTTACAAGCACATGTTCAATTCTGGTCGTCTGTTTACCAGTAATACTTACTTCAAAAGGATGCCAAGTACTTAACATGTAATGTAATGGCTTGTAGTAGACTCATTGAGAAACTTACATTCATGCAACACGAATTAGGGGCATTGTGTGCTAGTTCTTGTTTGCATATAATGGCAAAAGCTTTGAAGACTTTGCAATTACAGTCATTTAGTTTAACGTGTATAATGATCTATATTTGATATATGGCAGACCCCGTGGCTGGACCAGAGGCATGTAGTTTTTGGGCAAGTTTTAGAAGGCATGGACATCGTGAAGTTGATCGAGTCCCAAGAAACAGACAGGGGAGACCGTCCCAGAAAGAGGGTGGTGATCAGCGAATGCGGTGAGCTTCCAATGTCTGAGGCATTATGAATAAAATTTTCTTCAACCTTCAACTTCAGATTACATGTGTTGCCAATGAATCTTGATTCCACACATCTTTAATATATCTTTGTTTGCATTGTAACTGTTAGAGAATATGAGTAACGGAAGATTTTCCTTGGAGTTTAGTTCATATATGATTCAAATTATTATCCAGTTTACACCCTATTTCTTTCTCTAGCTAGCTTGGCTATGACTTGATTCAAAAATGATGTCTCGATAAATAGAATGATGTGCTCTGGTTTGTGAGCCTATCACATGGATTTGGGCCTGATTGGGCTCTACTGCATTGAGTTTAATTGGGCCGTGATGGGCTGATTCTTCTAGACCTGATATGGGTTTAGATAGCTAACTAGTTCAGTCCAATAGGCCCGCATTTTTTTTTAAACTATAAGACTCACAGCATTAGATTTCCATATAATATACCCACATAGCAATATACTAATTTCATTTAAATCATTTTTTTATGTCGGATTTTTTTAAATTTAAGAATCTATTAATTTAAAATCAAGTGTTATTTGATCCATAATAGAGTATCTTTTCAAACTGTATACGATTCTTGTAAGATGTTTAATTCGAAATTTTTAATAATTGAACCAATAACAATTGGTATGTAGCATTTGATTTGGCTACGTTCTTTTTTCCTCTTTAAATCCTTTTTTTTTTCTTTGAACATTGTATAATAATAATAATAATAATAATAATGGTACTAATATTCAATAATTATTTAGGAAGAGACATCCTTTGCATCTTCTCTGTTTTCCTTGTTTCTGTGTCACGTGCTTCAATGAGGATTCGGCAGAATCTTAAGCCACGTGACCTCTGTCAGTGGACCCACATCCCAACACAGATACCGGAACATGGGCCCCACCACGACATGTACTGGCGGCTGGGACAGAGCGCTCTGCGATCCTAATCTTCACACATGTAACCAGACAAGAAAGTAGAAAGCGGCTCGTACAATCCTTTTTATTTATTTCCCGAGGTTATTATCGTGTAAAAAGAATTGACAGTTCAAAAAAAAAAATTAATTACTCTCTACGCGTTATATCATTATCGTTTTTCTATTTCAAATTAATAAATTAAATTCTTTTATATTTAATAAATATAGAGAAAATGAGTAAACAAAAATTAATAAGATATTAATATATTGCTGGTATCAATGAAAAGATAAAATCAAAATAATTGTAATAAATATTCTTTTGATTTCACGAAATGACAATTCAGATAAATTATTATTTTTTAACTAAAAACAAGTGACTTAAGACGCAGAAGATAAAATTTTACATTAAAATGTTCTATATGATAATCGAGGTAATTTTTCATAGCTTAGTATAACCAAACTAAATAATGGTTACATAACTAACTAATTAATTAATTAAACAATTAAGTACACTGCATAATTAATGCAATTGTTATTAACGGTTACTAAACATTGACGGTAGTTATTCAATTATTAATAACAACCACCAAATCACTATATAAATAAGTTTGGAATTCTAAAAAAAGTATGATCTTTTCTATATTCTCTTTAAAATATCTTCTTTTTTTTTTTCAAATTTTGATTTGATAGATGAAATGTGTTCTCGGAATTTCGTTATATTTGTCGAATATCAGCTAATCAAAAAATTTTAAGGATCAAAGATGGTTAAAACAACCAAAATGTTATCACTATATAATTAACAATGGAAACTTGGATGAAATAATAATTTATAGTTAAAAATATCAAGGAGAAAATCCCATATAATAATATAAGAATTTATTTGAATTATAAACATATTGTTATTAGGGACTTTTTTATAAATAATGTATTTGGAAAAAGTATTTTAATTTTTTGGGTGTTTTCAAATTATTTGGGGAATTGGGTGGGTTATCTCATTTTCCGTAGCAGTGTTGAGCGGAAATGGCAGTAGACATCTCCCCAGCTTTCATGAACATCGAGGCAAGATCGGGGTAGAATGTAGGTTGACTGGGGCATGCAGAGGACACCATTTTCGCTAAAGACTCTTGCGGAAGTGAATCCATTCCCGCAATAGTCTCTTGCAGAAGTGGAGTTTTCCTGTCACCTCCATGCAGAAGACTCATGCGTGAATAGAAGCTGGGCAGAATGAACAGGAACCGAAGCGGAGTGAACAAGAATCGATTCAATATATACAGGTAATGGAAACATTCAAACTCATTTTGCTTCCATTCATCTAATATTTGGAAGTGAAAAAACATTCTTTTGTTGCCTTTCCCTTTGCTGCGTGGAGAGTTCATCAATATAACAAGGTAAGTTGATTTTTATCAAAATTTGAGTTTTATAAATATGTAAATTTAATATATTTTTTAGTTAGTTTGTTGAGTTGAAATAAAATGAGGTATACTTTGTTGAGTTGAAACAAAATGAGATGTACTTTGATTTATTGATTAATATAAATTGTTTTTTAGTTTGGTGACTAGGAAAAAAATTAAGGTATGTTATTTGTTAATTGTTATTATTATTTTTTTTCTGTAAACATAGACATTTGATTATTGAAATAAGATGTTAGTTGTAAAGAATAATATGTGGGTGTAATGTCATTTATTGATTAATATAGTTTGTTTTGTAGTTTGGCGATTAAAAAAAATTAAGGTATGTTGTTAATTGTTATTATTATTAATTTGTTATGTAAACATAAAAATTTTATTATTGATATAAAATGTTAGTTATAAAAAATAATATGAAATACATATTTAGTTTTGTACGTGTTTAATATGATTTGTTTTGTAGTTTGGTGACTATAAGAATATTAAGGTATGTTGTTAATTGTTAATTTTTATATGTAAACATATAAATTTTATTATTGATATAAAATATTTATAGAATAATATGAATAATACATATAGATATAGCCGATTTCCTCAAAGTGAAAATTGAATGTAATGTTTTATAACTAATTTAATTGATATGTGATTAAAATTGTTTATATTGTTAGATTATTTATTACGTGTAATATTGTATTACATAATGAGGACTTTTTTAAGTTAATATTTTTATGCCATTTAAATATAGGTCATTTTAAAAATGAATTATTTTCAAAATCAGCAATACATAAATCTAGCACTACGTGTTGAAAATCTTCTGATGCTTAAAGAAAAATACTGAGTAGATGGAGTGTGGTGCAGTAATGTAAATATATTTTAAATAATATATATATATATATATAGCTTTTTTTATATCCAATAATGTAATTAACGTACATTTAAATTAAATTTTTTAATATTTGTCAGGTTCAACATAACGCATTATCTATTCGAAGAGACAGCATGGAGGCTAACTATGTAAATATTGATCAAATGATTATACCATATTTAAGGTTGGCTGAATTTTACGGAGTATCTCGGATATGTCTTATGCATGTTGATACTAATTTGGTGATTGCACTTGTGGAGAGATGGAGATCGGAGATACATACCTTTCACCTTACAGTTGGTGAAATGGCCATCACGCTGCAAGACTCGTAAAATTTTACCTTTCACCGAATACATATTCGACTATAACAATTATCGGCATCATGCGAATACCTTTGAGAGCACTATTAACACTTTTTGCTATGTTTGTTATCGCATGGCCATACTGATATCAACCATCTTTTGATAATGTCCAACGATCCAACGGCATACGCATTGCCCAGTTGTATGAGTCCTCATCAAGCTCTTTTATTTCCATCACCTTTTTCGTGAACTAGCGCTTCTAATAGGTATTTCCTAAATAAAAATATTGATTAACAACTACATAATAAATTTAATATATATGAAAATTAATAGAAAAGAATTATGTAATTACCAGCATTGTAAAGCAATTTTTTGATTGTTGGATTTCTGTGATGGGTATTGTAATTACTGACGAAGTGTCACAAACATATCCTATGAAAAGCAAGTGGTTCCTTCTAACCATTTCATTCATTTTGAAACACTACCATTATTGCAGCATGCCTATTAGATATAACAGTTATCCCAATTCGTTAAATCACATACTTTCTAATTAAACCCATAAACTAAACCCAACTCGATTTGTTCTCCAACTCAACAACAATAAAGGCAATTAGAAATAACATGTCATTACCATCAATAGAATTGGCTACTAAAAGTTTTTGTTGAAATTTTTCTATCAAGAATATGCCATCTATCAATAGCACTGGCTTACAATGGTTCAAACCATCAATGGCTGGTTTGAAACTCCAAAAAATCCTCTGAAATTGCTTTATGGTCAGGATATGAGCATCTTGCAGCACAAACTCGTAAACAGTTCCTAGATTATAACTTTTCAAAGCATATAAAAAAACCTAGAAATCTCTTAAACGATTCAACATAACTGCCAAATATCAACTCTAACGCGCTCGTCTTCACATACCATGCCTTATAGTAAATACTTTATAGTGAAATTGCTCCTTAATAGCAACAATAATCACATCGACGGGAAGTGTAGGATTTTTACTTACCATCCTCCTGATGCAATTGCAAATAATTTGGATCCCAATTGTCTACAATCCCTTGAAAGATTACCAACAGAAAGGCACGAATGTGGTCTCTCGAACTTTGTGATAGTCCAAAAAAGACTTTTCTCCTTTTTTTTCTCCTTTTTTGGTGCTCTTAACCTCCATTTGCATCTAATATCTGCCTTTGCGCACCTTTGAACCTAATATTTTGGCTTGGATTCCATAACTTTAAAGTCAATATTTCTCATTATTGAATATTTTTTCACACAAAACTTAATCCCATCATTACTGTTGAAAACCAAACCAATTGAAAACTTAAAGGATCCATCCCAACTATTAAATTGTACACCTTAGAACATATTAACTTGGGATGCATCAAAGTCAATAGCTATATAGTGTTATGATAGAAAGTTAAAGATTGCCTCATTTGACTCTCCACTTATATAGATTGATGCTAAAGGATTGACGTACTGCATATCATTATACTCATTACCGCTAACAAATTTGGAGTCATCACTATCCGTACTCAAATTTGCAGTGTCAACCTCAACATCTTTATCAGGTGAAAGGTAATTATTGTTCACTGCCCCATCATCAAAATGATCCATATCTCCAACATTTATTGTAGATTCATTTACGACATCTTATCCAATATTTGCACTATAACCCTTATTGATGAATATGTTTGGACTATTGGCAAATAAGGAATTATCAATTAAATTGTCATCCTGACGACTTAGAGACTGTCTTGTCTAACTAGGTTGACTTGCATCAACCATAACTGGTTGTACAAAACTCCTATCATCTCGACCACTTCTTGATCTATTGCTAAATATGAACTTACTAAAAAAAATTGCCAACCTTTCAGCTCGAAGAACGTCTAGGCTAACTAATGCAATGATCAGGCATATGGCTTACTGACCGTCTAGGCTAACTAATGCAATGATCAGGCATATGGCTTACTGACCGTCTAGGCTAACTCGTAGAAGCATTAGGCATCTGGCTAATAGACCGTCTAGGTTAACTCGTTGAAGCATGAGGCATATGGCTAACTGAATATCTAGATTGTCTCTTAGCTGCATCAAGCACATGGTTGACTGATCGATGCAGACAGTTGTGTCCATAGCTTACATTGCCCTCTTTTACAAGTAAGTCACCATCGCATTGACTTAAAGATTGGGTAGGCTGACTAGGTTCGATTTTTCCCCCATGATACACTGATTGATTTTGTAGGCTTTGATCGATATTTTGTATTTCATCTCCAGCAAATTGATAAAAATTTAATTGTGATAAAAATTCAATATCTTATCCACTGATAGAATGCATGGTCTGACTTGGACCGATATCGTTTACAAAAAATTGTTAACTTACCTCAATATTTTTCATTTATGTTGTATCATTTCTACCCTGTTCGACCATTTCATATATTGTAGACTTATTAGCTCCAAACCCCCTTTAACCACAACAATTATTAATTCAACCACAATGTAATCATCATATTATTTTAATTTTTCATATATTATATCTATGTCACTATCATTTTCCACATCCATCAACATCTAACATAACGATCATCGATTATACAATAAATTTTTGTATATAATTCTTGAAATCATATCGTTAATACATAAATTCAACTGAACATGAATTTTATGTATACTTTTAAGTCTGAGTCTCTTCGTCATGGCATTTGAATTTGATATGTCATATTGAAAATCAGCAATCCCATAACTTATTTCTCCTCCCTTTTGCAAGTAAATGTCGATATAGGCTAACATCTTTTTTCTATTTGTAAGTTATAATACAATTATATAATTAATATTTGTTCATATTGTACTCATAAAATAAAGCAACATAATATGAGATATAAATAAAAATATTTCTCATTTGACGTAAAAAGAACTCCAAACTAAATAAATAAATTTCAAAATTATAAATATAAAAAACAAAGAAAATAATTGCTTAAAGTATATAATATTTTTATACAATATTAGCAAAAAATATGCTTACATTTTCACTGATACAAGCTCGTAATTTTGAACGTATATTCTAAGGAACATAATATTTAGGCCATTTATTATAATTTTACCACTTAAAATAAATTATTTGCTTAACAAAAATTGTATCTCTAATCTTTAACTAATTTTCTCTAGTAATTTTTAATACATCTTTTGCTAATATCATAACAAATTCATCATAATTTGTTGCATGATCGCTTTTTCAAATTTTCATTGCGGACTTCCAATAAAATATTGGTATTGTCATGCATAATGCATTCACCATCTTAGCTTCTGTCATCGAATATCCTCTCATTATAATATTCTATAATTTTTTATTTATTATAATAATATGCTCGAACATTGTTATGCCATTTTTAATTCGATAACAGTGCAAATCAGTCTATTTTTAGGAGATAATTTTCTTTGCAATTCTACCCATCATGGCTCTTAAAGCTAAGTAGGTGTGGACCATCTATTGTATAAAATTAATAAAAAAAATTATATTACAAATTAAAATTTATTTTCTAATCATTATTTTCTAAAATTAAATTTATTCATATCATTTTATAAAATTTTTACACTTTCATAGTATAATAACATAATATTTTGATTTAAAATTTTTAAATATTTTCTTATACGAATTTACAAATAAATAAAAAGATCGTTACTCAAATAATACTTACTTTTAATATTATGACTGTTGTGCCTTCTGGAATTGCTCACTTTATACTTTAACGCGTTTCATTATTTCTCGAAATAAAAGGAAAAAAGCCTGAAAGTGTTCAACTCCGCATCCGTTATTTGCAAAAATGCACTTCAATTATACCCATGTAAACTGTATGAGGTCGCCCCCCTTTACCAATTTCGTAGTCCATCTTTTCGAAAGTAATTTATGGCGATGTAGGGCCCACATCACCATTTTCATAGCCCATTCTTGCGGAAGAGATGATGCCAAGGTTGAGGCCCACTCCCATTTTCGCATAAAATCCATGCAACAATGAAGTCAAATCATCCCCAAGCATAGACCCCACATCGATATTTCTGTAAATAATCCTAATGGAAATGCACAAGATCCCACTTTTCCAAATAATTTGAAAAACATCCAAAAAAATCCAAATATTTTTTCAAAAAATGTTATTTATAAAAAAATTCAGGAATTTTTTTTAATAATGTATTTTAAATAAATAATTACCAAAATAGGATGTATCAAAAATTATTTACGGGCTGGGGTGTTGGTATGAAATCGCTGGCAGGTGTAGCGATTTTATCAAGAAAGCAAGACAGGCGAGATCGGTTTCAATATGAAATCGCTAACAGATACAACGATTTTAGACCCTGAAATTGTAACTTCTGACAGTGATTTTAGAGTCTAAAATCGCTGCATATGTCAGCGGTTTTATGTGAAACCGGCCCCTCCATCATTCTTTCAAATTTTTTTCTTCGACTATATAAATGTTGCCCTTGTTATTTTCATTTGCTTTATCCCAAATTTTTTCATTTCCTTCGTGTCAAATTTTTTTAATTATTATACGTAAAATTATCATAAATTTTACAATTTAAGGAGAAAATATATTTTTCTCGGGTCAATAATAGTTTTTTAATATTATTCTAAAAGGTAAGTATAATTTTATAAAATTTGATTTGTAATTTTATATATTTAATTTTAGGCTTCTTATATAATAATTTTTATTTTATTAACTCAAATGCAGAATGAAATTGAGAATTTGAAGCAACAAGTTACAAAAATCGCAATTGTACTCTTGAAATAAGGTAAATTAATAAATTTTATATATTTAATTTTTATAA
Organism: Excoecaria agallocha; assembly: GCA_037975025.1. NCBI lineage: Eukaryota > Viridiplantae > Streptophyta > Magnoliopsida > Malpighiales > Euphorbiaceae > Excoecaria > Excoecaria agallocha. The sequence goes on along the minus strand of CM075807.1, from coordinate 54,319,475 downwards.
TTTAAATATAGAAAATCATTAGATAAATTATGAATGTGTGGTATTGTTATTATTACTATTATTCTTATTACCTGTATTGTTATCGTTAAAATGTAATTGTTATTACATTAATTAATAATAATAATAATTATTATTATTATTAAAATTAGGTAAATATAATAAATATTATTAAAATTTAAAAAATGAACCGGTAAAATTGTAAATAAATAATCTTAAATATAATATTTAATACTATAATTTAATTTAGTAATGAATTTAAATAGTTGTTTATTATTATTATTATTATCATCATCATCGTCGTCGTTGTTGTCATTATTATATATAATTTTATTTTTAATAATAATAATAATAATAATAATAATAATATTATTATTATTATTATTATTATTATTATTATTATTATAGTTATTAATTTTTTATTGTTATTAAATTTATTATTATTATTGTTATTATTATTATTATTATTATTATGTAAATTTAATAATATATTTTAATATTTTATCACTTATAGGTAATTGAAAGATATCGACATATGCTAACTTTTATGTGCACATGGAAGGAAAACTAAGTGTTATAGCGTTTAATTTTCAATATGACATATCTGGTTCGAACGCCATTACAAGGATGATGAAAGTTAAAAATAAGCCAACTCTTCTTGAATTGATCCATAAAATTCATGTGAAATTGGATTTAGATATGAACGACGTGATTACCAGAATTATTTATAAAAGCCCAATGTACAACCAAGGATCCTTATGTTGGACTTTGGTCAATTTGACGGATAACGATGATATAGATACAATTTATGATAATTTTGGGAGATATAATAATTACAACTTGATGGAATTAATTGTTGTGCTTGATAAGAGGGGTTCAGGAGCTAGTCGATCCACATATGAACACGGATATCAATTTTCAAGTGAGGCATTCCAAAGGAAAAATATCGAGGCAAGTCATCATCAATTGCCTAATGAAATTGAGTCTAGTCAGCCTACGCAGTCCATTAGTTGTCAAGATATTGAAATGTTTTCTCAATATAATTTTGTTGAAAATGCAATACAAAAATTTAGATGAAAGTGAACAACGACGATCTTATAGCCACCGAGTTGATGATATTTTCAGTCAACCAAGATAATCTGTAAGTCGATGGATGGTGATTTAATTGGAATGCATGCTAATATCACTTTAGGAGAAGGTTAATTACATCGATTAGTTAGCCAGGTGCTCACTGTAAGAATGAGTCAAGCAAGGCGGTCAATTAGTCGAAGGGTGGGTAATTTTTTTAATAAATCGCGTTTTGGAAACAGATCGAAAAGTCGTTCAACCCAGAAAAATTTTGTTGAAAGAAGTGGTGCAAAGCCAAGTCATGTTACAAAATCCAACAGTCAGTGTCGTTCAATTTGTCATGTCCCAGATGTTAGTCGAAGGTGTTCTATTTTTCATATTTCTGCTGATAGTCAACGCCGTTTTATTTCTCATGTTCATGATGATAGTCAATGTCATTCTATTTTTTATATTCCTGATATTAATCAGCAGCCTTCTATTCAACTGGTTACAGATGTAGCTCCTAGTCAGCAATGACAGTCTTTTAATAGGAGATATATTGATTTACTATGTGATAAGATTTTCGGCAACACTCAAAATATAAATGCAAATGAGAAAACATGATATAATCTTAGTAATTACCAAACAAATAACTAAAACCATATTAAATTAGCTATCTAAAATCATACTAAAACCAATTACTAAAATCATATTAAATTCCTAACCAAACAAATTCCTAGAATCATATTAAAATATTAACCAAACAAATAGCCAAACAAAATTTTCATATTTAATCTTTGTTATTAAGTTTTTATTAGTGTATTTAACTCTAATATTACAAAATAACTAAATTCATGTTTTTTTTCCTATCATCTACCTAATATCAATTAATTATTTATTTATAAACAATTAATACTTTCAATTACCTATAATTATAATTATTTCATTAAATAAAATCTAAGTTATTCATAATATAAATTACTTATAATTAAATATACAATAAACACAAGATAAAATAACAAGAAAAGAAAAGAATAAGAAGCAAAACTTACCAGATTTTCGACCAAATAAGAGCAGCAATAATGGGGGGAAGGAGAAGCTTAACAATGCTGGAAAAAATCCATTAATATAAGACATTTGCCTTAAAATTTTCTAACTCTCCTTGATCAAATCGACATGACTACATTTGGGAGTTTTTCAGAGAATTTTCAGCATCTCGTGGATCAAGAGGGAGATAGTTTGTGTATCTGAAATAGTTTCAAACTGCAGCGATTTCAGATCTAAAATTATTATAGTCTGCAGCGATTTTAGACGTATAAATTTTCTCCTTCACGTCGGCTGACAGTTTCTGATAAAATTGCTACATTTAGCAGCGATTTCATATCAATATTTCAATTCTGTAAATAATTTTTAATATATCTTATTTTGATAATTAATTATTTAAAATATATTATTAAAAAAATTGTTTCAAAAAATTTGTTGCTATTATTATTCATAAATAATAAATATATTAAAGCAAAAAGAAAAGCAAACATTATGATAAGAGAATGATTAGTGATAGGTGACTGCAATGGTTTGTAGTTAATTGCGCGGCTTAATCACATCATTGCGATATGATTTTGCCTTATTCACGAAATATTGTGTTTCTGTCCACATGCGTTGGTTGATTTGGAAATTTGGACCAACCATTTTCCCACCTTGTCTTACATGTCATTGTTATGTCATTCTTGACAAAATGCCACTTCAATATCAAAATCACGATTCCCAAAACAAATTTAGAAAATAAATATACTTTTATGTTTCATAACATATAATTACATAAATTGAAAAACCTTACTTTAACATCATTTGTCTTTTGAAATTAGGTATATCGAATATTTACCATTTTGGATCTCAATTGAATATTTTATTTTGCTCCAATGGCGACAGCAACGATAGTAATGATAGTTACGATAGTTGAAGCGATGATGATGAAATGATATTTAATATTAATATTATATTTATCGTATTATATAAATATAAAAATTTGTATTATATTATTTATAAAATAATAAAATTTATAATATATTATATTATCCATACATTCATTTTTTAGAAAATATTTCAAACAATATACTTATTAGCTTGTATTATATTATATTATATTATTTTATATGTAATATAAAAAATTAAACGTGGCCTAAATGTATTGTTTGTATTATTAATAAAAAATTTATTTGCATTCAACCACCCAAATTTGATTTAGTATACCGAACTAAATTTATTTGCATTTTCTTAAAAGGAGTACCCCATGTAACCGAAATTTGATTTAGGATTTACATTGAATTAGTGGTTTTATCTACTAAAAGTAAATGAATTTCCCCTTTTAAGAAAATGGACTAAACCAAAAAAGAAAAAGAAATTACTGCTTAAAACTAAAACCTCACAAGTCAATAGAGCCATGATATTTATCTCTACCAAAGCACTTCCCTAAATAAAATTTTCTTTTTCAAAAAGGTAAATCTTGGTGGCTTTATATATATACACACACACACAAAGAAAGTGAAGTGATCCACCATATTAAATTATTAATTTTTTTAAGACAACATATTATTAATATTTTTATTTGTCCCATTGCACATGACCGTTTACATCTTGGTAATGAGATTTTAAAAGCAAACCCTCATATGACACTGGGCTAGATCACAAATATCTCAAAGCCATATTCTTGTTCGAGAAGAATCTTGAATCCCTCGTGAGATTAGTAACAAAAAATAATAATTAATAAACCATATGGTTTCTTAAATTTCAATTAAATTAATGTTTATAAGGGTGTACGTACATGTTTGGATATTTTTGCAGTAAATACTGATTTAAATGTAATAAAAAATTTCGAGTACACAAATATCTAGTCCAACTAAAAATTTTCAACGTTTAAATTCTATCAAACCTAAGTTGTAAAGGAACTTCTCTGATCTAGATCTGAAGAGACTGCCCAAAGAGAATCCCCCGTTCTCCGGTGCTCGAGTCGAGTATGTCTCCTCCGGCACACAAAGTATCGATAGGCCTATCTCTTTCCTAACTGCTTCAATTGTTTCACTTTTCACTTGACCTCCTGATGCATCTGTCACATAGAAAACATTCACAGCCTGTGAACCCCTTGTGGTAACCTCAGCTCGAGTAACCGAAAGACCATTCTCCCTGAATATGCGAGTCACATCTGACAAGAGGCCAGCCCGGTCTTCGCCACAAAGCTCTAGCCTTATACCCTACAATGTAAAATGTTTCAATAACATAATCGATAAACTCGTAAACTATCACTAATAAACTCGGATTTGTCTGTGTTTATACCTCAGGAGTTCGTCTTCTAATAGCTGCCTCCAAGCAATTGATTACCCTTTGCCTCTCAGCTTCGGAACTAATAGGAGAACCATCCATATGCCTGATATAATATTCCTGTTCAGCAAGAAATGAAGTAAGATCCTATCCTGCATAGCAATTTTTCGGATGCGACCAGAATATTTAAAAAGTGCATGTCAAGAGAATTTAAGAACAACCTGATAAGCCTCTGGTCCTTCAGCTATGATGGTTGCGTGATACACTACATATTGCATATCCGTTAATGTGCACACAGTATCAAAGAGTAGCTTAGGGCTGTCAGGGCATCTCAAGTTCACAACTGTATATCCCTTATCAGCACAATTTTCAACTGTTACAAGGGGTTTGCTCCTTTCACTTGCTGAACCATTTTCACCATCCATATCATAGTCCCGATCCGCATACATCATCTGGTGCAACCTCCTCTCCTTGTGAGTGGAACCAACAGAAACAGCTGTATTGGCGCTTCGTCTATCTCTATTCCCCTTCATAACATATAGAAGGAGCTGTTTGACCTTTGTAAGCCGATCAGGATCATCAATAGGCAATCCAGTAGCTTCATCGGTGATGTAAACAACGGATGCCATCCGTGAATTATGGGTCCAGACTTCCGCAGCCACCACATTACATTTAAGGTCAGCAAGGACGGCAAAAACTTCTGAAAGCAGGCCCGGTCTGTCTCTTCCAGTCAATTCAATAGTTGTATTTGCTGTGGCTGCTTGAACACCTACAGACCGTCTCAAGGACCGAAAGCTGTATGCTCTTGGTCCTAGTGACTGTGACATTGAAATTAACTCATCAACATGACAACAAATTCACAATGCTGCACAAATAATGATGCTAAATTTTCATAGTACAGACCACACATCAAACACAACTTCTGCCCTGTCTGACCCTCATTGACCTACTAATTTGACCAAGACAAAGCCTTCATTTTTTAAAACTTTTGCTCTTTAGCATTGATTTGGAGAATTGTAGATCAAAACTGAGCAACAAAACCAAGCATCAACAATGATTTTTTTTTATGAGAACTAGAAAAAAGCCTCCTCGATGGACTAGGCTACCAATTATTTCTGCAATTTGAAGCTTTATTTGAATTGAACATACCGAATAGATTTCTGAAAAAATTGTTATTTTTCTTCCAAAACTTCATAGTTTAAAATTTGGGGTAAATTAAGATTACAGTGGAGACTGGTTTTGCAGATCTACCTGCTGGATTCTTTCAGCCACATCATCCTTGGATAACTTATTTCCATGTTGATCTGTGACATGAAACACTGAAAATAACAGTTGAATAGAAGAAAATTAGCCACATAGGCAATGAATTATAACGCCAGTAAAGCAAAAGAAATTAAAATCCAGGGACTTGAAAGCTAACCATCCATGAACCATTCTCCATCAGAAGAAATGTAAGCTCGTCGAATTAGAAGATTCATATCAGTTAAAACCTGAACCACCTCCAACAAACTTCCTCTCTTATTTGCACTATCAACCTGAAAATCATTAAACAAAGAACTCAAAATCAAAATCTTTGGCAAATACATTATATAATGATCAAATAAATATCCAAATTGAATATATCAAACACCTTAATTAGAGTGGCTTTCCCGCTGGATGCATTATCAACAGTAACCCTGCAAGTCAATTTGTCAACAAAATCAAATACTCATGTGGCCAAAACCTTCAAACCTCCACCGTTTCAGTTCAAGAAATAAGAATTTCAAGGAATTCAACGAAAACTAAAACCAAACAACATAATTCAAAAAAAAAAATCAGAAGAAATACAGAGCAGAATTATACCTGGGAGGGTTCATTCGAATAACAAGCTTCTCAACCTCATCATCCATTGTGAAAGAAGGAGACCAACAATCCATTTGAATTGGAAAAAGAAAAAAGATGAGATTTTTAATAAAGAATCGAAGAAAAAATCGATTCTTGAAAGGTTTAGAGAAATGGGTAAAGTCAGTTTATTCGAAGTTGTTCACTTTGCAGCTTAGAGCTATGAAATCAGTTTGTGGCTGTGTGTTTGTTGAGATGGTGGTGGCTTTTGAGTAGGATGAAGAGTTTTGGAGGGATCTAAAACTTAACTAGAAAAAACAATAACACTAGTCAAAATAAACACAAATATTTAATTCAATAATTAATAAAAATATATATAATAATTAAAAAGAGAGAGAGAGGGCATGGGACTGTGCTGCCATTCTGGCAAGTATCTGGCGGGTGGGGCCCACACATCACCACCTCCGACCTCTGCCTCCTAACATTTGGTCTTAAAGTTGTGTTTTTGCTGTCTCACAAGGCGGCTCTTTATTTTTATTGCTTATTTTGCTTTCGTTTCTTTGTTCTTCATGACCCATGTGAACTGAATAGGCTCCGCCGATGCCTCCCAAAAATCCGAACCGATTTGAAAATTTTAATTTCAAATAAACCCATCTGAAAATACAATTCGAATCAAATTATTTGGAGGAACTTGGATTATAAATTGATAACAGTTTGATTTACTGAAATGTTATTTCACGACTTTCAGGAAGTTTCCGACGAGAGAAATTTCCGAAAATTAAATTAGTAAACATTTTTAAAGAATATGTTTCAAAATAAAATTAATTAAAAGAACGAAATATCTTATTTTTTTTATCTATTTATAATGATAAAAGCTCAATTTTGATTATGATTCGCCTTCTAACCAGAAATAATTTTTAATATTTATTGGACTCCTATGGAGAAAAATATATAATCTGATTAGAAAATCAAGCTAGATTTTCAGAATAAAAATTTTATCTTTTTTAAATAACTACAAGTCATTTTTCAAGTAAATTTGTCGAAACGATATTATTGAGCAATATGTTCATATCAAGAACTAACTGAATGACTTACTAGCCAAGCTATTTGAGGCAGTTCAGTTATCATAAATATATATATATTTCGAAATTTTTATTTTATTTTAATTTATTGGTTATTTTTAGGAAATGAATTTATAAAATTTCAATCAAGATAGAAAAAAAATCGTTATTTTAAATAATTTCTGCAGTAAATTTTTTGGAAAATTAATAGAATAGAATAAAATATTAATTATTGACATACAGTCCGCATTTGTATGCAGAGTCAGTACATAACATAGACATCCAAATTATTACCCCTATTTTTATTGGCCCATAGATCTTAGATTTACCTTGAGCACATGGATCTTAGATTTACCTTGAGTGTACTACATAGTAAAGAATGGTGCAAGACAAGGAGGGTTGTTAATTAAAGTCACCCTACCGTTAACTTTCTAGTTTCTACCCCTTAAAGGTTCGTAATTAAAGGCACCCTACCCTTTAATTTCTACCTCTAAAAGTGTCGCATAAAAATCTATTAAGATCTTTTTAAAAATAGGTTGAATAACGTTGAAATTAATTTTATTGTTAAGGTACATTTAAAGGTGGAAATAAAATATTATAATATGGTTTAATTAAAGAACAACATCTTTATTATTATTTTTTTTTTCAATTAGATCCTTCACTCTCTCACTAATTAGGTTTCCATATGTAGAAGGATTTTTGGTATGCTTTAGGGGATGGCTATGTCTCCCCATTTCCATACTTAAAAAATCTCTGCAATATACAATCTTCTGATTTCACTTGTTTGTCAACATGTTAAATAAAAGAAATAAAGAATTACCCACTTGTCCCACTTCTTTATATTTTATATTAATGTTATTATTATTATTATTATTATATTTATGGTCTAAAATAATAACAATAAATGTTATACTAATAGTAATAAAATAAACATTTTATATAATATTCAATTATTTTCTAAGTTAATAAGTCATTTTGCTTTACTACATTATAAGCAATCCTCCACCTTTTTTTTATCAATAATTTAATAATAATTGGCTCCTACATTTATCACATTTTACATATTCTAGCAAATGCAAAGCTAGTTTCTAGCATCTAGAGGTTCAAGTGCCGACATGAACTTATTAATCAATTACTAATTTATTTTTTAAATTCAGTTCATTAATATTAATTTTTTAAAATTTAAGTTCAACTTTATTATTGCTAATCGGTTAATTATTATTAACTGTTAATTATTGATTAACTATCAAAAAAATTAAATATATATAATTATTCTATATTTCATAAAGAATGCATTCATAAATTTTAAATATAAATTTTAGATTTAAAAAATAAATAAAAATACATGCTATTAGAATTTAATGTCAATACAATAATAAAAAGAAATTTAAATTTATTGTACTATGTTTTTTTAGCTTTTAGTGAACATTTTAACATGCAAATTTATTATGTCGTAATTTTCTTTTTATGCGTAAATTCATTATATTGGGCATGAAATTAAAAAAATTCAATAGAATAATATATATATATATATATATATATATATATATATATATACCAAACTTGCAATTTGATTTTTTTAGAATATTAGAAAGAAAGAGTTGTATCGTAATTATCAGGGGTGTATACAGATCTAGATCTTACTGTACCGAACTGAAATACTGAAAAAAAAATTCGAAATATTAAAGAAAAATATTCAGAACCGAACTATACCGTTGACTTTTGACTAGAACCGAACCGAATTTAACCATTTATTTTATTTTGAATGGATCTAGATATTTTACCTATAACCGGATCGAGAACCGTATTGAACTATACCAAAAATACCGATATTTATTAATTATTATATATAATACTAATAATTTATATATAAATATTAATTATAATTTTTATTTTATATGTACTGCATAAATTTAACTTCATAATTATTTACATTGTATATTTTAATACACAAATTAAGATAATAATTAGTAATAAATTAAAATAAATATTTTAATTATTAAGAATATAAATTTAATTATTATAATAATTACTCTCTCTATATATATATATATATATATAACTAAAACAATTTGTATTTAATTTAATTTATCTTTAATATCACTTAACCATTATTTTATTTTCTTCATAAATATCTATATAGATATGTAAGTTAAGTAATTTATCACATAAGTAATTTATCGATTAATTTTATTTATTTTGAGTGTCAATTAACTAATACTCATATATTATTAGGACAATAACTATATGAATATCTAAATTAATAATGTAATTAAATATATTTATTATATATAATGAAATATTACCAATTAATGTATTATATGAGTGTATAATTATTTTACCAACTAATTTCATTTATTTTTAGTGTCATCCAACTAGTATGTATATATTTTCGTACAATACTTATATTAATAAAATCAATAATGTGATTATATATATAATTATTGTATATAATAAAATTTTATCAATTAATATAATTATATGATTATATGAGTATGTAATTATCTTATCAATTAATTTTATTTATTTTTATATCATGAATAATTGAATATACTTATAATATGAGTACATATACTCTCACTATCACTTAACTAGCATTCATCTATTTTTGCACAATACCTATATGGGTATTTAAATTAACAATACAATTATTATATTAATGAAATTTTACCAATTAGTATAATTAGGGGTGAGCAAAAAAAATAAAAAATATGGTTAATCGTAAAACTAATCAAGAATCGGATCGATTTTTACGGTTAATCGATTCAATGGACTCAATTATAATTTTTAATTTTTATATTTTTTTAATGGTTACGGTTTAAATTTTTAAGTACCGGTTAACTGTTAGTCCACGATTAAATGGTTCATATATATATCTTCAATTTTTTCTATTTCTCTCTAAAATTTACATAAAATAATACTTTAAATATATTTAAATTATATTTTTATTTTATACCTTAATTTCTTATATTTTTTCTATAAAATTTATATAATACTTTAAACTAAATTTATATTATATCATGCTATTTAATTATATAGCAATATTTATATATAGTATACAATTAACTTTTATATATATTTTTATCATATATTGGTGTTCATATTTTACTTAATAGCATTTAATTATATTATTATCCAAAATTTTATTTGACTTAGAATCAAAATAGTAATTTTTAATAACTATCAAATCTTTTTTATAATATTAGATATTAATTTATAAAACATGAATTTTGGTTAGTAAATTATATTTGTTTCGTAATTTTTATATTAAATTACTTTACACATTGAAAATTGAATTAAATTTTGTGTAATTTTTTTATATAATTTTATATTATAAATTTTAATGGTTAACCGAAAAATATTGGTTAACCAAATCAAAAAATTGAAATCGATGAACTGATTAACCGAATGTAACGAACTGGTTAATGGTTAGTAATTTTGAAAAATCGATATTAATGGACTGGTTAATTTTTTTGCTTATGGACTAATTAACCGATCCATGCTCATCCCTAAGTGTAATTATATATGTATATAATCACCTTAGCAATTAATTTTATTTTCTTTCAGTATCACTCAATTAGTATTCATCTATTTTTGCACAATATCTATATGAATAAATAGTGTACAAATTAACAATATAATTATACACAATTATTATATTAATGAAATTTTATCAATTAATGTAATTATATATGTATATAATCAACTTAACAACTAATTTAATTTTCTTTCAATATCAACTAATATTCAATTATTTTTGCACAATATCTATATGAATAATTGAATAAATATACATTAAATTATTGACTTATTCTTCATTTCCCCCTTTATGCCTCCTTTCTACCTTCACTACGCTCACGTCATACAGCCCCTCACTCTGCAAATTTGAGGTCGACTGGTAAAATAATGAAATTTCATTGTTAATTTATGTTAAATTTCACTCCATCCCTTTCACGCAGCGGCAACACATAACATACAACCTTCAATCTTTTTCTCCCATCCAACATGGATCTTCCTTTGTTGGCCACCGGTTAGTTTCTGATGTAACATCATGACTTTAAATTATCCGAATGATAAATAAATTGATTTGAGTTATGTTTAAATTTGGTATTAAAATGAATATAAATTAATGAGAGTAAAAAAATATATAAATAAATAAAATAGTTTGGGGTTGAATTATTCTTGAATTTGGGGTCTAATTGCATAAAAGAATAAATTTTGGAGCTAAATTGTAGATAGGGTAAAGATGGAGGGACCAAATGGAAAGTTTGCCAAAACGACGTCATTTTGACTTTAGATTTTTTTCCCTTTTTCTAAGGAACCGGTGGGTTCCTTTTTTTTTTGCCACAGTCTCACCGCCCTCTTTCTTCTTCTTTCCCTTCTCCTTGCCGTCGTCGATTCCCCACCAACCGCTAGTCGTCGGCTCTGCCTGTGCAGCCTGTCGATGCCACCGCTTTTCTCCCTCCCTCTCGTGCGCGACTGCTCCCCTGCGTTGCCTCCTCTCTTGCTCAGTTTCCTCTTTAATCCATCCCCTATGGTTTCTTTTCTTCTATAATTGATAGGTAAGCTTTAATTTCTCTCTTGATTTTAATTTAGGATGAAAAAATTTGTGAGAAAGGGAAAAATTTCAGATTTAGAGATTTTGGATTTTTGGGAAAAATATTAGATCTATAAATATATTTGAGTTGTTTGGAAACTAAGAATTTAACTAGATTATGCAATCTGAGCATCTAAGTATTTTTGGTTAAGAAATTTAAGTCGAATTTATGAACGTGTGTTTTTATTTAATCTCTGTCTTCTTTCTCTCTAAATTCTAGTCTTGAGTTTAACTTGTTTCATCCTCGTTTGGGATCTCCATATTTTAATCCCGTGTTGAACTTGTGACATGAACATGTGAATATTGTTCTTTATGCCCTTTAACGAATGAAAGAAAAAGAAAACCAAACTATCAATTAGTTGTATGGCCATTGATAGAAGAATATAAAAAAATAGAAGAAGTTAATGCCGATAAAATCATAGATCCACCACTAAAATTTGATGAAATTGATGATGATGTTGATGCATGATTTTTTGAAAATGAGGATAAGGAGCAAGTTGTATCTCAAGGAGATTTAAATACTTATTTGACTGATAAATTAATAAAACATTCTCCTGATTTTGATATTTTAAGTAGGTGGAAGATAAATGAACCAAATTATCAAATTTTGGCTAAGGTTAACAGAAATATTTTAACTGTTCAGTACTCAACTGTAGGTTTTAAATCAGTTTTTAACACTGGAGGAAGGACTTTAGATAAATTTAGAAGTTTTTTTAACTCCGATTATAGACGAGGTTCTTATTTGTTGCCAAAATTAGTTAAAATCGGCTATAATTTTGATTTTAAAGGCATCAACCAAAAAATTTGAAAAATTTAAATAAGATAATTATTATATTTGTATGAATTTTTAAATTTTTTATTTAATTTTTAAAATTTTTTGTAATCTAATTAGTTAAAATTTGTTATATTTTTTTAGATATTGTTCAAGATTCTAAAGTTAGTATTAACATAATGCAAAGAAAAATCGTTGAATATTGATTTTGTATATTAATGTACTTTGACTTAAACTTTATTAAGTATTTTATTAATATACTTTGTATTTATTATTTTTCATTTTATTTTGCAAAATTTTAAAACCATTAAATTATCCGAAATACAAAATTGTATTGTACTGTATTATTTTATATCGAAAGAATCTTTTTAACCGTACCAAATTTTTAAAATAATTACAATTCTTAATTTTTAAAATTTTAAAATAATATGAAAATTTATAAATTTTTAAATTATATCGTACCGTGTATACTTCTAATAATTATAATGTCCAATTTGATATTGTTATTGGTCAAAGTGGTGAATATAGTGAATTAATGCTACTCGCCATATCTGATTTGTCATGCACGTGATCCTCACACGGAGAGCTTCAGTGATAGAGTCAGTTTGTTTGGTTAGGTTGTCTACACATTTGGGGCATTATCACATGCTAAATACATACATGAATTATTATTTTTTTTCTAAAAATAATTTCAAAAGAAAAATATTATTAACACTTTTCTTTTTCTTTTTCTTTAAAAAATTCATTTTTTTTACTAAATTGCTGATTCTTTTTTGGACAAATTATTTTGTATGATCCGAGTATTAAATAAGTTCCATGTATATAAACAAATATTGGAGCTTTTTTTTTATTTGTGTAATTACAAAACTGAAACCTAAAATTACACAAGAATAAATAATATATTACTCCAATATTATCATTATGCTAAAGTAGATGTGGCATTTTTTTTAAATAATCAAAATAAATCTATATCATTAACCTTAATTTAGTATATTTCTAAATATAATCACATAACCAAATAATATATTTAATGATAATCGGACTGGACCTCTGAGCCAAGCCCATAGCCCAGATTCCTAACTACTCAGATCATTTAGGATCCGCATGATAGCACTCAATGATATCGTTCTAGGAATAGTCCTGCTAGGATAGGAATCCCTTCTATTGTTGTCTATTCTGGTCAAACTTTCTATATAGAAAAGATTCCTTCCTGAGCAAAATTCCAACGACAGGGAGGATTTCAAACCAGAGCAGGAGTTCTTTCTTTATAAGTAGACAACTTTATCAGGTATTGGTCTCTCGTAGTAAAATTTACTCTAGATACCTCATTATCCTTTTTTTTGATTTGACCGTCGGAGTATCAGTCGCTAGACCTTCGTTGGCATTTTTTATTTTTCAGGTACCATCAAAGCAGTGCATTACTCAAGTTGGGATCCAATATCAGCCAGATAATTTCGAGCCGTTATCATTTAGTTAAAATGAAATAACCAATTTTAGATAAATTATACGTTTTCATTTGAAAGTCAAGTCAACAATACACAATTATTTAAGAAAATTAATTTTTAATTTTTTTATATTATAATATATCATTGATTTGATTCACAAATAAAAATCTACACCAAATTTAAACAATAAATTTTTTAGTAAATATTTAGTCATCTTAACCATGGAATTAGCCAAAGTTGATAAACAATAAAACTATAGATTTAGCAACCTTAACCATAAATACATCATAATTATTTCACTTTTTGGATTGGAGCATCATCAAAATGGGATAAAGTGTGATTTTACTTCTGAATTATTTAAAATATATCGATTTTGTTTCTAATTTTTTTTGAAATTATATAAAATTAGAAAATTTTATTCTTATATTTTTCAAAATAGATAGTTGTGACTCTAAATATCTTAAAATAAATATATTTTTATTCTTAAAATTGACTATATATGGAATTTGTGATTAGTTGTTATCCAAAATAAAAGTAAAATTGCTCTATTTTTAATAATTAAAAAATAAAAATTTAAAAAAACCGCAGCTTATCCCTTTTGAAGTCTATCTTATCACGGAATAAAATAAATAGTTCTTAATTAACCGTTTTTCAAAATCTTATATATAATATTCACATTTTCATTAATTAGGCCAATAAATTAGAGTTGTACTGGATGAGAGTAAAGAAGGACAGAAATTCCGTACCAGGATGCATAGGCCCACATTGTGACCCATGTGATTGGGCTTCTTTTTCTTCCACATTATTTAATTTACTGCTTCCCTATTTTCATATGCTAAAATTTGTTATTGGTTGCTTTTTTTTTTTGTCATCACTCCTTAGATCTAGTGAATTCCACGTCAGCAAAAATCCATTATTAATTCAAGGCAATTGATAAATATTGACCACGTATTTTTGCCAACAATTTCAATATGCTACAGTACTAAATCTGAACATGAACTGAATTTAAATAGAAATAAAAACTTTATATAAATCGAACTGAATCCGATCTAACCGAACTGAATTCTACTCGAAAGTTATGACATTATAAAAATTATTTATTACAAGACAATTTTCTTATGTAGATATATAAAAATTGGGTCACAGGTTAGGGTGATGACAATTGGAGAGCACTTAAAGACACACAAAATCAGATTTGATCCTCAAGTTGACATGGGAACAGTGAAGAATCCAGGCAAATCACTATCCACCCAATTGCCGCCGGCAATTCAATTATTACTGCCAAGATTAGGCTAGCTTTTATCAGTAAATTATATACCACTATGTTCATGTTTTAAAACTTTAAACTCTAAATTTGTAAACTCGGTAAAAAAAAGACTAACCGAAATCGTGTTCGAATTTAAAAATTACTTGTTTCTTGCATTCGAAATAATATAATGACATATAAATAAAAGATAAAAATGAATTTGCATATAACGTAGCCATCCTGACCAAAACACGAGTCGTCATGTCAGCACGTTTATGCATTCGAATGAATAGCGAATAAACGAAATCAGTTTTTAGAGTACGAAAGTCTTAAATAATAGAACCCAATTCTGTACAAGAAGGACCATTTTTAAGTAATGATAGTTTTATGGATATTTCAAATAATCAATCTCAACTTTAATATTGTCAAGATCATGGTTTCTGAGCCAAGAAAGAACTTCACTCACAGTTATAACTTTGACTATTACAGTAACATTAGATATAAAAAATGATCCTCATGTCAAAAAATCTATCCTAAAAGTCTTTTCTAAATCGGATTTAAGTAAATTTTACGGATTAAATGGATAGAAAATTATCACTTAAGATAAATTGGTTGATCAAGGTGGCATAATGGTGCATGCTGGAGCACCAAATCAGTACTTTAGAGCTATCAATTATTAGGTCAATTTGGGTGGCCCAACCATGAAATTGTTTGCACCTGGAAATCTAGGATTCAAACCCTGGATCTACCCATATACCAAGGCCCATCCTGCTAGGTTAGTATCCAAAGCATTTTCATGAAACAGAGTAACATATAGTTAAAATTAATGGCTTATCATATGATAATAAATTATTGAGTTAATGCTTATAGATTAAGTATATGTGGGTATTTGGAATATAGTTACCAAGTTCTCCAGGAATGTCGTGAATTCTCCTACATAAGCTACTTTTCGTCCCAAAAATGCCAATTCCTAAAGCATCCCTATTTTATAGAAATTTCTTTTCTTACTTCCATCTAGTGTGTAAAAAGTTGCAAAGATAGTTATTTTTTTGATCAATATATAAATTAAACAATCGTCATTTAATTGTATTAAATTATCAACCTAAACTTATTGAAAATGTCATATCATCCTCCTATAAGAACACTTATCACTTTAAAAAATACATGAAAAACACGTGCATAATAGTAACAGGGAGATAATTTATTATTTTTAGCAAGTTTAGAGAGGTAATTTAATAATTTTAATAGTATAGAAGGTATTACTCACATTTTAAACAAGATTTAGTAGCCAATTTAATATTTGCAACAAGTTCAGATGGACAATCTAACACACAATTAGTTTAGGAGAAAGGTTGTTAAATGATGATAATTTATGGAGAAATTTATATGTTATCCCTATTTTTTTCTATATGGCAAGTTATCGTTGACTTGCTATATACACTCAATATAAGACAAATTTTTATCGGGATTCGGTTAATAAATTTTTCATAAATCGATCAAATAGTATATTAAGATAGAATTAGTAACTATTCGACTACTATTCTTTAACTTTTTCATCTTAGGCACTTCAATTAGTTTAATTTAGTTCCTGAATTTATTAATGGACTCGGAATGAATAATGCCAAAAGTAGGTTTAGAAAAATCATGTTCAATGCAATATCCATGTTGGTTACACTAAGCTAAAGTTATGATATTTCATGGGGAAATTTGCTTTTGGTAGAAGCAAAATATTAAGATTTTAACACACTTGAGTTTATAATGAAGAAAAATTATTGATAACAGTTCGGATTATCGGGATAAAATCCGAACTATTATCAATAAAATCCGAACTGTTATCCATTATAATTTTGCTTCAAATAAGTAAGAAATAAGCAAAAAAAAAAAATTCCTATTACTAAAAATTTTTCTAGTATGATAGTTATGTTATGTTGAGGTAGAAAAAGATAATTCTCAAAAATAAACTTCACTCAAATTCATATTCAAGAAAGGTCGTTGCTTGGATTGAAATAAGTAAAGATTAAATAGGCCTAATAGTAAAGTTATCAGTAATATAATAACAACGGACAAAATTTTCTTTTACATGAAACAAACTCAAAAAATGCAATCTTCAAACCATGTCCTCTCTCATAATTCGTCCTGCATCTCACAAACCAAAGATGAAACATCATAAACATATAGAAATCAGAACTTTGGTAAGAACTGGAATTTGTATTTAAATTCATGAACCGGGTTTCAGCATGTATTTTCAATATAGAGTTACCTGATTGGTGACGATCAAAAGGAATACACCCAATCCTTTTTCAAAGCCTTGCACTCGTTGCTTGTCCTTGAAAAGACACGAAAATTATGCAAGACAACCTAGTCTTCCGCTAAAGATCACTTATTGCATGGATTTTTTCTATGTCAATTTTCTTGAGAATCATCCTTATCAGGCGGTTGCTGGTGCTGATTGAAGGAACTCAGGCCGCCGCGGCTCTGCCCCATCTGGTGGTAGAATTGACTCAAAGCCTGAGGATTTAACACTCCTGTATGCCCATCTTGTGAAAGGCCAAGCTCTAATCCTGGAACTTGTTGGCTGTTACCACTAAGCATGGAGTAAAAACGCATTAAACCCATATTAATATTTGGGAATTCAATTCCATGTAACCCAAATTTAGGCAAGTTATTGGAGCTATCATTGTTAAAATTTGTAGCTAATTGACCTGAATTGGAAATAAATCCTGTGCCAATTCCACCGCTAGAAGGCCATAAACCACTTGATATATTAGATCTTACCAAATTATTACTCATCGTTGTCCAATTAGCCCTTTCTCTTGACCCAACACTTGGTCCTAAGCCTTCCATTTTTGTCTGAAAAGCAGAGCTCCCCTGTTCTGAAACAGAGGACCCTGCAGTTGCAAGAGCAGAGGAAGGGATAGTTCCGGTACCCGTAACAGCAATAATTGATGGCTCTGCTTGATTTAGAAGCCACTGAATTGTTTCTCCATCAGATTTATGACCCAATTCTCTAGTCAATTGAAAAATTCTAGCTGCACATAGAGCTGGCATCCTTATTCTTCTTCCTCTGCCATCCACCTTCTTATGCCTATCTTTGTTGGAGCTTCTTTTAGGAAGTAATTGCTTCTTTGAATCTTCTTTATTCGCAATCATAATTTGGAAATCTTTAATCTCTGCAGGCTTGTTTTTTATGCTATTGTTGTTGCTGCTGTTGGTCTCTGCCATGGCTGTTGTTTTTGGGGAGAGTTCAAGAAGGTAGGCGAGTTTTGTTGATGGTGATTGGGGCCATCTATAACATATGAAGGGATTATTTTTGTTTTTATTTTTAATTTTTTTATTGAACAATGTGACGCGACATATTAGTGCATACCGTCGGATCAAATAAAAATAAATATAAAAAAAATTATTTTATATTAATCTGATGGTACGTACGGATGTCTAATATTATATGCACGCATTGTAGCAATACTCGAATGTAACATCGAAAGGCATATGCTTTATGATTGTTCAAATTTTATTTGATTTGCCAATGAATTTGGCTTGTTGTTCAAACATTGGAATCACAAAGTTTCAACTTAAAGTTAGTAATAAAATCATTCTAAGATAACTGCATTTGTCTTTTATTTGACCAATTGGGTATGTTTATATCCCCAATATATCTTAAAGTCGTATAAATCCACAGCTTGTCCATTATTGAGTTACTTGTCCTCATAACTTTCGAACATTGAGTGAATTGTAAAAGAAAAAAGAAGAAAAAAAAAACAATATTCAATACAAAATTTTTCAAAATGAAGAATAAAAAGTTGTTTCTAGTTTTTGCACTTTCAAGAAATAAGCTTTATATTTTTCTGTCAAAGATTTTCGGTACTCATTTCGATTTTTTAAACTCATAAAATCGATTAATTTAAAATTAAATACTGTTAAATTTATAATTAAAAAATAATTATTCTAACGGTATATATTTTATATATAATATAATAATTAACTTTTAATTATTTTAATAAAAATTAAATTTTTTATTACTGGAACCAATTAATTGAGTTTACAAATTGGAGATTTAAAAGTTCTAGTATCGGACAATGGGAAACGTCATGTCTTAAAATAGTGTTCAATCTATTACAAAGCTATCATTGAAAATAATGGCAATCACCCGTCGATTGTGCCTCGAGTGACTCACATGGTTTGATTTTTGATAGTTGCTGTGCATGTATGGACCATCATGGTCTGCTAATCTACCACAACAAAATTTCGATATAATTAAATGGGTCCATTTATATGAAGTCATGGACAAGTTTTTGTTTCGGATAATAAGTGGGTCTTTTTGAATCTACATACAAGCTAAGCTACTTAAAGCTTGAACTCTTTTGGATCATCCAATGTCTGAGGTCCCCAATTCAAGATGATAATGCTATTACAAGACACCATTTCACTGTGTGATGTACACCATTCAATAAAAACATATATTTTTATTAATTGTGTGCATTGTAAGGCACATTAGTAATATTTTTTCCATTCGATGATTTAATGTACGTTATAAACTATATCCGAATATTGAATCGAGTATTGAAATATCACCATTGTTGTCTTGCTCGACTATATTGTCAATTAATTTCCTTATCATTCATTCCAATATCAATAAACACCAACCATATTTAATGATCATCACTGTAAAACTCAATGTTATTTTTTAAAATATACATAAAATTTAAAATTTTTCAAAAATAATAATCATATATGTATTTAATCTGACTTTATAAAGTTACTCGTAATACATATACATATCACATATATAAAATTCTTTTTTTTTTTTTTTTATCAATATACGACTTCTTTAGTATTCAATGCTTGCCCTTTCAAACTACTGTCTATTAGATATAGTTGAGTAAGACAACAATAGTGATATTCCTATTTTTGAATTAAAAAAATTATCTTTTGATTCACAATATGCGTTAGTGCATGTATGCTTGCATACCGAATTAATATTTAAGTTCTTGAATTTTTTTTTTAATAAAAAGAAAAAGGTCTTTTTTTTTTTTAATTTTTTTGGCCAATCATGAGACATGGGTAATGTGGACAGTTCCATCTTCTTGATAAGCCAACATGATTGAGCATGTAAAGCCAAAATAGAGTTGTTGTAAGAGAGACCTGATGTCCTAAATGTATTATACAATGATCGTTCTATATATATACACACACATGTTAGTTAAACTTGAAAAGATCGAAATATAAAGAAAATAAAATTATTTTTTATAATTTTTCAAGTATATGTTAAAACAATGAGATCCATTAAAAAAATCACACGATTTTTTAACTACATATATCTTAAAAAATCAAGATATGCATATATTGATATAAGTTCAAAATATGTATTTTTGTATTTTGCAAATAAAAAAAACTAGAAAATTGAAAAAGATATATATTTTTAGTTCATACTAAAAATTTAACAAATAATTAGAAAAATAATTTTGTAATATTTTTCAGTTTTATCTTAACTATTATATATCTTGATTCAAAAAGTATTTCGGTTTTATTTAAAAATTTTTTATCCATATCGATTTAACAAATACTAAATATTTTTATTTTTCTCTTGCCACAAAATTTAAGAGTTTTTTTTTTGTAATAATCTAGTGAGAAATAAATAAGTTAATTTATGAATGAGTGTGTGATTTTGATTTAAGTCTTAATTAAGTTAGCTTAGCATGCACTCCATTTTGATGTTCTTGGAAGAACAACTTGAGAAAAGGATGTTAGACTAATCTAATTTTTGTGATTATCTTAAAGCCAATGAAAGAAAACACTAACAATAAGCTTCCTACGCCTCACTTTATGATTTTAATTTTATTTTAAAACTAAAAAATTGGTTAATTAATATATATGATTAGTATTAGTTGGATTTATTAATGCAGACAAAAACGTAATAATTATAAGAATGATAGAAAAATAATAAGAAGAAAAAAGGCATAAAAAGTCTATGAAGTTTGAAAAATAGGTGTGAATTTGAAAATAAAATAGCAATAAAAAAGAGTATTCTTAAGAGGAAGAGCAACCGAATTGGTGGTGAAAATAATGGGTAGGTATGATTAAATGTGTTTTGGTGCTTGAATTGTGTTTGACATCTGCTGCTCATCTTGGGGACAAATCAAACTTTCCTATTGACATTTCACCAAATTTCAATTCATTTTCAACCTTTCTTGCTTTATTTTTCTTTTTTTTTTTCCAATTTGTGAACGACACTGTTCCTGACAATCAAATCTTTATTATCGTTGCTTTTCTTAATTATTATTATTATTATTTTTATATCGATTTTTTTTATAGCATTTTAAGCAGATCTATACTGATGAAAAATACCTTTAAACTATAATATACTCTGACTAATTTTCATTTAAGATATTATCAAGTGCAATTGCGATGATATCTCTCAACGAAAATTCAAATCTGGAACCATTCGGATATAATTTATCTATAAAATGAAAGATGTGTGTCGATATATTATTGCTTATTGTACGAAATAATGGTATTTTTACTTGGAATATTTTGGCCACCGCTTTCTTGGAAAATTCTTAGCCATAATGAATAAAGTTGGCTAAGCAAATCTCACAGTTGATATACTAATGCACTAATAATGGTTCTATTTTTATAATAGGTTTTGATAATTGAGTTTCTTATGCTTTATGATTATTTTTTCCATCCAATATTTTGGGTGATTTACATCATTACATCTCACTTGACATCTTTCATATGCCATCCCAACAATTTTTATGAAATTTATTTAAGATGATTAGTTTGCCAAAAAAAAAAAACCAGTTTGTTCAAATATTAATTTTTAAGCCTAATTAAATATAACTCTTTGGGGTCAGTTTATTCTATTTCAATTTCAATTACTTTCTTTTTCATTTTTTTTTATTTTGTAGAATATTTTTTTTTGTATTACAATTACAACTAATGCAAAGATAAAAGATTAAAAGTGAATTTTGTTTAATACTTATATTCAATTTATTTACAAGTAAAATAGAATTCAATTTAATATTATATTACACTTGCTTGTTTCTGTCTGTGTAACCGTAGTATGTAAGGACATAGAAAACAACAAACTATGAAGCCTCACTGCATTTTCTTTAGTAACAGAAACATTGAATTTAGCAATTTCAATTGTTTTTTTCTTTAAAAGAAAATAAAAGAAAAGAAAAGAAAGCTCCAATATTTATAAGAAATTTTTTGTCATAAATATACACTATTTGATTATGAATAAAACATTGATGAGATCTAAACAAGTGAAAATCCAAATCACTCAAGAATTCATTAAATTTTTGCATTATGAATTTCTTGATTCTGAACAAAATATATTTGTTAAACAAAAGAAATGTAGTCAAACTAAAATTTCATTTCATTTCTTGAAATTTTCATCCTTTAGAAGTTAAAAATAAGAATAGAAAATGAAAAAATAAAAGCAAAAGCATAGCAGCATACTGAAATTGAGACTCAAAAAGTGGGAAGAATTATCTGCTATACATTCTGTTCTCTCCTTTATCCAACTATCCTAATAACACATATGAATCTTGAAAATCTCTGCGTTCTCTATCCTACTGCAGCATCAATGTCAGCCATGCCTACTGCTCTACACCAAGATCACCCCATTTAACATTGTATCTTGCTGCAAGATAGTGAGCCCCAACAGGGCCCCGGCTACCATACGGGTAGTACTCCGGGATAATCTTCTTTTCTTCGAGCTCCTTTAGAACTGGAGTGAACAGTGACCAAGCAGCATCCAGTTCGTCACTCCTGATAAATAACCTTCTTTCACCTTCAATGGCATCAAGCAAAAGCCTCTCATATGCATCAGGAATCTCCTTTGAATATCTACAAGAGGAACGATGGATGCATTCATTCAAAATGAAATCACAAGAGTAATCAACATTTGTGTGAATATGTAGAACAAGAAATTTGATGAAATCTTGTAAATGAAAGTACATGAAGTTCTGCTTACATGTTGAGGACTTGAAGAAGTAACAAATTAATATATATTCTAGTCCCAATTAGATGTGTCCAAAAATACTAATCTAGGATTATATTTGCTGCCTCCATCACAATTTCCTCTAAGACTGAGCTCAATGGTAAAACCAATACTACTGCTGCCCTGTATCCACAAGAAGTATCCTTCCCTACCATATTAATTCATTAAAATCGTTCTCACATATTAAAAAGAATTAAGTTAAAGACTCATTTTTATTTTCACACAGATTAAGAAGATGAAGTTCAAATGGGCCGAGCTACATTTTGGCTTACATTTTTCCTAACCTCTACAGTGATTAAGGGCATTATAGAAAACTAAGAAATGATGGTTCATATTTGGAAAGCAGGAGATAACAAGGTACAGTCATGAGTGCAATGTAGAGAATCAACAAATAAGCTAATATTGTTCGAAAGGAACATGAGCTACAATTTGCAACAGACTAAGGAGGAGTGAGTCTATCTTTACAAGATGGAGCGTTATGATGCTTCACCTTATTCAAATATCACAAGTTAGTGCAGTTTGAGCAAAATTAGAAATTTCAATAGATTGCTAACAACAAAGGAAATACAGATTCCTTTTCTTATTTTGGTTAACATTCAAGTGATTTTAATGTACCTGGCCGCATAGTGAAGATTCAGATTGCTACGGTCCAATCTCATTCCCAGGCCAGGGACCTTGTTGTTGATCTTCAAATAGATAGCTTCATCTGGTTGCACTCTGATAACAAGCTCATTTGTGGCTTGATCGAGATCTGTTCCAAAGTTACGGTTATACAAGTTCCCAGGAACATGCCTGAACTGTACACGTATCTCGGCCCTGAAGAAAACAGGTCAATTGCATGTGTTAACAAACCTAATCTGCCTCATTGGACTATAATATGCACAGCTAAATGCTTACATACCCCTTCTTATGTAGGGCCTTGCCGGATTTCATAAGGAAAGGCACTCCATCCCATCTTGCGTTGTCAATGAAGAGGGCCGCAGCTGCAAATGTAGGAGTTAAGCTGTCCTTTGGCACAGTCTTGTCATCAGTGTAGGCAGGATATTTTATTCCTCCTTTGGTGTGACTCTTGTACTGTCCAATAACAACGTCCTCAAGTCGTAAAGGTCTCATTGATCGTAAAACTTTGACCTGGAGCCCAGCAGGCAATAGGATTAAATAAGAAAACCAAATAAATGTTAACTTAGACGACTTAAACTTTAGGATATAAATAGAACCTTCTCATTTCTAATATCTTCCGCATCCAAACTGACAGGGGTTTCCATGGCGAAGAGGGCAAGTATCTGAAGCAGATGGTTCTGCATTATGTCTCTTATTATCCCATAATTATCGAAGTACCTAGTTTTAAGCATCACAAGAAATTAACTGCAAAATCTCACAAATAAACTCTATTTCATACAAACTGTAAGGAAAAGCAGCATACCCTCCACGTCCTTCAGTGCCAAAATCTTCAGAGAATATCAACTGTACATTCCTAATATACTGCCTTGACCACAGGGGTTCAAAAATGAGATTGGAGAATCGGAGAACAGATAGGTTCTCAACCAGCTCTTTTCCCAGGTAATGGTCTATCCTGAAAAATTAACATCTATTCAATCAGATAACTGTATATACATACTCAGACTGATAAAAACCAAATGAAATTCGAAGAACTCCACCTAAATATTTGGTCTTCTTCAAGGTATTGCTTAAGGGCTTTTGTCAAGGCGGCAGAGGATTCTGAATCTCTGCCAAAAGGTTTTTCAACAATGACCCTAGTCCAGCCATTACCAGATGAAGCTGATGAGCTTGCACATTTTACTGCATCGATGAAAATATTTGGAGGAATTGACAGATAAAACAAGCGATTGGACAATCTCCCATTCTGCATATTAAAATTTCATTGTTATTCAATGTTTTAAAGAAAGTGCTAGAAAAAAGGAAAAACAAAAATTCTGCCCTATCTTGTCCTCGTACAACCAACGATCTCAGAAGAAATGTTGTTCACAAGTTGTAGAACACTCTTAACACAAAACAATAACGAAAAAGACAATGAAATTTACTGGCACAGCTGCAAAGTGAATATGTCACCACTTTGCAATAGGCACTTTGCACTTCAATGTTCCTTGTCATCTAGGGAACAGAAGAGTCAACTTGCCTCATGCAGGAATAGAATATATATCACATTTAATATGAAGAAAAACAAGCCAAGAATTATACCGCTAACTACATTGCACTTCCTTGCAATCAATCTGAATATGATAGCCCACAAAAGGTGCCAAAAACTGCTGCATGATGCAGTTTGTATGGCTGAAGGTACACATAGATAGAGCAAGGCACTATAAACCAGGTCTATACATTCCATACAAATATACACTTATAACTTCTCCACCATCTAATGCAGTCCTCTTCATACTTTACTATGGGAAATTTGCACTCGTTGCGTGAAATAACTAGAGTAAGTCAAGCCAACATAGTTCCCATGGCAAATCACAATTAGAAGAAGAATGGTGCTGCATTGCTGCAAATTCCACAAAGAAATGTTCCTTCATGTGAAATGGCTAATTACCTCGTGTTCTTTCAGCTTCTTGTCTAGTTCTGCAAAGTTTTCCTCGGAATCATACTGACCAGAATGGTAGAAACATCTCTCAAGAAACTGCTCCATCTTTTCACCACAGTTTTCTCTGAAAATTCAGAAGCATCAATATAAATAATGGTTTCAACTTAGAAATTTAGAAACCAATAAATACTGTGATCTCCCTCCCTTTTCTCTCGTCTAATAAATAAACGGAAACACAATCACCTCTTATCGATTCTGCAAGTCAAAGTCTTGCTAACCATGTTTCTAAGTTCAGCATCAGTCATCTTACTCCGAGCATAACCAAAAATAGTGAAGTGCTACAAAGGAATAATTCCGCAAATTAGCATTCAAATTAATCCAAACATCAAATATAACCTCAGCTTAACATAACCGGATAGTCGGAAAGAAAGGAGTAGAATCAAACCTTGGGGAGACAATCCTCATAATAAAGTGCAAAAAGTGCAGGAAATATCTTTTTCTTGGCAAGGTCCCCAGAGGCACCAACCACGGTGATACTGACAGTTGACTCATCTTTATTAAAATCAAAACCAGCTGCTTCTTTTAATTCCTCAGTTGATGTGATTTTAGACAACAACCCATCTTTCAATTTATTGAAAGATGGATCATTTTGTACAGGGTTTACTGGGGTGGCCACTGCACCTACACCCAAATTGCCAAATAAGAACAAATAAAGGATAAAACGTTTTAAAGTAAATTTACCATCTAGCATGATATCTCAAAAAAAAAAAATAAAAACTAGCAGAAAGATTAAAGTTAATAACTTCTCAATCTATCACATCTAAAATTCCAACCCGATAAACAATACAAATAGGCGAATCAAATAATCCAGAATCCAAATAGGCAAAAAAAAAAAATTGAAATCGTTTGAAGAGAACAAACAAGAAAACTGACCATCTTGCATGAGAACCACATCTGGGTGAGAAATCTTATGAGCTTGCAACGACAATTTAGCTGATAAATACCTCTTAGAGAAATTAATGGGAAGAAATTGTTGCCCATTTGTTGATGAAGAAGAATAAGAAATTAAAGAATGTGAATTTGAAGAATAAGGGCAATGTATTGAAGAAAGGGTGGCCATTTCTGTACAGTTTATAGCTCTTTTGACCTCTTTACTGGTTAAAGGGGGAATTTATTGAAGGTGGAGGATTTAGCTTACGAGGAAGAAGGTGACCAAGAGTTAATAGGAAATGCTAAAACAGCTTCGGATATATCGAGAGGTAAGGCCCTTGAGATCTCCGAAAGGCTGCTTTTTGTCTACAGTTGCCTCTGTTTTACGAGAGAAAGAGAAAATATATATCAGAGAAGACAAATTGAACATGAATTTGATTCCTTTTTAATTTAGGTCACTAATTAGAATATTCTTTTATATAAATATATAAACTAATCACTCTACAAATTAAGAAATTATTATATTAATATATTTTTATGGAAAAAAAGGCAAAAATTAGACTAGAACTCGAAACCTTTCACTCCTCTTAAAAACGTTTTAATATTAATATAATTTTAACAATTTTTATATAAAAGATTGAGATATCTCGAATCCAAAATATCTTATCAAATATAATTATCATAATACTAGAACGTCACTAAAAGTTACTTTTAAAAGTTATTACTTCTTTCAATCCATTTTAAAAGATAATTTTTTTTATTTTTTACAAAAATTAAAAAAATAATTAAAATACTTAAATTTCATAAAAAAAATTACAGTTATTAACAAAAATATCCTTTTATTTTTTCAAAAATTTTATTCAATTTTAGTTAAAAGTGAAATTAAAAAGAATTATATTTGTAAATCTATCTCTTAAATTTCAAAAATAATATTTAAAGTGAAACAAAATAAAATAAAAAAACAATCAACCAAAAACGTATTTATGAATACGATAATTTTAATTTTTTTACAAAAAAATAAAAAGTTGTTAAGATTAAGTTGAATGAATAGAGTACGTTATTTGTTGATTAATGTATGTAGCCAATATCGATTATAGTATTCACTTATTTTATTGTTGCTATATCTTTACAAAATAAACAATTCTATCCCACTAGTGATGGCTATAGAAATATTATTTTGGATATATCATATATATATATTCACCAATATTAAGAAATAAATATTTAAAAAAATGGAGTGCAACATAACATATGAATAATAGAATTTGACCGTCAAAAGAAGGCACCTAAATTTAGAATAAGAAATAATAATATATTTTGAAGTCATGTTGTGCAAAATGGACCGTCAAATCAATGATGAGAGACTAAACTACAAAAGTGAGAAGCTACAAATGGTCATCAAAAGACTATTTGCTCAATTCGATTTATGAGATCAGAGGCCATGGACTCCAAACAGCACTAAGCATATGTAAGAATTGTTTTTTTTCCAGTCACTTTTGAGTGGGCCGAATTTGAAGACTACTCCAACTCCGAATGTTAAACCAGTCTCGATTGTATATATAAGGTCCAGCTTATAAAGAGCCCATTAAATAACTAATTGAATTCTAATTTAGTCAATTCAATAAATTTCGAATATCGAATGGCTAATAAAAAAAAATACTTGAATTATTTTCAAGAGATGTGATAATTGGTTCGAATTTAATGTTATATAGTTTGATCAATTTAATAGATCATAGTTTGGATTGTTATTGGGATGTTACAGTTTTTACATTTTTATAACGTAATTACTCTGATTTTAAATATGAGCATTTAAATTAGTACAACACTATATATAACTCGACAATACTAAAAAAAAAGGTGATATTTTTCACACAACACTATTCTTATTTCTCTTCTAAGTTTTTTAATTTCACCCTCGGATAGTTTTCACTGAAATTTTCACTGAATTATTTGTTTTTTAAGTTATCTATCTTTTCTAAAATTCAATTTGATTTTGAAGGTAATTCTAGCTAATAGTTTACCGAACTGTTATCAAAATAATATGAAATCGTAGAGGTTCTTTTTTTTTTCAATGAATATATTGATTTTAATATATTCATTTCAAATTTTAAATATGAAATATCATTAAATCTTTAAATATAAAGCCCTTGGCCGAATATGGGTTAGTCGGATCAATCATATTTATAACATCATATAGTTTTTATAAAAAAATTTATGTTGGTAAATTGAGAATTATATAATAATATTTTATTGCTCAATTTATAAATGAATATATCAAATAAACAAACGTGTTCTAAGCTCTTGCATGCCATCAATCGCAATTTGCTATTCTCATGAGAGCAAAGCATACGCTCTGCCTTGTGGTTGTTGGGCTGGGCTTGAAAACAGGGTTTGAGTTCGAAAAATAATCGGGCTGAAATGTCCCGGCCTTTTTTAATTGTTTTCGAAAAAATAAGTTAAATTTAATTTTATTTTTTTATAATACATATTCAAAGATGGGAAATATTCGTAAATAATAAAATACAACCAACATCACCAAATAAAAATTTATTGAACAATAACTTGGCATATATAAAATAAAAAAAGAGTAAATTTTAGTTTATAAAATTTATCATTAAATTGTAGCAATTAGTGATTAATGTAATTTGCTAATGAAGTGTACTATTTGGCACTAATTACTAAACTATTCGGTGCTAAGGAAAGAACAGGAGGGGGAAATGTAAGGTAAAAGGCAAAGTCAGAGTGAATGTTGGGCTGGCCCAGGAATATCTTTTACTAATAAGAAAAAAGCAATATTCTCTTCACGTTTCAAATCCACCACATCAAACAGAATATACAATTACCTCCTAACAATATTTATGCCTCACCAGCGGAGCTAGAATCCTAAGATTAGAAAAAAAAAAAAAAAAAACAGATTCTAAAATTAGGATATTATATGATTAAAATTTGATATGCAACATTTAAAATAAATTAAGAAAATCACTATTATAATATATATATATATATATATATATATATATATATATATATATATATATATATATATATATATATATATATATATATATATATATATATATATATATATAATTTTTAAAACATGAGTGTATACCCTCCAGACAATATGGTTCCGCCACCGACTACATTCAATTTAAATTTATTTACAATCAACTTGCACAAAAAGATACTTTTTTAAGTTTAATAAGAAGACAATAACTTTTTCTCCAACAATATGACTAACTCCGCAATTATACTTAAAAAAAACTTTATTAAATATTAAATTAATTTAAGTTTAAAATTAAATAATAACTTTATTGAAGGCCATTAACTTATAATTAATTATGAAAATTCAGGGAAGAATAATTTGATGACATCTTATAAAGTCAACTTTATTTGTAATATACATGACTAAGTTTTACTATAAAACAAAGTATCCGCAGTTGCTAAAATTTAATTTTTTAAATTATTTAACTAATTTTTTTATTTCTTATATACTAAATTTTATAGTTTTATTTGTACATTATAGATATATTTTTTGCATTATTAATTTAAATTAAATTTGCATTAAAAAAATAGCATTTTGTCATAATATTTCAAGTGAACATATGGGAAAACCGCGGAAACTCAGAAGCAACCTTAAAGTTTTGGATTTAAATTTAATTGTACAAATTAAATGGGAAAACTTAGTCATTTTTCTTATTCCAAAAATAATTGCTAGCAATAATTAATAAAGAAAATATTAAAACATATCCAATACAACATCAACTTATATTTGCTTCCATAATTAGTGATATAATGAATTACTTAAACATGATCTATCAATAAAATTATGAAACAATTTATTATTAACCTATCATGTATGCAAAATAGTTAATATTTTACACGCACGAAAATTTAATATTTAATCAGTTCATAAATTTATTTATAGATTTAGTATAAGAGAAAAAAAAATAAAAATTAATCATGCAGCACAACAAACTAATAATCTAGCTTCTTCAAGCCACCTTTGTTTATTAACCCTAGCAATGAACTCGTCAATTTTCCTATTCAATTCTTCAGTTTGCAATCCATTTTCTTGTTCTTGTTCTTGTTCTTCTTCTTCTTCCTCTTCCTCTTTTGGTTCAACCTCATGATCTCCCTCTTCAACTTGTTCTTGAGCTTCCTCTTCAACTTCAGCTACTTCATGAAATTCCTCCTCCTGATCTCCTTTAGATATTTCAATAATTTCTGATGACTGTCCATCGATTTCAGTCGCATGATAAGAAGCAATTTCAGTGGACTTACGGCAAGAAAGACTCCGACTATTAACTTCTTTCACATCTTCTTTCTCTATTCGAGTCATGTTGGATTCAGATCCGATTTCTTCCATCTCATTTTCTTGTGTAGTGGATAATCTCTTCAGGCTTCTAATTCTATCAACATACTCATCATAAATTTCATGAACTGTTGTTGGTGATGACGACCTAATAATTTTTGATTCTCCAACAAGAAATGCAACAATAGCATTGAACGCTATGAACAAACACTTAGGGCCAAAAATGGATGAGAAAGAATAAGGGAATGGGATGAAGGAAAACAAAGAATAATTAGGAAATGGGATGAAGGAAAACTGGTTGATGGGTAATGAAAGAAACCTAAATAAAGGGAGGAAACAAAGTATGACAATGATAGCAAGTGAATGAGGGATAAGATTGTGAAGAAGATGAGTTTTGTAATTACTCATGGCTTGAAGTTTTTTTGCATTGGATAGCTGATCCATTCTTGAGGTTGATATATAATTTAAGTAAAAACTTGAGGGTTTTTTTTTTTTTTTGTGATCAGTTTTAGATGGAAGACTTAGTTGCAAAGGACTGATAGTGAGGATATGGTTCACATTGCCTGAAATTTGGGCAGCGAAAACTATGATTTATATAGAGGGGAAAAGGGGGTGGAGGATATTTTGTTGGGATTCAAGAGATGCTACTTTACAGTGTTGGCTTATTATATTATTATTTTTTATTTATTTGTTTATTTCGGTACATCATACATCAACCCAACTAAAATAAAGTTGGTTATTTTTATTAGTGGTCGAATTCTTAATTTTTCGATTTTTATAACTTTTCGGTTACAAAATAAAAGTTGTGTTATTTTTTCGTTTTAAATCAAAATATAGTGATCATAGCATTATAATTATCAAATTTTAATGACCACAATTTAAATTAACTCTTAAGATAATGATATACAAATCACCATGCAGGAAAAAAAAAACATCTAAAAAAGGGCTGATGATACATCAATCCATCTCTTGCTAATTATATCAAGTTTCTTTCTTTTTATTGAAATAAAAAAGACAATAAAATAAGAATATATGGCAGGTTGAGAATATGTGTTTTTATTTTGATGCTTTTGTATACTTTTATCCTCCATTTGCTTTCCACTATTCTTTTTGATGGTTAATTTGAATTTTTCCATACGAGTTGATGAGTTATGCTTCAAAGTACATTGTGTATTGGCACCCTCAAACCTATGTGTAGCCCATTGTTTTTGGGTTTTTTAATCTAAACCTAACATTTCCAAAAAAAAAAATGTTACAATTCCAAGTGTAATCACGACTTTCATAATTGTACAACGTTCCTTATAGTATTAGAAATCATGTTCTGATTAAATAAATTACATATAGAACTTTATACATATAATACACTTTATAAATTCATTAGTTAAGGTGATAATATTTATATTACCATTTCTGTTAAAGATTAATAATATTACCAATATATCAAAAAAAAAAAACTATATTGCCCATATATGAAACAAAAAAGTGATCAAAGTATATATAATTATATTAAAAAATAATCCAAAATTTCAATTTAAATCAATAATTTAATTGTTTTGTAGAATGCAGAAAATAACTACGGATTTGACCAAAAACCTGCTTGATTCGATCCAAAATTCAAGTGACTAGATACAAAATTGACCGAAATTAATGATTTGAAATTAATTCAATTCAAATTTATCCTATTCTATCTATTTGGTCTAGTTTTGTATTTATAGAGTAAATACTATTTTTTGTAAGCAATAGTGTATAATTAGTTATTTTTTTATTCATGAATATAATATGGTGAATAAAAAATTTTGTGATATTTTAATTTAGAACTTAAAACAATCGATTATGTTAAGATATTTTTGATTGCCTTAAAGTTACTGATAATGAATCTTTAATTTAGCCAACAATTAAAACAAGCTAATAATTTGGTTATAAAATTCATTTGCTTATATCATAACGTTTACTTAGTTCACTGAAAAAGAAAAAAGAAAAGTTAAAAACAGTAAAAAGAAGGACGTATTGTGTTTTGATATTGTAAATCTGTGGCTTATGAGGATTTCCATGATTTTTTCTTTTGGATTATCTGTGCTTTTCCCACTCTATTATTGAGGAAGCACATGCAACTCTCAAACACAACTCACTTCAATTCTTATATATAGTAATGCTAAGGTCATTGTCAAAAAGCCAATTGGTTTTTTTACCAGATAAAGTAGAAATTTGCTTTTAAAGTTTGTTTTTGTAAGAAATGCCTTTTAAGTATTGAAGATGATTAAAAATATCAGTATCAAAATCAAACATTGAGATAATTTGGATTAATCGGACTAATAATTTTGAAACTTGTAAGTTAGCTAAAATTTCAATTTTATATGATTCTGTTAGTGTTTGGGATGTTCTTCCTCCTTATTTGTAATATTTTCTTTTTAAAGATCATGCTTTCTTAAAAAAAAAAAAGTATTAAAGATGATTTAGATATAAATAATTTTCAATACTTTAAAAGTAAATATAAATATTTTTATTGATGTTAAATATAGAAAATAGTTCATATTTACTATTTACATTTAAAATATTAAAAATTGACTGTATTTGTTTTTTCAAATATTTATTAAGGGGCAAATTTATAAAATTTTTAATATTTTAAAAATAATTCAAAAAATAAATTTGAAAAGCAAATTTGTACCATTTACATTACTTGCTCTTTATCTTTACTTTATTTTATTTTATATCTTATTTGTGATGTTGGCAAACTAAATGTTATGCAATCTCCACATCTCTAATTAATTATTAGAGAAAATATGTAAAAGCTTACTTAAATTAACAAAAAGTTCATGCAAATGTGGCATGTGAACTTATTATCTTTTGATCTTGATAGAAAAACATACTTATTATTCTTTAAATTTAATAAAAAAATTCATATGCCAAAGAAATGTAGGGAATAATAGGTGCAATACTTTTATTAAAATCATAAAATAATATGTGCATATGCATATTATTAAGTTCAAGTGTGATGCAATAAATTAAATTTGCTAACTTTAAAAATGTATAAATTAAGTTGAGGCTTGTAATTAAACACTTTTGTTAACTTTGAATATGTTTCATGTACAATCACTTAATCACTGACTAATTCATTAGCCAATCATGCTCATACATAAAAAAGAAAAAGAAAATCTCTATGTTACTCTTGAATCTCTCTCTCTCTCTATATATAATTCTCTTTAATCTCAATATCTAAATATTTCTGTTGGTTTCAAGAATTTAGAATAGTAATAAGTATAATTATGTTAGCATGAGGCAAAATAGTGGTAAAAGAAAACTTGAAAAGTTAAATAGTGCATACGTTGGGCAGTAGATTTGGGTGGTTGGTGGTGATGTCTTATTAAATAGTGTAATTTTGATACATATATATATAAAGAACATAATACTAAATTATGATTTATAATCACAAATGTCATTAAAAAATAAAATCTGATGCATTTTATACTTTTCAATCGAATGTTGGGCATCACGTTAGTGCAGTTGGATTTAATTATGCTATATATTAGGCCCTAAATGATAGTTGGCAACTTGGCATGTATTATATAATTGGAACTGAGGGTTCAATGAATTGTATAAAAAGTTTGCTTTTTAAATATGGAAATTTTTTCTTGAAAAAGAAAATGAGAGGATGAATTTGGAGATCACAAATACGAAACTTCATAAAAGTAAGAAACTCCCAAGAAAGTGAATTGCAAAAGGCAATGCATGCATGCTTTAATTTTATGATGTTTACGTGTGCAAAAAGCTTATAAGTGATATACAGTCAAGCATTTTATGTGTTTTTCAAACGTTTAAAGCTTGCACTTCGATCAGGATTCCAACACATACATTTCAAAAATTATAAAACCCAAATACAATTAATTTTTATTACTAATTTAACCCACCCGATAATCAAAATTATCTTATATCCTCAATTGAAATCAAATCGATTAAAAATGTAAAACATTTTACTAAACAAAATTGATGATATTTTAAAAATTTTGTTTTTTTTTATATTTTTTGGTTGTTAATTGAAATAAATTAATAATCAAAATTTATAAATTTTACTATATGAAATCAAATCAATTATTTGAATAACTAAATTTAGAAATCAATTATTTGAATAACTAAATATAAGGGTGAGCAAAAAAATTGAAAATATGATTAACAATAAAATCGGTTCAAAATCGAATCAATTTTTATGGTTAACCGATCCGATGAACTCGGTTATAATTTTTAATTTTTACATTTTTAGTTAATGATTACAGTTTAAGTTTTTAATTACCGGTTAACTGGTTCATATATATATATATATATATTATTTTTAATATCTTCAATTTTTTTCTATTTCTCTCTAAAATTTACATAAAATAATACTTTAAAATATATTTTTATAGCTTAATTTTTTTATATTTTCCTATAAAATGTATATAGTACTTTAAGCTAAATTTATATTATGTAATTTTCTTTAAATATATAGTAATATTTATATATAGTATCCGATTAACTTTTATATATGTTATTTTTAATCATATATTGATGTTCATATTTTACTTAAGAACATTCAATTACATTTTCTTACATTTTAGAGTTTATGCTATAATATTTAATATTATCCAAAATTTATTTAACTTATAATTAAACATATTAATTTTCAATAAATATCAAATCTATTTTATAATATTAGCTATTAATTTATAGAACATGAATTTTAGCTAGTAAATTATATTTTTTTCATAATTTTATATTAAATTACTTTACACATTTGAGATTAAATTGAACTTTATCTAATTTTTATATAATTTTATGTTATAAATTTTAATAGTTAATCAAAAAATATTGATTAATCAAATCGAAAATTGAAATTGATGGACTAGTTAATCAAATGTAACAGACTGATTAATGGTCAGTAATTTTAAAAAATCGATATTAATAAACTGATTAATTTTTTTTGCTCATAAAATGATTAACGGTTTCATGCTTATCATTAACTAAATTGAACTAATAACCAAATTGATTCGGATCAATTTTATATTACAATCAGACCGTATTCCATCTCCTAATATATTTTTAAAACATGAAGCCTATAGTGAGCCCAATCCACTAAAGTGGAGCCTGGCCCATAGCTCTCTCATTATGTCTTGGGCCGGGTGGATCCTGAACCCAAGATCCGTTTCAAGCGGGTCGTTGTATCTCTCTTCTCGAGGCAAACGGACTCTGTACCTACCTACTGCTTATCATCGATGATTCCTGAAGTCCGATCATGCCCTGTACAATCCATATCCTTCCAATTGGTATCCCTCTCTTTCAATATCCAACGTTAACTCCGAATCAAAATCGGCAGAAGAGTAGGCGGAGAATATCGCCAGCGGTGAAGATGAGGTTGGTAGGACTGACCGGTGGAATAGCTTCCGGGAAGAGTACAGTCTCTAATCTCTTCAAATCCCGTGGACTCCCTGTTGTTGACGCCGATCTTGTCGCTCGTGTATGCTCACTTTCCTTTTTTTTTTTTTTACCTGTATTTCCATATCTATCAAAGAATTAGCTTCGAAATTTTATGGTCACTGAAGGTTCGAAATTCTTTTTATCATTAGTATTTGATTTACCGATTAGCTTAGTTAATGGAAATTTTAGAGTTTGGTTCTGATTTGAGCTTGAAAGTTGTGATCTTGTTTGAATTATATGGTAGCTAATATAATAGTTCCCGTGGTAGGTGTGCTCATATAGTGATAAATCTTTATAATCTTCAAGTAGCAGAATGTTTTCTTTATAGTGTTCTTGTAAACTATGCAGGATGTTTTGAAGAAAGACACTGGTGGATATAAGAAGGTTGTTGCAGCATTTGGAGAGGATGTCTTGCAGACTAATGGGGAAGTGAATAGGCCAAAACTAGGCCAGATAGTGTTCTCTGATCCAGGAAAACGCCAACTGCTTAATCGGTACTCATAGATGCTGTGTGTATGTTTTTGATTGACTATGCATATTTCCCGCCTGTGAAATGCACATTATAATATAGAATCACATTACTTATAATCTGATTAGTAATCAACCAATGGAACTAGAAATTTACAGTGTGCACTGCACGTTTAGTTGCAGCTATTGATTATATACTTTGATCAGTTATCTCATTTCTTTTTTGGATCGCTTTGGTTTATATTACAAGGGTCCCTAAATTCTAGATTTCCTTTTATTTTGGATTAGAAATGCGAACTCTAGCCAACATGTGAAAGGATTTGCATCACTGCTTCCTTGCTTATTTAATTGAAGTAGGAATAGAGCTCCAGATTCCCTATATGCCATTGTGAAAATTGGCTGCTTACTTATTTATTTGAAATAAGGCTGAAGCTACAAAATTTACTCTGTAGGACACTAACTTATCGACTTTTTACTTTTCCTGATTAATGGTTATCTGGTTTTGTAATGAAGTCATATTATACCTTTCTCTTGTAATTTAGTTTGGTAGTTATCATGTCATGGTAAATTGAATTCATAATCATCCTTAAAGGCTTAAACTGTTTGTTGTTTGTTTGTTTTTGGTAAAGTCAAGCCATATGGTAGAAGTTCTAATAACTGCTTTTGACTTCTTCAGGTCAAATCTTGTGCTTATAATCTTAAGTTTTGGTTGCTAGAGCATTATTATTTTTGCCTCAATATGCCAATTATGCTCGGTAATGCATTAAAAACAAAAGAAAAGAGCTGCACTCAAATTGATCTATACTTAGCTCTTAAGCTTTGGCTCAAATGTTTCTACAGGCTTTTGGCTCCTTACATCTCTCGCGGCATTTTTAATGAAATTTTGAAACTTTGGTTGAAGGGATGCAAGATAATAGTTCTTGACATCCCATTGTTGTTTGAGACCAAGATGGATAAGATGACAAAGCCGATTATTGTTGTATGGGTTGATGGCGAGACACAGCTACAGAGGCTTATGCAAAGAGACGGAAGCAGTGAGGAGGATGCCCGAAATAGGATAAATGCTCAGATGCCTCTGGATTTGAAAAGGTCGAAGGCTGACATTGTCATTGATAACACTGGCTCACTACAGAACTTGGAGGAAGAATTCCAGAGGGTATTATACCAGATTACCAGGCCCTTGACATGGTCTGAGTTTTGGCTTTCGAGACAGGGTGCTCTCACTGCTCTTATTTCGATTGGAATTGCTGTTATTGTGGGTAAAACTGTTCAATCAATGTTGTAAATGATTTTTTCCAGTGCATTGCGTTCATGGATATCTGCTTTCAGGTTTTCTCACGGAAGTGAAAAAACAAAGAAAGTTCACAAGGTGTTATACTTGGCACTTGTTACTTGTCAACTTGTTTTTGGGGAGTAAATGAAAATAAATTAAAATTGGCTTCATTTCTGATTTTTTCTGTTAAGATAAAGGTCCAATTATAATAATTGATAAAGATGCAGAAAGTTTATTTTTGGTTTTTCAAGAGTTCAATCTTCAAAACTGGATACAGATTCAGCATATGAATGAAATAATTTAGCATTTAAATGGAAATTGAATGCTAATTAGATTTAAAACAAATTAATCCCAAGTAATAAAATTAAAATGATGTAATTAAGTCTAAAAATTGTTATTGTTATTATTATTATAAAACAGTTCATCTTACGAAGAAAAAGAGTTCAACGCAAAGTGACACTTTTTTCCGTTTGAAAACAATATAATTTCAATTTGTTGACTATAACATTGGTCAAATTGCGCAAATATATAATTTATAGAGGTGACGGTGTAATAATAAGAAAATTAGGGGCGTAAAATGAAAATAACTTTTGATAACAAATTCTACGCGCAATTCTTTTTATATTACAAAATTCGTCCACAACTACGCTTCCCGGGGGATCTTCGCTCTCTGCAAGAGAGCTCTCCCCTTTCCTTCTCCTTTCTTAGATCTCAATACTTCACCGTTCTCACCTTCCAAATCCCAATCAAAAGCTACAGCTAGATCCCCATTCCCGTCTTCATACTTTCTTATCTTTGATCCCGATCCATTTTCCAGGAAAAATTTGATTTTCTCACGCGCCAAACACTTGACTTTTAGATTCGGAATTATCCTACAGTTCGTCTCTTATCATGGGTTGGCGATTATGTTCTTTACCTTTTCTCCTTTCTGCCTTCCTACTTCTGGGTCTTCCATTTATTGCTGCTCAGGTCCCTCTCTACTACTGTTTATATTTTCTGTATTTTGTATTGATTAGTATTTAGAGGTACAATTTCGAGATATTGTTGATTCTTTATTATTTTTGAGGATGAATTTTGTTTGAATTCAGGTAGGTTTATTGAGGATTCAAGTTAATTTACTCAATTTTTTTTTTTTAAATAGGAGTCTGTGGCCGAAAATGAGAAAGAAGAAACAACTTTATTTTCTAAAGATCTTGGTCGGCGGGGTATGGTGAGTTGATTCTTGCTGTATTTTGAAATTAGCTTAGGGTCTTTTCTGAAAAAATATGACTTGTTGCTTCGGTTGTTCTCGTTAAATTATTAGATTAGATGCCATGTTTTATTATAATGGTGTTTGCGGGTGCAGATAGTTACCCATGAGATTGATGGTCAATCTGTTAATCTTGGACTTCATGTGGACTCTGGTCTTGGAATTTTTGATGCCTTTATTGCTAGCTTGTCCATGATTATTGTCAGTGAGGTTTGTGCACTTATTTAGCTCATTTGGTGTTTATGCTTCGAACTATATAATTGTTAGCAGTTCTCTGCTTTAGTTGTTCCTAGTACTAGTTATTCAATTATGATATATAGCGACTTGGGCTGATTTGATTTTTGCTGCTAATTGATCCAATATTTTGCTAGATTGGAGATGAGACCTTCATTATCGCAGCTCTCATGGCAATGCGCCACCCCAAGTCCATTGTCTTGTCTGGTGCTCTCACTGCCTTGGTTGTTATGACGGTAAATTGCTCTTTTATATCATTTTTGTTTCAACTTTGACTGGAAGAATTGTGATTTTTGTCCTTCAATGATTTCTTTCTTTCTTTGACTTTGCTACGCATAGCATTGTAATGGAATGGCATTGACACCATATAACCTTTTGCTATGCTTTTTTCTTTCTTCTTTCTTCTTTCTTTCTTTCTTTCTTTTTTCTTTTTTTTTTTTCCTTCTTCTTTTTAATGTAAATTAAAGTTATTGAATCTGTCGATTAGGTACTTTCGACTGGACTAGGTAGGATTGTACCGAATCTGATATCAAGGAAGCATACAAATAGCGCTGCTACAGGTGCATGAAGTACAATTTATATACTTCAATTGTTGCATAGAAAACACTGATCCAGTGCACCATACTTGGACAATACGCTGAAGTATATATCTAACCTGGGTATTTCTTTTGATGTGCAGTTCTTTATGCATTCTTTGGGCTGCGACTGCTTTATATTGCCTGGAGATCAGATTCCAAAGCATCCCAGAAAAAAGAAATGGAAGAAGTATGTTATTCCATGTTCTAAATTTTGAGTGTTCTTCATTGTTAGATGCTAAGTGGATCTCAAAAATTATTGTTTTTTGATCTCAAACTGTGAATTTTACCCTGTTGCAACTTTTCTAGAAGGGGGGTCAATGGTATGATATGGTGTTGCGACTTGGCCCATATGTTAGGTTCTGTTTTGAGCTTATGATTTCTTCTCAGATGTGTCACATCCAAACAATTAGTATTTTGGTTTGTGGCAGCATGGGTAGATTTCTAATTTGTCATAATTCTCGCTGAGTGATAATCTTGGTATTGGCATATTGCTCTTCGTAAAACTTTTTTGTTGCAATAGTAATGCTTTGATTAGCTAATGACCAAGCAAATTGCTTGTCATCTTGAAGCATATGCTCTGTATTTTCATTTTTGCAAACATTAAGGTCTTGTTTGGTTGGTAGTAGTCTGTGATTTATTAATGTATTGTATAATATAATTTTAACGATACAATATTTGAAAAAACTGTATGATAGTATATGATTTTAAAATATTTTCTGTTTGATTAAACTGTATGGTATTTACAATTTTATTATAAAAATAGCGTAATTAACCTTCAATTTTAAAAAATATAAATATTTTCATAATTATTAATATTTTAAAATAATAATTTTAACATTATAAAAAATAATATTAAACTTTCTAAAATAATGAATTTAATATTTATTTAATAAATATTAACTTAAAAATTTAATAAATAATTCAAACATATCATAATATAAATAAGTATAAATGTCATAATAAACATTAGGTCGATAATATTTAAATATTAGTAGGAGTCATGGAGTAATAGTGATTTATTTTAGGTAGGTAAGTAGTTATAAAATTAATTACAGTAACAAGTAAAAATAATAAGGTTATAACAGTAAAAGTAAATAATAAGAATAATGTAAAATCATCAAATTGGTTATTTTTAAAATTAAACAAAATCATAATTTAAAAATCATGGATCAAAACCATAAAAAATGATACCACGAAAAGAATTATGCTCCCAAATATTGTACTCAAGAGAAGAATATATTAATGAATCATATCATATCACCAACCAAACAAGGCTTAATGCTTCATTTATTTTCCTTCAATCATATTGAGAAGTGATGTTTCTTCACTGTGATTGTAGTAAGTTGAAGCTCCTAGTATTTTCTTGTGATTTATTTTGAAAGACTTGTTTTTAGTTTGCTTTGTGACAAATTGAATGTGTTATACTTCCCTGGTCTTTCTCTCTGCATCTCTTCCAGCATTTATATTATCTTCGTTTTAAAATTGCACTAAATGTTCTCAGGTAGAGGAAAAGCTTGAAACAGGGCAAGGGAAAACTGCCTTCCGTCGCTTCTTTTCAAGATTCCTTACACCAATATTTTTGGAGGTGAGTTTGGTGTATAACTTATGTCAGCAGTTTGGTTTCATGAACTATTTATTTTCCACTAATGAATGATATTTTGATATATTTGAATCCTTGGCCATTTAGGAATTGTGTATTGTCTTCTGATCACCATTTCTCTGAAATATTATTGTTTTTCACTGCAGTCATTTATTCTAACCTTTCTTGCTGAATGGGGAGATCGCAGTCAGATTGCAACAATTGCTGTAAGCCAAATCTATTATATTGTCTTCTTTTGCCTTGGTTAAGAGTGTGGTTGTATGGTCCAATCAGATTTCTTCCTTACGTTTTTCTCATTTCTTTTGTTTGGTAGCTATAACATTGGAGTTTTGTTCGAGCTTTGAATTTCTTTCATGTATTAAAATTAGGATCTTGCTCTGTTTTCTCTTCTCTGTCTCTCTTTGTAAAGGTGCAACATTCATTTTATTCACGAATCTTGATAAGCCAACCCCGAGTCCCGAGTCTAAACGGTGTTTGTAAAATAGGTTGCATAATAATATGGCCATCTATTTTCATGAGACAATGATGGTTCTATTCTATGGTTCATAGAATTAAGTCTTTGGTTGCTTGCTTGGTTCTACAGAACTATTAATCCAGAAAATGGAAATTTTTGTCAAAGTTATGCAATAGACTGCCCATCATGAAATTCTATATGCTTGTCAGCTCATTCCAAATTTGTATCCAATCACTAGTTTTAGTTGTAATACTTAAACCAGCTTTTATAATTCTGCAGCTGGCAACCCACAAAAATGCCGTTGGAGTAGCTGTGGGGGCTACAATAGGGCATACAATATGCACATCATTGGCAGTGGTGGGAGGAAGCATGCTAGCATCTAAGATCTCGCAAGGGACAGTTGCTACAATTGGAGGATTGCTTTTCCTTTGCTTTTCTTTGTCTTCTTATTTCTATCCTCCTCTATAGAGGGATTTTACATTGTAGGCTAACCTGATTCTTTTTA
The DNA here is from genome assembly GCA_037975025.1 of Excoecaria agallocha. Lineage (NCBI taxonomy): Eukaryota > Viridiplantae > Streptophyta > Magnoliopsida > Malpighiales > Euphorbiaceae > Excoecaria > Excoecaria agallocha. Next base: position 54,276,576 of record CM075807.1, on the reverse strand, counting down.
TAGTCTCTACAATCTTCAAATGTTCTGTTTTCCTTTTATATACTAACTGGTTGATGCCAGACGTTTATGCTTATTCTTTTGTATAAATTTTAGCTTATATTAATGTCTTCAAATTTTGTTTTCTTGAATTTTTTTGAGTTGTTCGGATCAAGTTATGTTTGAATTATTTGCGGATTGGATCGGATTTTTGACAGGTCTAATGACTAATATATAGTGATTCAATAATCAAACTAAGAAATTAATATTTAAGAACTTTTTTTTATTAATTACCTCTTAAAACATTTTTTGGCTTATGATAGACGATTTTATTTTTTTAAATTCACAAAAATCCATAAATTTAAAGTTGGATGCTTTAAACTCCATAATTAAAAGCGGTCTCTCGAATACGTAAGCTCTGTGGAACAGCACAAGTGTTAATGTAAAAGAACATTAATTCAAATGGCCCGCAAGTTCAAACTAAAACAGAATTCGTGCAGACATTTTAACAGAAATCTCTCGTATTGTCTCGTCTCATAGGCATAGCATCCTGTCTCCGGAGCGCAAGTATAACTGAACATTAATTGTCATTTGTTTTGATAATGCTATTGCCGGTAAAATGAGATGGAGTTGTCTCCGCGGCAAATACTTTGAACCAAATTCAATCCACTTCCTCTCTGCTGTTCACATAATCACAGATATAGTAACAGCCATTAAGTTTGAGCTTCCCCAATACCAGCAATTCTACAGGCATCATCGATCTTTATCTTCTCGGTACTCTATAAATGATTCAAAAGTAGGGATACTGCATTCTAATGTTATCAAGACTGGATCTTTTAATGATTTGGGTATAACTAACCATCTTTTGAATTTCTATGCGAACAATACGCGGAATTTGTACCATGCCCAGAAGCTATTCGATGAAATTTTGAGTAGAGATGTCCAGACCTGGACTATATTGCTATCGCGCTTTGCTCAAAATGGGAGCTTTAACGTGGTGTTGGATTTATTCAAGAGAATGCAAAAGGAGGGTGCTATTCCTAATAAGTTCACCTTGTCTAGTGTTTTGAAGTGTTGCTCTGGTTTGTGTGACATAAGGAATGGGAAGGGGCTTCATGGTTGGATATTGACCAATGGGATTGTATTAGACGTTGTTTTAGAGAATTCGATTCTTGATCTTTATGTGAAATGTGGGGATTTGTATTATGCAAAGAGGATGTTTGATTCCATGGAAGCCAAGGATACTGTGTCTTGGAATATAATGATTGGTGGATATTTGCATATAGGAGATGGGGAAAGAGCCATTGACCTGTTTCGAAGGTTGCATTCTAAAGATGTTGCTAGTTGGAACACAATCATGCACGGGCTGATGAGAAACGGGTTTGAAAAATTAGCATTGAAATTGCTTTATGAGATGGTAGAAATTGGACATGTTCTCAGTGCAGTTACTTTTTCTATAGCTTTGAATTTGATTTCATGTTTGTCACTGTCAAAACTAGGCAAACAGATTCATAGTCGTGTTCTAAGACTTGGGCTCCATGAAAATGGTTTTATAAGGAATTCACTCTTAGATATGTATTGCAAATGTGGTAATATGGTTGAGGCATCCACGGTTTTTAGAAAAATGCCTGTGCGGATTTCTCATGACGATTCGTTGGTAGAAATGGTCTCATGGAGTTCCATGGTTTCTGGATATGTAAGAAATGGTGAGTATGAATGTGCTGTACAAACATTTAGCTCTATGGTTCGTGAAAATGTTGTGGTCGACAAATTTACGCTAACGAGCATTCTTTCTGCTTGTGCAAATAGTGGTATCTTGGAACTAGGAAGACAAATCCATGCGCACATTCAGAAAATCGGGCACAAAATCGATGCTCATTTGGCTTCATCATTAATCGATATGTATGCTAAAAGTGGAAGCCTGAGAGATGCATGGATGATTTTTGAACAGAATAATTATTTGAATGTCGTGCTATGGACATCATTGATATCTGGATGCGCTTTGCATGGACAAGGCAAGGAAGCTGTTCAACTCTTCAAGTGCATGATGAATGAGGGAATTACACCAAATGAGATTACATTCATCGGCGTTTTAAATGCCTGTAACCATGCAGGGTTGCTTGAAGAAGGCTGCAAATATTTTGAGTTGATGCAAAAAGAGTATGGCATCAAGCCTGTTGTTGAACACTATGCCTGTATGGTAGATCTTTATGGTCGAGCTGGTCATTTGAACAAGGCGAAGCAGTTTATAGAAGAAAATGGTATATCCCATCTGAGTGCAGTTTGGAATTCATTTCTATCTTCTTGCAGGCTCCACAGAAACGTCGAGATGGGAAACTGGGTGTCTGAAAAACTACTGCAGCTTGAACAATCCAATGCGGGTTCGTATATTCTGTTATCGAACATGTATGCTGCAGAAAATAGATGGGAAGATGTCGCTGATGTGAGGAGTTTAATGCAGCAGAGAGAAGTTAATAAACTCCCTGGACAATCTTGGGTCCAACTGAAGAATCAGATTCGAACATTCGTCATGGGAGATAGATCCCATTCACAAGACACTAAGATATATGCATACTTGGAGAATCTCATCGGGAAATTGAAGGAAATTGGGTATTCATCTGATGTGAAGTCTGTGATGCAAGATGTAGAAGAAGAGCAGAGCGAGATTCTTCTTGGTTTCCACAGTGAGAAACTTGCACTTGCCTATGCTATTATGTGCACCTCATCAGGAACTCCAATTCGTATAATGAAGAACCTTAGGATTTGCACAGATTGTCATAGTTTCATGAAGTACACTTCTCAACTTTTAGATAGAGAAATAATTGTTAGAGATCTTCGCAGGTTTCATCATTTTAAGCATGGAAGTTGCTCTTGTGGAGATTACTGGTGAGGAAAAGCTTCTCATGTATGTGATCTGTATCAGCATGATTACATGGAGGAATTCCATGGTATCTTTTCAAAAGTTCAAACTTCTTGGCTCTCTCAAATAATTTTGAAATTTACCTTTAAAATATTACATATTTATTCTTCAATTTTATTTTGATTCAAAAATACTCAAAATATTATCAAACTAGATAACATCTACCTTAATTTATTTGCAACGGCAAAAAACAAATATGGACCATTTTTTTCATATGTTTTGTTAATAAAACGATCCGTATTTATTTTCGTCGGTACAAATAAGATCAAATATGACCAGTTTGTACGTTATATGATTTTGGTTTAGGGTTCTTTGAATTATGTTACTAATTATGACCTGAGGTTGTTTTACAAAAAGGTCAAACTAAGGTGAATTTTGATCATGACAAAAACTAGATAGGAAGAAAATTTAGAATGAAAGATTTAATTAAAATTAGGGGTGAGCATGAACTGATTAATTAGTCAATCAGCAAAAAAATTAATCAGTTTATTAATATCGATTTTTCAAAATTACTAACCATTAATCAGTCTATTACATTCGGTTAACCAATTCATTGATTTTTATTTTTTGATTTGGTTAACCAATATTTTTTGATTCATTATTAAAATTTATAACATAAAATTATATAAAAAAATAGATAAAGTTCAATTCAATTTTAAATATGTACAGTAATTTAATTTAAAAATTACGAAACAAATATAATTTACTAGAAAAAATTTATGTTCTATAAAGTAATATCTAATATTATAAAATAGATTTGATATTTATTGAAAATTATTATATTTTATCCTAAGTCAAATAAAATTTTGAATAATATTAAATGTTATAACATAAATTCTAAAAAATATAAAAATATATAATTAAATGCTATTAAGTAAAATATGAACACCAATATATGATAAAAAATAACATATATAAAAGTTAATCGAATATTGTATATAAATATTACTATATAATTAAAGAGAATGACATAATATAAATTTAGTTTAAAATATTATATAAATTTTATAGGAGAATATAAAAAAAATTAAGGTGATAAAATAAATATATAATTTAAATATATTTTAAGATATTATTTTATGTAAATTTTAGAGAAAAATAGAAAAAAATTGAATATATATATATATATATATATATATATATATATATATATGGTTAACCAGTACTTAAAAACCTAAACCGTAATCATTAACTAATATATATATATATATATATATATATATATATATATATATATATATATATATATATGGTTAACCGGTACTTAAAAACATAAACCGTAATCATTAACAAAAAATATAAAAATTAAAAACCATAACAGGATCCATCAAATCGGTTAATGTTAAAATCAGTTCAGTTTCAGATCGATTTTACGGTTAACCATATTTTCAATTTTTTTTGTTCACACCTCGTTAAAACGTTATTGTTCCTAATTAAGTTTAAATTATTATTATTATTATTTTTTTTTTTACCTTTGAGAATTCGATGAATTAAAGTGAAAGACGGTTCATCTTTCAATTCTTTCTTCAAGGTTTTTTTCATTCTTCACATGCATACCGTGAACAAGCTTCTTCAGAGACTTCATTAAGGAAAATACATCTATTCTGATTTAAATTCAACTTTGAAATTGGAATTCTAATTAATAAAAACAAGATAAAATTGATTTCCCAAATTTATCGGTAAATGATTGACTCTCAAAATTAAATGGCTTTAAGTATTATTAATATTTATGAATGTATTATTTTCTGTTCGCGAGAGCCAATATGTCACATTAGAAAAAGCCAAATTTACTTTCAAATTATGTAAAATAGTATCAATTTATCCTTAAATAATATTTTGCTTCAAAAATGTGCCAATTATTATTAAATTGGTTTACATCTGCTCATTATTGATACCAAATTTGCTTATATTTAGCATTAAATGGTTCATATTTATTTTTATTTGTTATTAACAAACGGTCTATATTTGCTATTGTCGTTATTACTTATTAGTAGGGTAGATGTGAATCATTTGACATTAATTTAGCCATATTTAAAAAAAAAATTTAAAGCAAATTTATATGATTTTGCTTAATTTGGAAACAAATTTGAGACTTATTCTTAATTTTTTTTTTTTTGCTCTGTATAACACTTTATCTTAACATTGTATGTTAGGCATGGTTCTTTAATAAAATTATAGAGCTTAGACAAGAATCCATGCAATTTTTCAAGTGATTAATGAATGATTTTTGGAAGCTAAGTGCCATTATAAGGACATCATTTTCCCAACAAATTTCCAGTTCTTGTTATTATTCTATTCTCATTATCAATTATGTCTTTCTTCTTTAAAAACAAGAAATGTGCAATTTGGTCCTCCATGGCCAAGAAAACACTATTGGTTTCTAACAACAATAGATCGCTTGTATTGCACTCACTACTTCTAGTTGGTATAGAGTCCAAACCAAGTAAACCCAAATTTTATAACTTCTAAAAAATCAATAGTTTTCCTAACTTGGGTATATATATATATTGGACATTATAGCAGTAGAATTTCATTTACGAAAAATTACAAATATTTCTCGGATCTATCACTTAAATTTCAATTAGACATCTAATGTATAAAATTGACAAATTGGTCTCAATTTTAATTTTATGGTAGTTTTAATATAAATTCTCTGCTATCTTATATGTTCAAAATTAATGGAATGATAAGTTAGACAACAATCTATAGGACTCGCTATGCATATTTGTCAATGCTTAAATAGAATGATCGATTTGTTTAGTGTCATACATTGAAAGTTTAATTGAAATTTAGACGATAAATTATTAATATGTGAAACTGTATGTTAAGGTGTGTGTATATATATATATTGTGTATGTTAACAAATCTAAACGTGTCTTGTAATGTAGAGAAATGCAAAAAGAAAAATTAAAAAAAAAAAAGGAAAAATTGAAGCATTTAAAGAAATACACATAATAAGTTATGGCTTATAGTGCAAGAGAGGCAAGTAAAGAGGTAGGAGCCCACTGTAGAGAGAACTTGAACAAAAAGAAAATATAATTTAATATAGTATAGTTTTAATTAATTAATTAATTAATTATAGTTGGGTTAGAGACACTGTAGTAGGCTGATTATAGCACTTCCACTGTTCCACCTACTTTGGATTGTTGCATGTCTAAAGTACATACAAGTGTTGGATCTGTTATTAGGTTAAACTTCACTATTCAACCCCAGAAAATTCCTTTTTTTTTCTCCAAAATTTGTTAAAATTATTTTATTTAGCCCCTTGATTGATTTATTTTATTCAATGAAGTCTTCTTATATCTCTACCTTCTGATCTATTAAACCTTTATTTAATGGAAAATAAATTAGAGTTGCTTAGAAAATCAATGTGAATTAAATTATTATAATTTTTAGAGTTTTTTTTATATTAATTCGTTACGTTTTCAATTTTTGTTAGTCTGAATCCCTAAAAAATAAAAATACTAATTACTTATTTTTTGTTTTATTCAAATAAGGGCATAATGTAGAATTCAATTAAATAAAAATTCATTTGCAACCCAATAGATAAAATAGAATGATACGAGTCATTTTTTCAGAGATTTCTATTTAAATATTTTATTGTGAAATTTTTTTATGCAAATCTAAATTAATCAGACTAATACATTTTAAATAACATATGTTTATGCTAAAAAAATTAACTTGCAAAAGGCTAAACAATATGTTACAAATTGAAGTAGCTAAAACTTTATAGTTAAATTACATAACCATCACTTGTAACCCAAAAAACATTAATATGTCTCTCTCTTTCTCTCTACCAAACCAAACCCATTTAATCTTGGCTTATTGTACGTGAAATTATAATAACTTTGGTATAAAGCTAGCACCACCACACCCAATATAACAAACTCAATTAGCCATGGCTACATAGCTTAGCTAGGGTTTCATTTTTATTTTTGTGTTGGTTTTGATGAATTAGAGAAAAATGAGAGATAGAATGGAAAGATTTGTTCTTCTTCCTTTCTCTATTGGTTGTGTTTCTGAATCAAGTGTTGCTACTATTGGTGTTCATAACCATTCTAGAAGACCTAATAATAAGCCATCTCCATTAAGTCTGATCTCTTTTCTCTTTACTTTCTTTCTGTGAATTTTTGTTTTGTATATATATGTGTTTGTATGCTTACTTTCTGTTTGTTTCTAGGGAAAAAAGAAGAGGATGAGGAAAGCTTGTCAAGTACCGAGAGTATGAAGAGTTCCATAAGAAATGTTGCTCTCTCAAAGCCTAACGTATCCACTGGATTTCACAGGCTTGTCAAGGGTTTCAAGACCTTCTCTCAGTTATTCGGTGAGTTCCATTTTTTTAATATAAAGATTGGATATTTGAAACTTACTTTCTCCTCCTTTCAGATTCGTGCCAAATCGATTCATTAAAAAAACGAATTTTTTTTTCTAAATGTTCAAAAATATATTTCATACCATTCGATATTATTTATATCTATTTTGTATTTTTAGAAAAATCATTCAATATTTAAAATCCTCTGATCTTAACTAATTCGGATCTATACTAGACAAATCCATGAAAAAAAAAAACTCCATTCCAAACATTAAAAAATGCTCTATACCATTCGATATTATCTACACCTATTTCATATTTTTGGTATAACTATTTAATATCTAAAATTCGCTGGTCTTGACCTATAAAGAAGACAAAGTATCCATTTTCAAATATTTAAAAATATTCTATATCCAAAATTCTAATCATAAATCTCATATTATTATTATTATTATTATTATTATTATTATTATTATTATTATTATTATTATTATTTGACAATCATATTAGAAATTATTATATGCTTACAATATATATATGTTTTTTCTTTATTTTGAAAATTGAAGTGTATGAAGAAGAAATAGAAGAGCTTGAAATGGAAATAGGGGTTCCAACAGATGTGAAGCATGTGACACATATAGGATGGGATGGAACAGACTCAATGCAAGGATGGGATAGTTTGATTTCTCTTCATCAATCTCCTAATTCTTTAAACCGCTTTGATCTTTCTGCAAAACCTGATCCTCCTTCACCTCTTGTTAGGCCTTCCTCTGCTTAATTTGCATATATATATATATATATATCGTTTAATATGCTTCGTAATTCATAGCTCTTTGTATTTAAACCAAAACCCAATTTGCAATATATGTTCTTAATTTCTTTCCTTGTTGAACCTTTATTAAGTGGATTTATTAATATGCATGCGTGAATGAATCTTTCTACTCTTTGTTAGTGTTTTTCTTTTTTTAATCTTCGTGATTATATATACGACAAATTCATTTTCTTTTTTTTCGATTTAATTTTTATTTTTATCATTAACTGATTCTATATTTATTTTTTCCAAAAAAACTCTCGAATTCAATTCTTATAAATGGTGAAAATCAACACTGCATGCGACTTCAATTTGGATAGTATTTGTTAAATTAATCCAGATAACGAGTTTTAAGATAAAGTCGGAATACTTTCCGGATCAAAATATGAAATAATAAAGATAAAACTAGAAAATATTCCAAAAATTTTTACCAATTATTTGTTAAATTTTTTGTAATAAATTAAAAATATATTTTTTTAGTTGTTTATTATATGACAAAATACATGAATGCATGAATATCTTGATTTTTCAAGATATAAGTATTTAAATCATTACGTGATTTTTTTAATGTGATATATCTTTTTTAACAAATGCTTAAAAAATAAAAAATGTTAAAATAATTTTATTTTCTTTTCATCCTAAACTTTTCAAGGTTAACCGACACTATCTTAGAGGATTGTAATTATTTATATTATTTAATTCAATTACCATTTAAAGGATTGTAATTATTGATATTATTTAGTTCGAGTTCGGTCTTATAAATGGTTTCAAGAGAAGTTTAATTATGACTCATGTATTAACTGCAGATAATTAAAATTCACTACATAGATCAATTCAGCTCAAACTCAATAATATAAATAATTATATAAAAAATGAATTATTCTTAATTATGCAATTGAATAAAATGTTTCACATTCCAATCTATATTATTGGATTGATTCATTATGAATCCAATTAAGTAAAGTTCATTTTTATATTAATAACTCTTAAAGAATTTAGATATTACCACCCTATCAATTATTTTCTTTTAGAGTAAGTAATTAGTAAAATATATGGGATCAATCATATTCGGCATTATCATTATGGAGACGCAAAGGCTAAGAAATGGGAAAAGGAACACACAATCCAATATCATAGGCTTTACAACGCAATATCCTTTTTTTTTCTTCTTTTTTTTAAAGCAAACTTATATGGAATTTGGTAAGTAATATATATATATTAAAAATTTAATACTTTCGGATTAAGGGTCATTAATAAAAAGAAAACAAATATCAAGATTTTCGTAGATTGAAATTTAAAAATTTCAAAAAAAAAAATTGGAGATTTAATCTCAATATATTTAAGATTAAAGTGATTTTTGATTTTTTACTATTAAACTTTTCGAAATGGTCATAAAATATTAATACACTTTTTTTAACCTTTAAAATTAAGTTTCAAAATAGAGCATTTTTTGTAGTTATATTTTTTAAAATAGGTAATTTTGGACCTTAAATTTTTCAACATGGACGTACAGTGACGTTTATTTATTTTTAACTGAAAATTTGAATAGTAAAAAAATTATCTTAACCCACAAAATTAATATATGGCCAGCAAAAGAACCTTGGATAACCTACCAACACTGAATTACCTACCAACATCATATCCTATGTTCGGTTTACTGTATTCTACATGAGATAGTATAATATAACATATATTAATATGCATACAATATTTAAAAAAAAATTGAAAAATTAACGTAAAAATAATATAATACATTACGGAATCCATTATCCCACTTACTAGGAAGATAATAATACACAGTTAACACATGGTTTTGTGTAATGCAGTGTTAATAAAATATAGAGCCGAACTGATGGAGATGCTTATCATAATTTAATAAAATGGGGTAGCATGAAATTGGTAATTGTTCAAAAAGATACAATTTACTTTACTTTACTTTGGTAGCAAATTGGAATTTCTACTTAGCATTTATTAACCTTATAAAGATTGGGACGTAAAGAAAATAATTTTATTTCAATCTTTCTGATATTTTGAAATATTTGTTAAAAAAATGTATCCCACAAAAAAAAATTAATTATCTATATCTTGAAAAATCAAGATATGCATATATTGATATAGGATTAAAATATGCATTTCTATACTTTCTCAGATAAGAAACAACTAAAAAATTTTAAAAAATATTTTTTTAATTTATTACAAAAATTTTGACAAATAATTAAAAATAAATTCCGGAATATTTTATAATTTTATCTTAACTATTTTATATTTTAATCAAAAAAATATTTCAGCTTTATCGTAAAATTTTTTATCTTCATCGATTTAACAAACGCTATCTTAGTAGATCCCATCAAATATCTTGAATTGAAGTTGGGAAATAATAATAATAAAAGGTTACTTATTAATTTATATTCACGTTCATGTTTCATTATATTTTTTATTTCTTAATAAAAATTTGATGTATGTTTCAAAATAATTATGTTTAATAATAATAATAATAATAATAATAATAATAATTTTTTTTTCTAAATTAATGACAGTAAAAATAATTTTATTTTATTCTCTTTAATTTTAATATTTTAAAAAATTAATACAGTATAATATTTTATAGTAAACACATTATAAAAATTATAGATCAACATAATTTTTTATCAAATATTATAAATAATAATAAAACGATAATGTTTAAAAACAAAAATTAAGAATTCTAAAAACCGGCTGAAAAGTAAAAAACTTAACTTGTTAAATCAATTTCCCAATGGTCTAAGCGGTGACGAAAGAAAATATACGTCTTTGACTTCTAAAAGAAAATTTTCTAGATTTTACGTATACATGAAATAAAATTTTCTAGACTTTATTCGAAATGTCCAACTTAATTTATGACCAATTTACTCTAATTTGAAACAAATTTAATAAGAGTAAAACGAATAATTTATAACAAAATAAATATAAGACAATTTTTTTTATTTTCAAATAATTATAATTGTCATTTACAATTAGATTTTTAGTTTTATTAACTTATCCAAAACCTGAAGTAAAGTTTTTGAGATAACCTTAAAATTAGTTAGATTAAACTATAAATTATCATCAGTCATTCGATTAATTCCGGATCAAATTGAGTTTCGTATATCATTTTAGGATTTTTTTCTAAAAATTATTTCTTTAACCAACACTTAATTTAGCATAAATTAACAGAACTACAACATATTCATCACAATTTATGACTGGCTGCAACCATCGAGAGAATGAAGAACAAATTAATTACCATCAATCAATTAACAATAAAATTGCAGATTAAATAATACCAAACGAAATAACTGTAGATGAAGCCTTCAATTTTTTTTCCTGTGATTAAATTGCTATAAATATCAAATTTCTAGAATTAATCAATAATTTGTGATAATTATATTCTATTTTATGTATATCAAATATACTTTTTTTAATGACTTTCTTCTAAATTCTACTGATCAACCAATATTATGAATTTTTATCTAAATTTCAAAGTCATTTTACACTAAATTTTATGATTAAAAAACAAAAAATAAGAAAAAAAAAGATTTTGGAAGTTAAATAGATAATAAATTGGCACAAAAAAAGTATTAATGATATTTAATATTTATTCTAAAACAAACTAATCATAGCTAAGCTAAAATTAAAGTAATAGGCACAAAATTAATAGGATGCTTTTGCTTAGTGGTGTTCTAGAATTTTTAAGGTAGTGGGGTCAAACACTAATTATTATTTAATTTTGGGTAATTCTCTCACTAAAAAGAGTAATTTAAAAAAAAAATTTCTACATACGTACCAAAAAATAGGAATGAGCATGAATCGATTAATCAGTTTATAAACAAAAAAAGTTAATCAGTCCATTAATATTGATTTTTAAAAATCACTAATCATTAATCAGTTTGTTATATTTGGTTAACCAATCATTCAAATTCAATTTTTTAATTTAGTTAATCAATATTTTTCTGTTAACCATTAAATTTTATAACATAAAATTATATAAAAAAGCTAGATAAAATTCAATAAATTTCAAATGTATAAATTAATTTAATATAAAAATTATGAAACAAATATAATTTGCTAGCCAAAATTCATGTTGTATAAATTAATAGCTAATATAATAAAATATATTTGATATTTATTAAAAATTACTATATTTTATTCTAAGTCAAATAAAATTTTGAATAATATTAAATGTTATAAAATATAAAAAAATTTGTAATTAAATGCTATTAAGTAAAATATAAACATCAATATATGATAAAAAATAACATATATAAAAGTTAATCGGATATTATATATAAATATTACTCCCTCTGTTTTTTTTATCTGTCACATTTGAATAAAATCAAAATTCTATTTATTTGTTATTTTTACATTTTCATTGTAATTTAATTTATTTTTTTTAATTTATTTTTCTTTTTCAATAAAGTTAGAACCAATCAGATTTGATAATTTAGTTTTAATCACGTAATTTAATATTAAATTTAAATCTATTTATTATTTCTTAATTCTAGTGAAAATAACAAAAGTAACTGATAAAAAAGAAACAGAATGAGTACTATATAATAAAAAAGAATGATATAATATAAATTTAGTTTAAAATATTATATAAATTTTATAGAAAAATATAAAAAATTAAGATATAAAAATAAAACTATAATTCAAATATATTTTAAAATATTATTTTATATAAATTTTAGAGATAAATAAAAAAATGTAGATATATATATGTGTGTGTGTGAACTGGTTAACAATGAACTAACGGTTAATCAATACTTAAAAATCTAAATCGTAATTATTAAAAAATATAAAAATTAAAAATCATAACTAAATCTATCGAATTGGTTAATTCATAAAAATTGGTTAGATTTCGAACGAATTTTACGGTTAATCATATTTTTGATTTTTTGCTAATCCCTATCAAAAAGATTATTTAAAGAAGATACAAATTGATAATTTTTTTTTTATTCCTTAAAATTGTAGAAAGTCCATAATTGAATCTAATTTTAGATAAACAAAATATAAAAAATTTTGAATTTTTTTATTTACCAAATATTTATTTATTTATTTATTACTAATTCAAAAAAATCAAAATCAAGGTCCTAATTCAACTGCCCAACCCCACTTTGACTTTCCTCCCCTTCTTCCCTCCGCACTTTCCACCACCGCCCTCAGTTTTTGAAAAATATAAATAAAAAAAATAGTAAAGAAAAGATTATTTATTTTTATTTAAATAAAATAAAGTAAAACTAAATTAAAGATTTTCGTTTCCTCTTCAAACACTGATGCTACACAAAATCTTCGAATTCGAATCGGAATCTGAATCCTTACGGAAAACGACCTCGTTTCGCGCTTTTCTCCTTTTATATTCATACCCTTCTTTTCAATTTCTCTATAATTGAAAAAGATGGACTCTTTCTTTTCTTGTTTGTGATCTTTCTCTGGTTTTTTTTCTTTGAAGGGCAAGTCTCTCTGTAATTAAAGAGAAGGCTTGTTGCTGATTTTTTTGGGTGTAATTTGAAGAGAAACAAACATTTTGCAATGGGTTTGATTTTTGAAAGCAGTGACAAAGACGATAACGTCTTGGTTCCTCCGGCGAATTTCTCGATGGTTGAAGATGGTATTTTCCGATCTGCATTACCTCAACCTGAGAATTTCTCTTTCCTTGAAACTCTTAATCTCAAATCAATTATGTGAGTAAATTATTCTCAATTTTGAATTTTTTTGTTTTGAATCGTACGATTCTTTAATGTGAACTGAATTAGAATATTAGTTTTGGTTTTGAGATCGTTTAAAGATGCGTCGTTTGATTCCCGAGAAAATCAAGGAAGTTTCTTTCGATTTTTTTTTTGTGTTTTTCTCAACGATTATTTGTATTGACCCAAAAAATTTTCTTCTTTTTAATAATATTTTGACTTTGTGGATTATATTATTGGAGCAGATACTTGTGTTTCAAGCCCTACCCGGAGGAGAATATGGAGTTTCTTCGGGCTCATAACATTAAACTGTTACAGTTTGGAATTGAGGGAGGGAAGTCGGTAATGTCTTTTTTCTCTCCTTTACTTCTTGAACATTTGAAATATTTGATCTTTCTCCTCTTTCAAATACAGAATATATTATGGTTTCTTGGTTTTGTTATTCTACAAATTTGACTGTGAGCTCTTTGTGCACTCTGTGTGTACTATGGCCTATTAGTTACTATATTGAAACCCCCTTTTCATCCTGATATAGGCAGAATATATAGGAGCTTAAGAAATTGTGGTTAATATAGCTTCTTCGATAAAGGTTGTTTTGGCATTATCTTGATCAGATGTTGTTTAGTTCACTGATGGCTCTGATAAACATATTAGTGAGCAGTCTGATAACATTTGTTGAAACAAGTCCTTTTATTCTATGGCATGATAGTTTATTTGATATAATTCCTTTTGTTATTGAATGATAGTTTAACTATGATATTAGTTTAATTATGATTGTTCCCAATGCTTCCTTGCAACTTGCTTGATAATACTATTTTTTTTGAAAGGAGTACATTATCTACAGTTTTTTTTCCTCTCTGTTGCTGATACCATTGTCTATCATAATTTGCATTGCAGGAATCTTGTGAATCTGTTCCGAAACACACTATCATGGAGGCTCTAAAGGTCTTAATTGGTACTGAGTTATATAATCCTCGAGTCAATTTTGAGATTTCTTTAATTCCTCTCTCCCCCTTCACTAGCTTTTTGCATGTTACATTACTTATATGTGTTTGCTGATGTTTCCAGATGTGAGGAATCATCCAGTTCTAATTCATTGCAAACGTGGAAAGGTATGTTAAATTGAATCGAATTTCTTTACCTATTGCCTTTGTTTAACTGTCTGTTCCTAGAACCATGTCTTATTTGTGATAATCTTTGGTGCATGGCCAATTGTACACTTCCAAGATCAATTTGCAAAACTCATATTAGCTTTTAGTGATCCTTATCACTCTTGCTATCATAGTATGCATGCTTCGCCATTAATTTGGAAAACTTCCATGTACACC
Organism: Excoecaria agallocha; assembly: GCA_037975025.1. Lineage (NCBI taxonomy): Eukaryota > Viridiplantae > Streptophyta > Magnoliopsida > Malpighiales > Euphorbiaceae > Excoecaria > Excoecaria agallocha. Next base: position 54,261,527 of record CM075807.1, on the reverse strand, counting down.
ATTAGGGAAAGTTGAAACCTACTATCTCATTTGATCTGGGATTTTGTTCCTCCTCTATTAGTCAATTATTATTGGTTAATCAAGACTTAAGAAAAATGTTCTCTTTAGCTTTTGTCTGTTCTAATTTGTAGGATGGCTATAGAATAAAAGTTCGGTGGCTGCTGCTATTGTGCTTTTGAAGCTTTTAGGAATGTATAACCAACTAGTGTTATTTACAATAATCGAATACATCCCTTGGCCTAAGTACCTCTACCTAGGGTTGCATATTTCTCTTATGTATTTGCTGGTTAATTGTAAGAGTTATTTGATACATTCGAATGCATATTTATTCTGGGTGCAAAATTTCGTAGTCCACAAAAGAAAGCCATTGTCGATTTCACTTGATAAGTTTTTCGATTAGTTTCTAACCTCCATACGATACTTTTCTCACCTTCTGACTTATTCTATTTCTCATTGCAGCATCGGACAGGTTGTCTTGTTGGTTGCTTCAGAAAATTGCAAAGCTGGTGTTTGTCACCTGTGTTCGATGAATACAGGCATTTTGCTGGGATGAAATCAAGGAATGCTGATCTGAAGTTCATAGAAAACTTTGATGTTATGTGTTTGAGGCAGTGTCTTTACAGCATCATCTATCATTACCAAGGATATGGTTCCAACAAGAGGCGTTTACTTTACGAAGAGGAGAATATCCAGAAGCCCCAAATTAAGTCCAATTGATCTGGAACTGGAACCGTATTTTAGTTTGGTTCCTAAAGACAATCGTTTAGTCTGATTTCCCATTTTATACAACAGCTTCAATTATCAGTACTCTTAGGTGAATTCTTTCGTTTTTCTCGTTATACACATACGTACAAGGGAGAGGCATTGCCACATTGGTGATGACAATGGTTGATCTTTCTTTTTTTTTTTTTTTAGTTGTTTAGTAGTTTTTCTGTAATATAAAATGATCAAAGGCTGGATCTAGTCTTCATATTTGCAAGGTTTTCTATGTTGTAAACCTTTTTTAAGTATAAAAACTTAATTCGGCCTATTGTATCATAGTAGAGTTTGATGGTGTTTATATTAAATAATTAATAATCTAGTTCAATATATATAAATGGTTTGCTAAATTTCTTATGTGCCATGTTATCTTTTACGATGTGAAAGTTTTCCTTTTCTACGCACACTTGAGAACGAATTATAACATCTTTTTCTAAAAGAGAAATAACTTTCTAATAGTGTTATTGTTCGGAATAGGCCTCGTTATTTGTAAAATGAAAAATAAACATTGGAGAAGATGATAATATACCCTTATTTTGAGCAACTTTGTATAGATCAATTTACCTCTAAGATTTTAACTTTCTACAGAGGGCACATTGAGCAATTTGATTTTTAAAATGATGATTTTTTTAGTTGACTGCTAACGTGTAATGGCCTCAACACCGGGTTAGCCGTGAATAGTATTTTCCGGCAGTGTATAGGGTTTTCCGGGCCCGAAAGGACACCCGAAATCCGAAAATATTTTATTTGATCATTGGGAAGTATTGGTCACGGTGACCTCGGGGTTGAAATTTGAAGTGAAATTAAGGTTATTTGGGCCTCGAAAAGTTAAAAATACGAAAAAGGTACCGGGTCGGTTTTGGTTTGACCGAACTTTGACCTAATTTTAAAAATAGTAGATGGACTTCAAAAATTGTTAAATTTTACAGTTATTCATGAAATTTCATGAAGAATATTTTGGTAAAAACAAATAAGTGTTTCGGTGATTTTGACAGTTTTTGAATCGGACTGACCGGTTTGAATCGGACCGGACACGGACTCTGATTGAGCCGAAAATTTATGTACAAGCTATTTTTGATGAAATAAAGCTAATGGTACTATTTTCGGAATGATATGATGTCTGGAAGGGAGAAAACCGGTTTGGGCCATTTGCCTATATATATATAGGGATTTGGGGTCAAAATGTAATAAGGGAAAGAAAGAAGAAAAAAAAAAAAAGAATGGAGAGAGGAAGAATCGGGGAAGGGCGTGGCTGGGGAGGAAGACCGGTGAAGCCAACCACCGGAGCCATCATCGGCAGGCCGGCGTCCACCGTGCGGCTTCGTCTCCGTGCGCCGGCGTCCTCGACCCACCAACGGCAGCGCCGATCACCTCCTTCTCTCTCTCTTTTCTTCTTATTTTCCTTGGCAGCGCCTTCCTCTCCTTGCTCCGGTGATCGGTGACGGTTTTTGGAGTCACGATCAGCACCGAAGACTCCGTAAGGTGGAGGCGACTCCTCCCGTTGCTGCCTCTCCTCCCCACTCGCCGGCAGCAGGGAGATCGGGGAGGGTGACGGCGGGAGTTTTAAACTCCGATCCCGGTGAACGACGGCCGTTTTGGGGCGCGTGAGCGACGTCAGGAAGTCATCGGTAGCGTGATCTACCAGTTGACGGCCTCGGTGCTTCTCCGGCGGAGCTCCGGCCACGCGCCGGCGAGGCTCCGGCGAGACTCCGGTGACCAGAAAAATGGAATTTTCGACACCGACGGGTATGTGACTATAAAATCCTTCAATTTCTCTTAATCTTACTGAATTTTGCCTTTAATTGTAATTAGAGAAAAATATTGAATTTAATATCAATTATTTGAGTTAATGTGTAATTGTTTAATTATATGTTAATTAAGCTTAAATTTGACATGTAATCTAACACTACAAGAAAAAGATTTATTAAAGACCACAGTTTATGGACCGGTCAGTTTTCTGGTCTTTAAAAATATACCAATAAGGACCAGTTTTTTATATGGTCTTTAATTTTTAATTCAGTCCATATTATTTGTGATGGTATAAAAACCGGTCCTAAAAATTATTAATTTCTGGTCCTTAAAATAACCAAATTTGGGCGGGATAAACTCGCGCACTCCTAAAATGTCAAAAGAAAAAACCATCCCTTCTCTCACGAAACCCATTTGCTCATTTGCTTTGTTTTTTGTTTTCTTTTTCTAATAAAACTTTCTCTGCCCTAACAGATGGGTTTCACTTGATTGAGACTCCATACCGGCATTGCATCAATGGATACTTCTTCCTCACTTCACTCTCGACACCTCCGATACAACTTGCTCCCCCATAGACAGCCCCGAGATGATGTGCTCTACCATCAACAGCTGCTGCGAAGACGTTCCTCGCTAGAAAAGAACGACCATATTAGGGTTCTTGATTCCAATTATACACAAATCAGAGTGAAAGCAAGCATTTTGTAAGGTTTGAGATTTGAATTTCGTTTTCTTATTTTTAATTAGTCATAAAACATAGGTTCGTTTTTCTCCTTGTATTTCCTTGTTCTTCTAGTCTTGCTTTTGTGTTTTGGAGACTCTGTAAACCTTTTCTGCATAATCGTTCTCACTTCTGTGTATCGAGCAATTTGGCTTATGGTTCTAGTAGTCAACCTCAGATTTCTGGTGCGTTTCTTTTCGTTGGATTAGGAGCTTATTTAGCAAATGGCTGTTGGTTGGTCCCTTAATCTTCATGATTTCAGCTTTGTTTCCTGGGTTTTTCTCTTGGTGTTTTTGATAAGGGGCTCTATTTACGGTGGTTTTTCTGCTACATAAGGGCGCCATTGTTTGATTGTTTCCTGCTGCAAATTGGTTTCTTCTACCCAAGGATTGCTTTGTGTATCTGATGATGGGAATTTTTCTTCGGCCACTGTTCGTATTATTTTGCCTACCACTCTGTTTTTATGGGTTTTTTTGGTTTTATCTATGTTCTGGTTCTCTTCAAGTTACTAGTTCTCTTCTTTGGTCTGTTACTTTATTTTTGCTAGGGATGGTTGTTTTTATCATGTTCTATAGTAATTATAGGAATTCTCTATTCTTACACCTATATATTAGTGTGTATATGCACAAAGCATTCCTTGTTGTCATGATTTGACTATGAGATAGCTGTGTATATCTGCGCATCTAACCATGGCCCATTTGACTTCCTCATTGCAAAGCTTGATTTCTGCTTCTTGGATGAAGCACCTAACGTACAAATTCATCAGGAAGCCAATTAATTGTGATGGCAAAGGTTGTTTATTAAATACTCCTATATGTATCTCTATTCAATTTTATATATGTATTAGTTTTGTGATTATGGAGCCACTAAAAGTTGGTGTTGTAGTGCCTCGACAAAGGATCTATGGGGTATGCTTCTAGGAAGATTATTTGTTGGAACAGGAATGGGTATCAGTCCACTCGGTAAATAAATTTGATGCTTTATGAGTTTTTTTTTGTTTGATTCTAATTGGCGGCAGGTGCCAATGGGGAATGCTTTTTGTATCCCTCATCTGTCTTCTTTTCCTTTTTTTTTCCGTCACTCTCTTTCTCTCTCTCATCTGCTACTTGTATCTATGTTTTGTTTTGGCCTACAGATCAGTGGACAATTAAAATCTTTGTAGATTGTTGCAAGCTTAACAGCTGAACAAGATGGTGAAACTAGGAAAGCTGCTTCAAATACGCTTGGTACTAGTTATAAGATTCTTTGTATGTCATGGGTTATTTATGATTGTAAATTTAGAAATGAAATCCTCTTTTATACTCTTTGTTTTCATTTATTTTTTATTTCTTTCTTGTGCGAATCAAGATCTGGTTTCTGTTATTTGGTGGAATTCTTAACATTGAAATTGTTTTGATGGGTGTGGGGCTTAACCTGACAAAGAGTTAACAGATTTCATGGAATCATTTTGGTTCAAATGATTCATAATCGATACTATTTATTTGGCCTCAATTTTACACATGCTATGATTGAACCTATACTTATGAATGTTGGCATGGGAATTGAAGATGCCAAGAATTTTTGTCTGGGCATGACATGTGAAGGGTTGGCATGTGAAGTCTTTGAAATATTTTGCTCCACCGAAAGTGCTTTGGAAGTTTATGGCATGCATTGATTATTTGGCAGGTAATGGCATGCATGAATCACCGAAACTAAATTTGTTTTGCATAATGGCATGCTTTGGAACAAGTGGCTATATGTTGGAATGGGCGGTTGCGGTAAGAATTCTTTTGCATAATCATCGTTAAGTTATACATATAAATGGGCAGTTGCAGTAAGAATTCAAATTAGTTGACTTTAAATGGGCAGTTATGTCACTTTGCTAGTGCATCTTTTGCTTTCATTCAAGTATTTGAGGGTCTGTAGTTGATTCTGTTAATTTAAATTGGTGAATTGAGTAAGGAGTTCTTCAGTTCCATACAATTTCCAATCTGCTAGTAATTTTTACTTTGCTGCAATTGAATTTATATTGTTTTTTACATGGTTAGACACTTGTTCTTTGTTGCCAGGTTTATCTTTGGTACACTCTCAATCTTGTAACAGGTGGAACAACTGCCAAAATCATGGTTTCTACCAAAGATTAAGCACTAGAACTATGGTGAGAATCATTCTTTTTTCTGCATTATGGACGGCTTTTTTCAGACCAAACAAGAATATTAATTGGCAGTTAGCAATTTATGTTTGTTGATATAATACAAAAATGGGATCTTTCCATGCCTAATACATACTCTATTTTGGTATGTTTAAAGGGCAGATAAGATGAGTTTTCAGGTGTACATTACAGTAGGAATTAGCCACAGCAAATGCAGCACATTTTGATAGAATGGAGGGCTGAGATCCTGCCATGTAGGTATGGCCTTGTAATAGGAAACAACACAAGAATAGAGTTAAATGATTGTTAGATAACAGTATATAATATTTCTTGGTAAATATGTTGGTCTGGCTGAGAACTTTCTGAAACTGAAGTTATCATAATGTATAGCTTTCCAAATAGCTTTCTTTGTAAAATTTAACGAATTAATTTGCTCTTTCTTTTGAGATTTTACTCTTTGTTACTCCAAAATTAATACAAATCTTCTATTAAATTAAATTTCTCAAACTCTTACAATTTTCACAACTTTTACTTTTTTAAATACTCTATGGAGATGGGAGGATGAAATTCAGAACTAGTCAAATAGAAAAGTAATTACCGTGTTTGAATGAAATTCAGAACTGGTCAAATAGAAAAGTAATTACCGTGTTTGAACTAGTTAGATGTAATTTTCCTTATAGTTGGTTAATCTTTATAGAAAGTTATTTTTGAATTTAAAAACCATAGTAATAAAAAAAAACTACCTTTTGTCACAGAAAAAATATGTACTTAAAATACTTTCCACCAGAAACATAAAATGTTCATACTTAAATAATACTACCAAAATGAACAACTTCCCTTTCACCATTAAATAACGACACAGCAGTACAACACCAAACAAGTAGCAGTGGTAAAGAAACAGAAAATGTTCAAACTTAAATAATATGTTTGGTTGTTACAGCTTTAGATTACTCTAACTAGGTCCTTATCTCTCTTAAGCTTATAGATTTTGCGAGATATGCCTCACATGAAACAGTGTTGCTTATTTTGTGCCATTCTAGTATATGCTCTGCTCTGCAGTGGTAAAGTTGCACCATCACACACGGTTTGAAACTACCATGTTTTCATGGACTAGGTCCAATGTAGAATTATTATGTTAGAATTAAGTCTCTTGTTACCCATATTATCATAACTGCAGCCCCCCTCTACCCCTCTTCCTTACCCAAGGATGCTTTAGTTGTTCCCTCGTGTTCTTAGGTAGCTGCTACTTGTTTGAGGCTACAGATTGACTGCCATTTATGATAGTTAGAGAGTCACCTGCAGATGATTGCGTGTGATTGAGTTGCAGGTCCACTAAGAATCCGAGCTGCAAAAGCAATTGGTTTTATTGACACGATGATTGAGTATTCATTGGCCAATGCACCCTTGCAAAAAGAACTATCAGCAGGTAATCTAGTAGACTTGCTTAGTGTTAATACTTTTTATCTAATTCATATTTATTACATTTACCGAGTTGTTTAATTAAATGGAACAAATGAAGTGGGAAATACAGCAGCCTTCTTGGCATCTCCACTGGCATCAGCCATCACAGGTGCCGTTATTTATGTAGACAATGGTCTGAATGCGATGGGCATGGGGCTTGACAGTCCAATACTGAAAGACCTCAACATCCCGAAATACTATAGTTGAATAATCGAACTCCAAACTTTTTTATTTAATTACATTCGAATGGCAATTATTCGCGAGGTAACAGCTCTGCTTGCTTGCTAAGACCCCAAAAGACATAAATATTGTTGCTGTGTTTGTTTGCTTTTGCATCTCAACCGCACGATTCCTAATTTTCTGGCTCTGTATTCCATTTTTAAGGTACGGTTTCTCTCTTGATCATCTCGGCTTTGATAATTTGCAACGTTTTTATTTTTTGCTCTTTTGATTGTTTGATCATGAGAATTTGTTGATTTATTTTTTTCTATCTGTTTGTTTGAACACTGTCCTGGACAAGCCGTGTGTAAACTTTTGTTTGAACGCCATGGATTTCATGTTAACAAGCTTTGGCAGACTAAACTTATCCAAGCATGAGAACTTTTCAACTAAACACTGTTTGTTCTTAAAAAATGTACTGCTCTTGAGAACATTTTGTTGCAGGCTACCGACACAGATATTTCAGCCTTGGTTGAAATTGATGTCAAATGTACTGCTGTCAACTTCGTCAACCAAACCAGGTCTGTGATTAATCTGACATTACTATACTGTTTTAGCTTGCTTTATGTTTTATGGTTGATATGCCATAGCTCTGATAACTATTGGAGTTTTCTACTTTGTGGGGTATGTTGTGAAGTTTAAACTAGATTACTAGTTAATCACAAACATGTCTTTTTAACACCATTCAGTGAATTAACTTTGAAGCCTTGAAAACAACTCTCTTGTAAACAATATTCACCACTGATAATGATAACACCAGCCACTAATTTTTTTTTTGCTTTTCCCTTTTTACTTATTTGATCAACTGTTCTCAATGTTGATTACATTACTGCTCATTGAATGATTTAAAATTACATTAAGTTCTTATGCATTGGTGGTGTTTCTCAAAATCTGATTATCAAATTGATTTCAATGTCTTCTTCAGAGGGATTTTGTTCATCAATCTTGCAGCCTTTTTCATATATGTTGACTTTTTGAAGTGTAGATAGTTACACTTGGTGGAATTATATTTTTTTGAGGTTCATATGCTGACTTTTTGAAGTGTATATATTTACACTTGAAGGGCATATACTTTTTCTAAGGTTTGTTCTCAAAATATTTGTAGATTTAATTAATTATTTATAGTAGATTTATATATTTTCTGGCATAATCATTTTTGTTTCCTTATACATTTTGCAGTTTTTGGTATGGACAAAACATTGAAGTACAAAATTGAATACGAAGATTCGAAAGAACATTAGATTTTTGGCTAGATAGAGAAGCATTATCTTATTTTGTTATAGATTATTTTTTTTTTTTGCAAAGGGGCTGTATAAACAATACATTGATTTTTTGGATGATAATTCTATATACGTATCAATTACAAATTATCTATGAATATATTATATTATTAATTGTCTATACTTTTGAGCAATCTTAATTTGGATGCTCTAGTTGTGATACTAAATTAAAAATACAGGGTAAAAAGAATGGTCTCTAATTAAAGTTTTATGGTCTTTAATCTATCATATGGTCCTATGATTATTACTTTTAAGGATGGCATTTCCTTTCCTTATTTATATTTCAACGACCGGAATTTAGTATGGTCCTTAAAAATTTACTGTCAATATTACATTTTTAAGGACCGGATTTCTGGTCCATATTTATTGCAATGACCAGATGACTTACATTATTAAGGACGGTAAAGCCGGTCCTTAATACTAACTGGGACCAATTTTTATCCGGTCCCTAATGGTTTTACGCGATTGGATTTAAGACTGGTCCTTAAACATTTACGGTCGTTATTATATTTTTGTGGACCATATATCCGGTCCTTATTAACTCTAATGAGCACGTGACTTACATTATTAAGGACGGAAAAATTGGTCCTTAATACTATTTAGGGACCAGTTTTTTACCCGGTCCTTAAAACTTTTAAGGACCGGTAGATGTATCTCGTCCTTAATTATCATTAGCGGCGGAGCCTATAAGGACGGGATAGCGACCGGTTTTTCCCGTCCTTGTTAAGTTTTAGGGACCGGATTGGCACTTTTAAGGACCGTATTTCCCGTCCTTGAAAGCCTTTTTTCTTGTAGTGTAAGTTAAGAAAATTATTGGTATTATTTGAATATTTGTGAAATATGTATTGTATGTTAATAATTAATAAAATTAAGGAATTTTATTAATTATGCCTTAAATTGATAATAAGTATATAAATTGAAATTGTCCATAATTTTGAAGTAAAATTATGGAAACTATTGGAAAATTATAAGTCAAATATTGAACTATATGTTATAAGAAAAAAATAAATTATTGTTAAATAATTCATAAGACATACATGATTAATTAATATAATTAATTAATGTAATAAGTGAAAAAGATTAATAAAAGTAAAATAAATAATATGTTAAATTCATGAGATTTAAATGAATAATAATAAGAATAATTCTGAAATAATTATTGAATTATTGACAAATAATTCAATAAATAAGCCCAAAATAGTAGATTAAGATAAATTAATGTATGTTGCTTACAATCAAATGAAGGAAGATGACAGGTCAAATGATGAACTAAGAAAGTAAAAAGTATAGTACATGTAATGATAAAATGTTACCAAAATGTTCTTAAATTCAAATAAATGAGTGAATTATTCCTAAATAATTCACAACCCGTATAAATATTACAGATTCCAAAAAAAAGTTAGAAATTAAAGGTTTGACTAATTTATTGCATATAAGTTACAATAGTCAACACAATAAGAAATTCTGCACTGTAATGCTACAATTTATAAAACGTATGAAAAGATTGAAAAGTTAGAGTACAATGCGACTAATTTATCAAAATAAATTAGTCAATATAAAAGTATTAAAAGACTAGATTATTGTAAAATGGATCAGTTTTAATGGCGTACCCGAATGACTCAGATTTCGGATAAAAGTAAAATGAATGCAATTACCTAAAAAGAATGAAAGAAATGTGAATTATAAATGTTTATACTTCATAAGTGTATAAAAGGGCTAAAAGGTGACTTAAAAAGCATAATATGAAAAGAAAGTGAAGCAATAAAAGAAAAAGAAGTCAACTATTGAATGATTAAAGAATAATTCGCAAAGAATTATATAAAAAGAAGGGAAAGAAAATTGTGAATTATTATGTCATAATTCCTAATTTATAATCTGTATAAAAGATTAAAAGATTTAAGTATCTGAGTGAATTATCGAAGAATAATTCACTAAAGTCACTGGAAAAGAGTCAGTGAATAAATCGAATAAAAAGTTATTGAGTAGTCAAAGGCACGAAAGAGTGCAGTTGACCAAATATAATGTATAGTGATAAGCAAAAAGAAAGCAATTAAAAGTTTTAAATGTTCAAAAATGTTTGCAATGATATTGATTATGTTTGCCCTTAGCGATAGACAGGTAGTATGATTCTTGTTTTGGATATAATTGGCTAGCCATAGGGACATCTCTGTACCGCGGTGCAAGTCATGACGACTTGCTTAGCTATGGGCGAGATCTTTGATCTCCATAGCTTCTGTAAAAGTGAAAGTGTATCTGTATCTGTATCTGTATTTGTTATGTGAGACTTGATCTTTCGAGATCATTTCTCTATATGCTACGTGGGACCTTTGGGTCCAGTCCCGTGTATCCTATGTGAGAAACCTGTTATATTGCACTAGGGGCATATCGAAATGATTAAATAAGTACTGTTTCCTTGACTTGAATACAGAAAGTTATAACGAAACGATTCGTTTGAAATAAAATGCAAAGTCAAAATAAAACTGTAAAGATTTCTGAAAGTGTAATTAGTACTAAAAAGAAATGATTTATAAGAGTATGATATTAAATCAATGTTAGTTAAGCTTTTACAAGATATTCAAATATATCTTGATTTATGTGAAAAAGATAATTATAATTGCTTAATAATTCTTGTACCATATATCACTGTCAAGATAATGACAACTCTGAAAGATAAGTTTTAATATGTTAAAGACTGTTCATATGAGAATTGTCCCCCACCCCAGATCGTGAATTGTAAATGATGAGTATGGATTGTTCTATTGTTATATGATTTTGTTTATATGAATTGTGGTGCCTCTGAGAGGCTGTGCTTGTTTGGATTTTTCAGGAGGCTAGAAAGTACTAGCCGTTATGCTGCCGGAATTTAAAAAAAAAAAATTTCACTGTTACGGTTAAGTCAATATCGGAAAAGACTGTTCATAGAAGGGTGTGACATAACGTGACAATATAAATGATACGTGGCAATTCAAGATTTGATATATAAGACATGAAATGGTTAAAAAAGGATACGTCAACAAATACATATTCAATTTTTGAGTGTCGCGTATTATTCATGTAGTCATAGTACTTTAAAAGTTAAATTACTCTAATTTTAAAATATTATATTAAGGATAATATTATACAAAATTAAACTTTAATGTTAAATTATATTTTTTTATCAAAATTTAGAAGATGATTTGCAACCTTATCCACTTTTAAATATTACATCACATTAGAAAATCATATAAAAATGCCTTGAATAGGAATTTGAAGTCAGAAATCATAGTTTCTAAAATAATTTTAAAAACCCTTAAATAAATCTATATTTTTGTCTAGGTAAGCCAGAAAATTTTTAATAAATTTTGAACCAACTTTAACAGATATGAAAAGAAATAAATTAATTGAAATGAAAGTATAATTTATGTTTTTAATAAATGAGTTATATATATATATATATATATATATATATATATATATATATATATATATGCCGCGTATTATTTTAGGATTTTATTGGGGGACTTTTTATAATTAATGTATTTTGAAAAAAAAATTTGAAAAATGATGTAATTTGAAAAATATTTGAAAAATTGGGGTAATTTATTACATTTCTGTAAGGATAGATTGTGAAATTTAACTTTTTAAAGACAGACACCTGAAGATCGAATAGTGCAAAAATCGAGATATAAGAAAACGTAATAATGCAGGAGTTGAGGCCGGTCAAAGCTGTCATTTTTGCAGCTGACACCTGCAAAATCAGGTTTTGAATCCGAATGAGTCAGTTGCGAAAATGACAGCTTTTGATCGGCTGCTCCCTCTTTCCATGCATGAACTGTTTGCCCATCTGTCCTCTCGGACAGTTCAGCTCCCTTATACATATCAAACCTTCTCTTATTTTCACCCCTTGAACACTCTCGTCTTCCTTTTACTTTCTAAAGAAATTGAGGAAGCATATTGTACATGCACGTTTAAAAGCAACAATTGTAGCACTTTTGAAAGCAACAATTGCAGCGCTTTTGAAATTGTGTTCTTCAGCATTTTGAACACAAATTGAAGGTGTTTTTTACTTTATTATTTATTTAAATTAGTCTATTTAAGAAGAATTTTAGTTATCATTTCTACAAAAATAAAAATTATATATGCATGACTAAATTTATGTATTATTGAAATTAGCTGTTAATTGCAAATTTCACATAAACATGTAAAAATGATATTTTTAGTATTGATAGTTAGGTAACAAACGTTATTAATTTCAATTAATAAATATAGCTTGTATTAATTGAAATTAGTAGTATAAGTAAAGTTAATTTTGTAGAATGAAATTTGCAATAATTTTTTTGTTAATAATTTATTTTACATTCGTTTAAAATATTATATATTAACATTTGATGTAGTTAAATTTAATATATTTTTAATGATTAATTATAGCATGTATTAATTGAAATTAGTATAAGTAAAGTTAATTTAGTAGAATGAAATTTGCAATAATTTATTTTATCAACAATTTATTTTACATTCTGTTAACATATTATTTTATTTGCTTATATTTAAATTAAATGTTTTGTTATCTAAATAATTTTTTATTCGTATGTAGAGTATTTTATACATATATTTAAAATATTTTAATATTTTATATAGTTAAAATAATTTTTTAGTTTTTTACTCTACTTAAGTAGTAAGTGTAATTTATTGTTATTGAAAAATGGTTATTTTAATTAACGTATTGTATTATATTACATTATTATTGAAGAAAGTTGAATTATATTAATTTTTTATTTTATTATGAATTGTTTAGTTGATGAAAAATTTTCAGAGTCAACACTTCATAAATTCAGGATCAGTCATAGAAGATCTTTTAACACTGAAAGAAAAACATCGAGCAGATACAGTCTAGGCAAATAATGAAATTTTATTTTTAATATTTAATTAATATATATTTATTTATATACATCTATATATATGTCTATTTAATTAAGCCCATAAATTTATACAAATTTTTTTTAGGTTACGCATAACGTATTGTTCAGTCGAAAAGCTAGCGTGGAGTCTCATTACCTAAATATAGATCCAAGAATTATTCCGTGTTTGAGATTAGCTGGATTTTATGGGATTTCTCAAATTGGAGTAATCCATGTTGATATGAATTTGACAACTGCGCTTATAGAAAGATGGAGGTATGAGACACATACTTTTCACCTGGCAGTGGGTGAAAGCACCATCACACTGCAAGATATTCAGATGTTAACAGGTTTACCCATCGAAGGGGTATCTGTAACCGGCAATTTGAATTATAATTGGGAAATTCTATTTATGCAGCTTTTAGGACAAATTCCATCGGAGAATGTCTTAAAAGGCAACACAATTAAAATGATTTGGTTATCAATGACTTTTAATTATTTACTAGCTGATGCTATTGAGTACCAGGTGCAATATTTTACCTGTGCATGGCTTTTGTGGTGTATTGGCGAGTTGCTGTGTCCTTCTCGAACAAACAATTGTATACATCTAATGTGGCTACCCCTTTTAGAAAATTTAGAAGAGGTTGAAAATTATAGTTGGGGTTCGGCTTGCTTGGCATGGCTTTACCGGGAGATGTGTCGTGCTACACGCCCAGCTGCTCAAGGGATTGGTGGTTATTTTACGTTATTATAGATATGGACATGGGAAAGATTGCATCAATTCCAACCTTTTTTCATACATATAATTGTTATAGATCAAAATATGCCGTATGGATTTAGATAAATTTTAGTTATTTATTATTTTTGCAATTTAAGATATTTTTATTTATAAGTGTTAGTTTATTACTTTGTTAATATGATGAATTATTTCATATTAAGTGGCATTCTCCAATAAATCTAAGCAATAATAATAGTAAAGATGTCAATGCGTATCGATTAGATTTAGACACTCAGCGTGATGATCAGGTACTTATATTTAAATTTGCAATGTAATTCTAATAATTATAATTCTCACCATAATGCATTATTTTTTAAGATGGATTGGCAGCCTTACAGTGATGTGATGCATCTGTTGCCATCCTTTTGTACAAATGGAGAACAAATTTGGAGATCAGTGGTGCCTTTAATATGTTTTAATATCATTGAGTGGCACCAATCAGTTCGTTGCTTAAGATAGTTTAGAATGGACCAACCCATTCTGAATCTACCATTTTTTATGATAATGTGTATTCCGTCGATATGAGAGGGCATAATGAGCATAACTGGAAAACTATATTTTATAGTTTCATTCATGAGTGGAATAATCGACACCATCGATGTGTCAGTACTCCTTTCCTAATGAAACAATTGCATATAAGGTCACAATACATGCAGTAGCATGTATTAAGAACAAAAAGGTGGATTACCCCTCATGGAGCTGCAATAAAAGCATCAATATGTTTTGAAAAAATTTTATTTTTTTATTGTTTGATTAATATTATTTATTTATTATTTGTCAATATTTATTTCAATTCAATGTAGGCCAATGCTGCTGAACGTATTTACCATGGGGATTTGGCATCATCATCATCAAATTTAGGCCGCGAGATTCGATTGACAGCAGGAGGAATTTTAGGGGCAGTTAGGGCATTTGATAGAACGTCAAACAATTATCCACGGCAGCCTGTACCAGATCCCGTGCAGATTCCTCCACTTTTCATACCATATGAAGATTTTCGTCAATCAATAAGGAGCCGAAGAGGTATGGGTGAAAGACGATCAACAGTGGCATCTATTTCTATTCCACTTGAAGTTAGCCAGATCCCGCAACCGATGTCATGGCCATTTGATTATGAGCGTATTTCTACTTCATTCGGAATGCCTACATTCAGTCAACAATCATTTTATAATGCAGAAGTTGGGCCATCAAAATTGAATGTAGATTTAAATGTAAGCGTATCAGAACTGGATCATGTAGGGTATCCAGTTTCGCTTTCGCCATACAATATACAAAGGGGAATAAATCCTTGCATTCAGAGAGATGAATTTCTGAAAAAATTATCTTATCATAATATCATGCCTAGTCAGTTTTTTCCCGATCAACCTGTATAAAGTAGAAGTTTCACTAAATCGATGCTTGATCGAAATTTTAGATATGATTAGTTATTGTATTATATTATTTATGAACATTTGTGTTAATTAATTGAAATTTTCCTTTCATATCGACTGAATTACACACATATATAGTGAATTGACAATATTTATATCTAACAATAAATAAACTAGTAGACCAATATTTATACACATGAATTACATCTAATCTAAGTTATTTAAATTTTAAATATTTAAAATAAAAATTCTTATCAAATAATCGTAATAAAAGCATAAAAATATCAATTCTTTTGCTTCTTCGCACAACAACACAAAAAAAAAAACAAATATGCTATTTAAACTTTGTTGCACCAAATTTCAACACTCACACATATAAATTTCGAACAACAATTCTGCTACTTCACCGGATATATATACTTAATTTTTACATTTATTTTCAATGCATTTCAGGATTTTTCGGAGGAAAGAAAGGTTTTTGTAGACCTGAATTCGCAGGTCAGTGTTGCGAAATCAGATCTGAATTATTCTCTCAATTTTCTGCCCCGATCCTCCCATTCCTCCCTTATTTTTCATGTGAATGGTGGGCCCCATTTTTGAATCTGCAGCTGACACTTGCGAATTCACAATCTACATCTCTCAATTTTCGGTCTTCTATTCCTGCCTTTCATTCTTCATATGGTGGGTCTCGCATTTCAGAATCCGCAACTGACACTTACGAATTCACAATCAATATCATTTTTTCAAATATTTCTCAAATCACACCAATTTTCAAAATATTTTCACAAAACACATTGATTGTAAAAAAATCCCTCTTATTGGCCTATGCCCAAAATATTTAACAAAAATCAAGCCAAGGAAAGGCACCACGTCGTTGAATCACCGAAAATTTGTTGAATCCGGCCGTAGATAATAACTGCCATTCATAGCAGATAAGCCTATATTCATACGCTCTCAATCATCGCCTTGTTCTTTCATTACGATCAATAATCCGATTTATCATTTAGGGTTTTTCTGCTTGAGGGTTTCGGTGTCCGCCGTAATTCTGATCACCATGACAGGAAAGGCGAAGCCAAAGAAGCACACGGCGAAGGAGATCGCATCAAAGGTCGACGCCGCCACGACAAACAGGGGTGGCGGGAAGGCCGGTCAGAAGGACAGAACGGGACAAGATAAGGGTGGACACGCAAAATACGAGTGTCCTCACTGCAAAACAACAGCCCCAGATTTGAAATCTATGCAGATCCATCACGATGCACGCCATCCCAAGATCCCTTACGAGGAAGATAAGCTCGTGAATCTACATGCCTCTTTGGCAGGCGATTCTTCAAAGCCTCGTCCTGGTGTTAGGGGAAGCTATAAGAAGTGATTCGAGCGAGCCAAAGGTTAAAAAAGGTTATAACTTGCCATGTTTTCTCTCATCTTGTGCGTTTTTTTCTCGTTTTATTGAGGGAGCTATTGAGCTATGGTGATGGTAATTTGTAAGGAATTATCTAGCTTCTTCTTTGATCATGGGATGTATATTAGATGCAGTATTACTATTATGGTAACTATTAATCTTTTATGGCATGGGGCTTACTGGTATTTCTTATCTTTTATGTTGCAACTTGCAATTGATAGTTTTGGGTAATTTTTGTGGTGGTATTGATAGTGGGAAAAGTGCATAATGATTGGAGCCTCAAATTTCATTTTCTTTTTTCCCCTCAAATCGTAGCTGATGATTCAAAAGCTTCTTAATTTTGTTTTTGTGATGGATTTGCTAGGAATGGTAAAGCATCGGAATATACTTGCCTTTATAATTGATAGTGGGAAAAGGGCTAGTGATTGGAGCCTCAAAGTTCTTTTTTTTTTCCCAAATTGTAGCTGATGATTCAAAAGCTTCTTAATTTTGTGTTTGTGATGCGTTTACTAGGAATGATAAAGCATCAGGGGAAGCTGATTGTTGAAAGGTTGAGATAAGAATGTCTTGAAAAATAAGAATATTTATAAGTCTTTAAAGATAATCTCTTTTTATTTGCCAGTTTTATACATGGCCATTGAGGATTGAGGAACCATAATTATAAGCAACCTAGTAGAGTTGAACAATCTTTAGATTTGCAGAAATGTTACTGGATTTCTCCAATCTTTCTAGGGCTAGTTAATTTTCTTGTTCCTATTACCTGTTATAGAATCAGGCAGTTTCTTTCTTCCCTTTTCTTCTTATATCTGAGAGATCTTCATGGTGAGTTGTCCTCAAAGAGAAAGATTGAAGATACAATGGGATATTCATGATAATTGTTATTATTAGATAATATGATTGTGTAGAATACTTCATATGAATTTGTGTGGGCAGAGTGTGGTTTATATTAAATTTTGCTGTAAAGCTATTGTGGAATTTATCGAAGAGTTTTTAACTTGAGCTAATATGAGTAATTTATTTCTTTTTAGATTCTCATTTTGCTGTTCTCTGGTTATATGAGAGTAGTGGGAGTAGTTTATCTTTTTATCTCTTCATTGAATTTGAGAAAGAGTAAAATATTATATTATGCATTGCTGGCATTTATACTGGTTAGCATTGCTTTGGCACTCTTCATTGTCTGCATATGGACCCTTGAGCAGCTGCGTTTCAAATATAGTTATAGAATTATCATCACAACCAAATCTTTCATGCCAACTGAAAGCAATTTTTTCCCAAGCTCGACTGTCTGCCATATTCGGATCCTTTCCTTTCTATTGGACAATAAATAAGTAAATAAAGTAACGCTACATCTTCAGCGTTGTGGTGATCACGTGACTTAATCGGTCCTGAATCTAAATGAGATTAGAGTAAGTGAGAATAATTGAGTAATTAGTTACTCTATATGTTTTAAAATAGTTATTCTTAATTTAAAAATAGATGGAAGTAATTTTTAATCTACTCTCTTTATATATATATAATATTTTTTTTTAAATTATAAAGAAGTTATTGTTGATTATTTATTTATTTATTTAAATCCACCAAATAAGGAAAAGTAAATGATTGTAAATTTAATTTACTCTATCTTCATTTATTTTTATTTACTTTAATCTTATTTACTTTTATTTATCCTTATCCAAACAAAGGTTTAACAAATGTAAAAAAGAAATTAAAATCTTTAAATCATAATTAGCCAAATAAACTCTAACTGATATAAAGTATTTTAATGTTTCTACAGCATTAATATATTTGTATCATGATTTTTTTCTTGGTTCGGAATTTGGATATGCTAAATAATAATAATAATAATAATAATAATAACAACAACAACAATACGTGCAGTGAATTGGTAAAAGAAGAAAAGTAAATTGCAATAATTTGCAAAATTATCAAACCTGCGATTATCATTAATTTATCAAATATTAAACGGTTAGTCAAATAAAACATTATAAAAGAATAGCATCAAAATAAATACTCGCAAAATTCCTAGAATTAGGTTATAAAATTTTCTTATCAAAAAACCAAATCTTCTTTTCATCACGTGTATTCCTATATTAAAATTATAATAATTAAACAGTACTATATATTGTAAAAAAGAAAAAACAGGAATATACCATATTTTAAATAGGAATAATCTCCTAAATTCTAATTATGGTAATGATTATCAATCGAAGGATAACCTTGGAGAGAGACTCTCTCAGGCCATGCTTATCACTTAAGAAGCACAAAGAACTAAGCTTTTGGAAGGAATTATGCCAGATTCTGTTCTCTTTTATCCGTCAAATCAGCAAAACCATGGAAATTCCACCTGATATCGCTGAAAAGGTCTTCGGAGATCTCCCAATTTCATCACTTTTACAGTGCAGGTCTGTCTGCAACTCATGGCTCGAAGCTCTCTCCTATTTAGATTTCCCCGGAAGAGAATTTCTTCTTCTCATCCACAGAAAAACTGTTCCGTTGCAGGAAAATGAGGGCAAACTTAGGCGTCTGTAAAGATTCAATCTTTGTAAGTAGGCATGTTGATCTCGACTATGCTATGGAGTTATGGATGATGAAAGATTGGTGTTGTTGGATCTTGGACCAAAGTCCTTGTCTTGCAAAATGAGTTCGATTGCAAATGCTTTTATTATCTTAAGGTAGTGAAGTTTCTAGAAAATGGGGACCTTTTGTTATTTAATGGGCATTCTTTGATCTTGTATAACCCTAGAAATAAGGTATACTCAAAGCTGGATATTCCTCAGCAGATTGATTTGATTCATGATAAGAAAGAATTTGACATAATTGGTTTCCGTCCAAGTTTTGCTTCACTCAAAGATATGGTTGGGGACAACTTGAAGGTATTGAAGGCAAGTTCAAACAAATAGAAGGTCCATTTTTAATATTTATTTATTCAGAAAGACTTGGTAAATTTCATTCATGTACTCAGTTTAGGCAAATAATATCCACATTCCTTTCTTTTTTGCTTTTTAGTTCTTCAATAATTTCATTTTGTAATTGCATTAAAAGTGAATCTCAGTTTTAAGGAGAGCATATATACATAAATAAATATATAAAATGGAGAGAGGGAGCAAAGGTTTCCATTAACAAAATTGAAAACTATGAAACGAATACATATACCTGTGTACATTTTCTATAGGATAAGGTGAACTACCATAAGATGTGAGAAAGATACTAATCACAATAACTCAAGGCAAAACAGTCTTTTTGTTCCTATCTTTCTTTTATATTTCTTTTTTTTTTCTATTTTTCTGACACTACTGGAGAAGCAAAGCAAGTACCTTTATGATTGAAAATTACCCATGATATGTTGGTACAAGGCTGATGAAGGTGCATTTACGTGATCCATGATGGGCTGGCCAGCATCATAAATGTTATCATCCCTTTGCTCTTGCTTTGGTCTGATCAGCTGCTGCCCTGAGAGTAGAGGTTGATCTTGAACCATTGGTTTCCCATTATAACTGAAATCAGCACCAGCCAAAGGAAGATATGCAGATGCTGGGAGACTTGGTGGCAATGAAATTGTAAAATCCGGAACAAGTGAAGCAATAGAACCAGAGTAATGGATAGCAGTAGGGTTGAACTCAAAAGAGCCATAAGGAATGGTATGTTGAAGAGTGGGGAACTTTAATGGATAAATAGAGGAAGCACCAAGCTTCATTTCATTACCAAAATTTCCAGAAAACACGGGTCTCAAGTAATCGTTGTTAAAGACTGGTTTTCTATCAAACCCGGATGCAAAATCTTGAATTTGTTTTTCAGGTTTTGCTCCGTAGGTATTTCGACCCAATGCAAGGGGCGGCTGCGCATTGGTAGCAACCTGAGATAAATTGCTATTATTTGAGTTAACATTACTGATGTTTCTGGCTGCAGGCACTTCATGGTTGTGCTTCCCTTCATATGTTGTAATTACATATTTCAAATTGTGTGAGGCTCTCTCCACATGTTTTCGCACCAAACATCCAGCACTTGTGCATTTGTAATAACTCCTGTCAAAATCATCAGAAATCATAAAAAATGAAGCAAAGATAACACATTCAATGCGTATATACTATCCCTACCACCATAATTACATGCATTTTTCATTGCAAAACATGGCAGATAAACGTATGGTACCTAGGGTTTGGATTCCCTTTGACAACTTTTTGACCATACTTCCTCCAGCGGTAGCCATCATCGAGTATGTCAACTTCACTCTCTATTTGGACAACAACCCTTGGTTCTTGGACAGCCCTGGATGCCAAACTTGTTTCAACCAAGCAGCTTTCAGTCTTCCTGGAATATGAGGAAAACAAGATAAATAACAGCCAACTTATCAAGTAACTTTGCTGTTTTTAGCCATCATGGCATAGAGATAAGTACCTTCTTTTTGACTCAGATTCCTCAGTATTGCCATCAACTCCAAGCGATATGCTTCCCTGAGTTGCCCCATCGTCGTCGTCATTACTAATATGTGTGGAAGAAAGCTCTGGAGTTTCTACTGAATCAAATGTGCTCATTGATTTCCCCCGTGTGGTTGAAAGTGGATCAGAAAGCTCGGTTAACACAGATGTTGAAGATGTCCTTTCCATACCATCAACCTTCCAATCAGGACCAACTTTGACATCCTTTGGCCGCAATTGCGGGCTTTTTAAAATGGATCCAACTTCCCCTTTGACACAATGGTCACTGTTTTCATCTCTCTCTCGCATCTCTTCAAAGGAAGAAGCAGATCCAACTTGAGCACGGCGGCTAGGCTGAGGTTTGGGGTGATTATGAGTACCTTTGTAGATGATTTCTGTTATTTGGCCATCATATGAACGCTCTATTTTTTTCTTTACCTGACAATTTGGATGGGTGCACTTATAGTAGCTCCTTGGGTATTCACTACCTTTCACTTGCTTCTGCCCATACTTTCTCCAATTATATCCGTCTTCCGAATTTCTTGCAATTCCTACAACAGAGATTGTCCCTCTCTCTTCTTCTAGAGGATGGTATGTCCCAATATTTTCTCCAGGGGCCAGTTCCATTTGTAAAGAGGTTTGATTGTCAGCTACATCAGTATGAACCATTTGGACGTCATTAAAGTTCATGTTTTCATTCATGCTATTAGAGGTTTCATTGTCAGCTGTATCAGTATGACCCATTTGCATGTCACTATAGTTCACATTTGCATTCATGCCATTTAATACTTTCACATCATTTGCTGAATCACCAGCACAACTCTCTATTGTAGCTTCCTTGGAGTACTTGACAGGGAATTCAAAATCAGCTGATTGTTCTGCTGAGTCAGCCGTTTGAAAGTCAACATTACTTCCTTGCCCCTGAATCAAAAGCCGAAAGAAAAATTAACTCACAAATATAACTCAAAGTAGACAAACTATTTGATACACCAACCTATCAAACATAGAAAGCTTAGGATAGACTCTTAATCTTCAAAACAAAGTGGATGGCACTAAATTTGAAGAAACCAGCCGCACTATAAATAAATATGAGGATCCATAGCATATATATCATACTCAACTGAAAATACGATTGAAGTTTAAAAGTACCTGACTTTCTAAAGTAGCAACTCCGAACAAGGAACCAGTATCCCTATGATGCCTAAATCTGAAAGAACTAGAATTACTATCCTTTTTGCCATCAGGAGTAGCTGTATTCAGCATTGAACTCTCATAATCAAGCAGCGGTAATGGGAGAGTTCCTGTGGTGGGGGAAGGCTATACCACAAGAAAAACAAAAGAATTAAATAAAACACATATATAATGCGACTGCAAACAACTATACGGCCTAGATAAGTAAAATGGGCAACATAAATGTGTAATCAGTAAACCGTGATAATACCATAATGAATCCTATGTCAAAATTCCGCATCATTCTATTTGTTGCTTTACTAATCTAAGCAAAACATTGTAACTCTGCTATTTCAAGTCTATGATAAACATGAAGGAAACAATGAAAAGCAGAGGATCTTGCTGCCCGTCAACTACCTGGAGGCGGGCCACTCAATATGTTGCCTTGAATGAAGAAGCATATGCTATTGTGTATCAATCTAGAAAATGATCTAGAGCAGACTGAAATGGAGTAATTCGTGAATTGCAACTCAACAAAACAAATTCTGGGATTAAATCTATAATAGACAGCCCCAAATCATAACTAGCATTGCGAGTACTAGAGACGTTGCACTCAAATTAAAAAGTGCTCTCATTACTAAGCTCCTTTTGGTCTTCTCTCATCTAGGGACGATCATGGGGCAGGGCGGGGAGTGCCTTTCCACCTATTGCCCCGCACAAGGACGAAACGGAAGCCGATAGTATTTCAAAAAAAAAATTTCCTCTATTCCTGTCCCCGCATAAAAAAATATTTTTATTTTTTAAAAAAATTTAATTATAACTAAAAATATAATATTTAATAATTAATTATAATTAAAATATAATATTTAATAATTAAAAATATAAATTTAATTACAAATCAAATTAATATAAATTTTAACAATTGATAAAACTAAAATTAAATATAATTTAAAACTAAAATATAATTAATTTTAATAATTAAATTTCGAGAATGGAAAAATTCGGAATAGGAACCACAATCACCGTCCTAACCCCAAATTCTAAGTCGGGGGAATATTTTTCCCCCATCTCTGTTCTCACGGAAAAATTTTTCGAAGATTCTCCATCCTATTCGGGGCGGTTCCCTACCGGAGACGAAAATTCTCCGCCCCGTGATCATCCCTACTCTCATCACTAACATTAATACAAAACTTCAGTCTAAATCGAAAAACTGCTGGGCTTTCATCAACAAACAGCCTCCTGACTGATCAGATAATGGTTTTCTAAAAAACACGAGGAAATTAACCAAGGCCAAAGCCAAGATCGCGGACTCAAATTCCTCCAAAAACAAGCATAGAAATTTCAAAAAGAGAGATAAACATAAAAATTTTCCATTAAGCAAGTAAATTAACCAAAATGAGAAGGCAAAATCGAATGATTAAGCAAATTTACCTGAGCATTAGGCAACATAATCGGCGAATCAAGCAACGCAGTGGGGCTAATACCAGGCGGAATAGTAATACACGGAGACCGTACAGCCGACGCGGTAGGTGAAGCCAGAGGACTGGTGGTCCGAAACCGCGCGGTGTTAATCCTTTCTGCTTTAAAACCGCATTTCGCAGCTCTTCTCTCTGCGATACTTCCTCTGATAGAGTTAATGGAGGCATAATCGGCATTGCAGGTGTCGTTTCTGTTAGTAAAGCTGTCGTTTTTAGCATCAGAAGCAAAAAGATGGGTTCTTGAGAGAGTGACGGGGGTTGGCGGAGATGGGTTGGGGTCCATTGCCGGAGGTGGATCAGAAGAGATGCGCAATAGTTACCTGACTGTCATTTTCGAAAGCGAAAGATTGAATCTTTGAAATGATGGAACCTTGTCAATGAAGTTTCAGCCTTTTATGTGTTGAATTTAAAGCTGAAAATTCAATTAGAGAGAGAAAGAGCAGAGATTATCAGATAATCAAAGCTTCAACGAAGGATTTTGAAAAGAAAGCACAGTTTTTTTTTTTTTTTTGAGAGAGAGAGAGGAGGAGGGAGATAGTGTACTTCTGTGTGTGTATTATATATATATATATATATATATTTTTTGGCCTATTATTTTCCTCGTAGGATAATATTAACTAATAATAATATAGAGAAACGAAAATAATAATAAATTTTAATTAGTTTAATTTAATTAATTATTATTATTATACTTATAATTAGGGATGAGCATGAACCGGTTAATCGGTCCATTAGCAAAAAAATTAACCAGTACATTAATATCGATTTTTTAAAATCATTAATCATTGATCAGTCCGTTGCATTCGATTAACCAGTCCATCAGTTTCGATTTTTTTGTTTGGTTAATCAATATTTTTCAGTTAACCATTAAAATTTATAACATAAAATTATTAAAAAAAATTAGACAAAGTTCAATTCAATTTCAAATGTGTATAGTAATTTAATATAAAAATTACGAAACAAATATAATTTACTAGTTAAAATTCATATTATATAGATTAATAGCTGATATTATAAAATAGATTTGATATTTGTTGAAAATTAGAATATATTTGATTTTAAGTTAAATAAAAATTTGAATAATATTAAATGTTATAATATAAACTCCAAAATATAAAAAATGTAATTACATGCTATTAAGTAAAATATGAACACCAATATATGATAAAAAAATAATATAAATAAAAATTAATCGGATACTATATATAAATATTACTATATAACTAAAGAGAATGGCATAATATAAATTTAGTTTAATATAAAAAAATAATATATATAAAAGTTAATCGTATACTATATATAAATACTACTATATAATTAAAGAGAATGACATAATATAAATTAAGATATAAAAATAAAAATATAATTTAAATATAATTTAAATTATTATTTTATATAAATTTTAGAGAGAAATAGAAAAAATTGAAGATATAAAAATTATATATATATATGAACCGGTTAACCATTGACTAACGGTTAATCGGTACTTAAAAATTTAAATCGTAATCATTAACCAAAAATATAAAAATTAAAAATCGTAACCGAATTCATCAAATCGGTTAATCATAAAAATCGATTCGATTTCAAATCAATTTTACGGTTAACCATATTTTTAATTGTTTTTGCTCATTCCTACTTATAATTCTCGGGTTCTCTCGAAAATCATCCGTTACTACCCATAATTACAAAGAGGATAATCATGTGGGGCTCACATAATAATTAATTTATAATTATAATATGAGTAACTCAATAAGACAGAAGCTTTTTATGGCATATAAAACATGATTTTGTCTATATATATTATCAATTTCCTAAGTTTTGAATATCATACGAATCATATATCTCATTGCCAAATTGAGATCATTTTTTTTGTTAAAAGTTCAAATAATTATATAATTTCTTATTTTTGAGAATATGAATAAAAATTGAATAAAAACATAATTACTTTTGCTCTCTTAACATTTTTTGTTTTTAATTTTAGTTATATTTTCTTGAGAAAATATTGGCATCTTGAAAAAGAAAGTGGTTATATCACTAAATTCTGGTTAGCAAAAGCAGCAAAAATATTTGGTTGGATTCTAATTTCTAAGCAGCAAAATACCAATAATATTTGGTGAGCCGAGAAATATTGGGAGTATGGTTAGATTTGTATCCATTGTTGTACGGCTAAATTGACATGTGGGAACCCTAATTTCCATAAAAAAAATTCCATGTGATAAATTATCTCATCATGCTAAAATTGCATAACTAATAATAATAATAATAAATCACATTATGTTAATTTAAAAAATAAATAAATAAATAAATAAATATATATATATATATATATATATATATATATATATATATATATATATATATATATATATATATATATATATATATATATATATATATAAGTCATCATTGCTAGTTGTTTAAAGTAGTTGGGATTTCATTTTTAAATATTTGTATATGTCCTTTTATTTTTAAAGAAAATACGCAACCATGCTCGTGTAAAAAAGAATCCTAATATATAGTAAATATAGTAGCCGTAATATAGTTATACGTGAAATATTTTTTTTGAAAGGCTACGCCCTCCTAATATTCAAGTTTTGTTGGCCTAGTATCGAGGCTTATTCTAGAGGTGATCCTTTCAATGTTGTAATTTTCATACACATACTGAGCTCGCGGATCAAACTCGAAACATGTTTAAAGGAGATAGAAATCTCATTCACTCTTATCAACACACGTTGGTAATTATACGCGAAATACTAAACTCGATGCTTTATATTTTACCCAAAGAAAAGTTCATGGTTTATTCCGTTTACAAAATATCGAATAAATATTATTTTATATATTTTGGTTTCACTCAAAATAACAATTTTCAGCACTTCATACGGAAAAAAAATATCAATTAATATAGAATCTAACGAATACTCATTATAATTTATTAAAATATTATTTTATTAATTTTTTTATGTATATATAAGAATAAAATAAAAATATATAATTAATGCTTTTTAAAATTTAAAAATTGTCACCAAAGATTATGACGCTGAGAGTGAACGAAGATAATAACAAAATAATTGACAAATCATGATACAATTAATGTTATATTATCCTTGTTTTCTATCAGTCAGATTTTTTTTTTCAAAGCTACTAGTTTCATAATAATAATTTTTCAATTTGATAATATTTTTTTTCAAAGCTATTTGAAAATATTAAATTTTCACTGTTGATCAGTACATAATTAAAATTACGTAAAACTTAAGGTTAGATTTTGGTCAGTGCACAATTGATGATGTTATAGAAAATTTAAGTTTTATTAATACTTTTATCACTCGTGACATTGCACCGTTATACTAAAGGCCGAAAAAAAATATTTTTTTTAACTTAATCTTTACATTTCAATATTTTATTAACATTTACTTAATCATTTTGATAATACTTTGCCGATGACCTATAACTGTCTAATTTACTATGAATTTAATAAAATTTTTATAATATGACGGTTGTACATAGTATTAGCCTCCTGAAATACAGAAAATCACACAGCCTCTCAGATGCACAATAATCAATAATATTAACCATATCCATTCTATCTCATTCATAACCCAAATACAGCTTACTAAAATAACTTTAGTTTAACATTACACATCCAAAGTAAAGTTTACATACATTTATACATGCTAAAATTTATACAACAAAAACTCTTAAAATAAGTCTTGTAAAGAATATTCCTGCTCTTGCTCCTACTTACCTGCATGTAGTAAAAATTACACGCTGAGAACTCAACATGCTTAGCGATGACTAATAATTGATACATTTCCTAACATTATCATCATTATTCTGAAATAATAACTTATAAAATCTCATAAAATCATTTATTTACTTACTAAATATCGATTTAATCTTTTTCTATAATATTATTTATTTTAATCGCGTAATTATAATTTTATCATTAAAAACGTACTTATGATCTTTAAACTAATAATTGCAGCGTTTACATTCTTATATACTTATTTTAACATTTATATGCAAAATTATATTTTAGTCCTTATTGACCATAAAACTCACTTCTTTGACAATTTAACTATTATCTTATTGTTTTATCTTTATTTAAACGATTCTTACTTAATTTACTTACTTTTTACGCATTTAAAAAAATTACTATTTTGCCCCTAAATTTTCTTTTATTTTCATTTTAGTCATTTTTACCTTTTATTTATACTTTTCATTGACTTTTCACTTGTTATCAATTTATTTTCATTATGCCTCTAGTACAGACCTGACAGAAAATCTCAGACTGAATACATGGAACATGGATCTCATGGATCCCACTAAAAGGAAAATAATTCCCAATGAATCATTCCCATAATACTGTACTTTTCACTTTCACTTTACACTTAACCTATGGAGATCAAAGATCCTGCCCATAGCAAAGCAAGTTGCCATGAATTACACCGCGGTAAAGGGTATTCCTATGACTAGCCAACTATATCCAGAACTAGTTTTTACTGTCAGACTAATTCTAAAGGTATAATTATAATTACTTTATTAATTTGCTTAATTCTCGAAAACTTCAACAATTGACTTCTTATTTCTTTTTCGTTGGCTTTGAATTAGTTCCGTATTAATTTACTTTCTTTTTCATTTTTATGCAATTATTCACTAATAATTTAATATTTTCTATTATATATATTCCTATTAAATTCTAAATAAAATCTTAATAATTTCAATAAATTCCAATAAAATTTATTTATGCATTATTTATTATTTACTATCATTTTTTACTAAAATAATCAATTATTTCACATTATTTCATAATTTTTACTATAAACATAATCATTACATAATCTTTAAAATTCCAAAATAAATTCAAATAATTCAATAAAAAGTTATGGACACCATTTATCATCTCTATACTTAATTTAGGCTAACATATATTATTTTCATGCAAAAATCTCATTACTTTCTCTTACTATACAATTCGACCATCACTAATTTCTTCCTAAAAAAAGTTCTTTCTTCCATTTTAGCTTTCAATTCATATTTTCTCTAGTTTAATTTCAATTATCCTAAGCAAATTTCATCATTTAATGACTTTTAAAATTTTTACCCTAATTACATAATTAAGAAAAATTCATAAACTTAGAAAATATAAAGATTAATTAGCCACTTATAATTTTTACTTGAATTAAGAAGCCTTAGCCTCCTTTCATTTGCCTTTACTCCTTGAAAAACCTTCCTCTTCTTGCTCACCTATATAGGGCCGGCCATTCAAGCTTTGTTTTCTTTATTTGTTTGTTCTCAAATGTAAAATCCAAACTCATAATCATATTCTACACCTCAAAATTCATGAAAAAACATTAAAGAATCAATTTAAATCATTAAATTTTTCAAGATCCAACTTACCCCTTTTTCTTTTTCTACTCGTTTTTTTTTTTAGATTTTAGACTTTTATATGCCTCACTAATGGACTCAAAATTGGGCCAAACCAATAGGCTTAACCCAATTATTTCTTAAGGCCCATTTAGGCCTTTTTAAAGCCCAATCAAATTTCTCTCTTTTTCAGCCACCAAATCACTCCGAAAATAATTTCATTACTCTTATCACATCAAAAATAGCTAGCAAGCAAATTTTTGGCTTAATCGGAGTCTGTTATCGGTCTGATTCGGCAACTGCCGATGTCACCGAAAAATTTCATTTTCATTACTAAAATATTTTACATAAAAATTCATGTATGCATGCAAAATCTGATAATTTTCGGAATTCATTTACTATTTTTAATAATTTATGCAAAATCAAGTCATCTTTCCTATCAAAAAAATTGACTCGCTACCTTTTTCGTATTTTGACATTTGGAGGCCTATTTGACCTCAATTTCATTCAAATTTCAACTCCGAACTCACCATGACTCATAATTTTCGATGGTCCAATAAAATATTTTTGACTTTCGGGTGTCCTTTCGGATCCGAAAAGTACTATTTACCATCGAAAAGTACTGTTCACGGCTGATCCGATGTACATAGGGTCAAGATATGCATATCTTGATCTTTCAAGATAAAAAATAACAAAAAAATTGAAGAAAAAATATTTTTAATTCATCCAAAAAAATTTAACAAACGATTGAAAAAAATTTTCGGAATGTTTTTCAGTCTTATCTTAACTATTTCATATTTTGCTCCAGAAAGTATTCCAATTTTATCAGAAAATTTTTTATTAGCGTCGATTTAACAAATGCTACCTTAGTATATAAACTTAGACTTATAAATATCTAAATTGTAATACTCTTCGGTTGTATTTTATTTCATAATTTTTAACTTTTGATACATATCACGAAAGTCATTAATTGACACAAAATTCAATTATTATTTATTAGAATTAATTAAAATAATTATTTATAGTTATATAATTTTATTCTATTAATTATCTCTTTTATATATATAAAAATAAAATAAGAAAAATATATAATAAATATTTTTTAAAATTTAAAAATTATCATGTTAAATAAAATATATATCAAAATGTTATCGTGATAAATTGAAACAGAAGGGATAATAAATTACTTAACAAGTGTAGGTATGATGTGAGTAATAAAAATATAAATTCATATTATTTTTTAAAAAATAAAAGTACATGACACTTAAATACTAAATCTAAATTCTTATTATTTTTAAAAACTTAGAGCACATATGCTCAATAGTGAGAATTTTTAAAAAATAAGGTGTTTGAAAAATTTAATTTGAGGAATTATATGCTTCTGGAACTATTTGGGAAATGGGAGTGGATGTGCTCAATCCCGTAACAAGTCATTGTGAAAATGGGAATAGAGACCATTTCAATATCAATGAACGAGGGGGGCCATTTCAATATCAGCGAACAAGATGGGCCAAAAAGTGTATCATGAAATTTTGGAATGAGTGGAGTCCATTGATCTGATTTCGCAACAAATAGCTGCAAAAATGAGAAAATAATAGAAAATATTATTCTTTATAATATAGGTGGCAAATAAGCTGGTTGGACAGATTTGGGTTGAATTATTAATAGGCGGGTTACTAATGGGTTGGACCATATATGGATAAAAAAATATGAATCATAAATAAATTAATATCCAAATAGGTTGAACAGATTTAGATGAATCCATGAGTTTAATGTAAATTATTATAAAATTTTTTATTAATTAATTAATGGATCCGATAATAATAATGTAACACCCTTACTGTAACAGTCTTATAGACTTAAGCAATTGGTCGAATTTTTTTTTTCATCTTTAACACAAAAATTACCTTTTTCCTTAGGATAACTAATTTCACCTTTCAAAACATAATTTCTAGGTATCGCTGATTTATAACTGTCTAGTTTTACTATTTATTTTTCGAAATTTCGGCAATATAACAGCTATATTCTTTACTATCCCCCTGAAAAACAGATAATATATACAATCTCTCAGAGGCACAACAAAATACATATTTTATCCATACATTCTGTAACACCCTTCTCGGAACAGTCTTTTCCGAAACGAAACTTAGCCGAAACCGGTAAGTTTTTTTTTTCTTCCGAGCAATTCAAAACATTTAAAATACTTTTCCATTAATTCCAGAATTAAATAACAATCTTATAACAATTAAAACAAACATCATCTCGAAACTCATATTGTCCATACATCCAAAACAAATAAACATACAATCTAAATACAGTTCGAGCCTTTACCTTAATAATCTAAGTATATACATGCCAAAAGCTTACACTAAAAATCACAAAAGTCTTCTCTTCCGATCTGGTCCTTCAATATACTGTGCTCCTGTAACACTTCAGAACCTGCACGCAGTAAACACTACGTGCTGAGTATTAAATATGCCCAGTGGTGACTACTAATCCAGGAATTTCCCAGGAATAAGCATAATTTCGTAATTTAAGCTTCTATTATCTTTACTTCATTAAGCATTTCATTTTATTTCAGTTATCAGTATTCATGTTTTTAATTCGTATTTTGATATCCATTGTTCTTTTGTTTCAAAACTTTTTACTGTACTTACAGTATCTTTTTAGGTAGATCAATATCAGATTTACCTTTTTCTTTACGTTAATATTTACTATAACTTTTACTTTTTATCAGTACTTTCATTTTATCCTTTAGCCGTAGCAATTTAATTATCATTTCATTTAGCGATATGTATTGGTACTCGTGTCTTTACTAGTACCAAAATAAATTATTTAAATTCCTGTTTTAATGTTCAATTATTCAGTTTGAACTCTCATTGTACTTCTTGCTATTTATTCTTATACATATTACTTTCGTTCAAATATTAATTAAGACATAAGTCTTTTACTTCTTTCTCATCGGTCAATCATATGTCTTTCTATTGTTTTACTTTTTAAATAACCTTTCTTTCAGAAAGACATTTTATAAGCATTAAATTCACTTCATGTCACAATCATTACTTTTAACTTTAACTATGAAATTAATATTATTTTTCAAATTTGTCACTTTTCACAATAGTGATTGGTACGAGAAATACCACTAAATGTAACACCCTTCTCGGAACAGTCTTTTCCGAAACGAAACTTAGCCGAAACCGGTAAGTTTTTTTTTTATTTTAGTTACATAATCAATAAAAATTCATATTAAATGAGAAATTAAGGGATTTGATAGTCACTTACCATTGCGGTCGAATTCGCGTCGAATCGTTTAATTTTCTGCTCACTGGACCGATCGCCGGAGCGTCACCGGAGACTTGCCGGAGCTCCGCCGGAGAAGCACCGAGGCCGTCAACTGGTAGATCACGCTACCGATGACTTCCTGGCGTCATTCACGCGCCCCAAAACGGCCGCCGTTCACCGGGATCGGAGTTTAAAACTCCCGCCGTCACCCTCCCCGATCTCCCTGCTGCCGGCGAGTGGGGAGGAGAGGCAGCAACGGGAGGAGTCGCCTCCACCTTACGGAGTCTTCGGTGCTGATCGTGACTCCAAAAACCGTCACCGATCACCGGAGCAAGGAGAGGAAGGCGTTGCCGAGGAAAAGAAGAAGAAAAGAGAGAGAAGGAGGTGATCGGCGCTGCCGTTGGTGGGTCGAGGACGCCGGCGCACGGAGACGAAGCCGCACGGTGGACGCCGGCCTGCCGATGATGGCTCCGGTGGTTGGCTTCACCGGTCTTCCTCCCCAGCTACGCCCTTCCCCGACTCTTCCTCTCTCCATTCTTTCATTTTCTTTCTTTTTTTTTTCATTTCTTTAAATCTCCTTTAAGTGTGTGTAATGGGCTTGGGTTAAGTTTTGGCTTAACTATTTAATTAAAGCCCAATAATAACTTAATTCAAAGTCCAAATGATTTCTCCCATTTTCTTAGTCCAAATCACTCCAAATTTGATTTCATAATTGTTATCACATCAAAAATAGGTAGGATATAAATTTTCGGCTCAATCGAAGTCCGTTATCGGTCCGATTCAAACTTATCGGTCCGATTCGACAACTGTCGACATCGCCGAAAAATTCATTTTTATACCAAAATATTCTATATCAAATTTCATTGAGAACTGCAAAATCTGGCAATTTTTAGAGTCCATTTACTATTTTTAAAGATTTATGCAGAATCAAGTCCCCTTCCCTACTGGAAAAATTGATTCGCTACCTTTTTCGTATTTTTGACTTTCGGAAGTCTATTTGACCTCAAATGCACTTCAAATTTCAACCATAGACTCACCATAACTATTCCTTTCAAATGGTCCAATAAAATATTTCCGACTTCCAGGTGTCCTTTCAGGCCCGGGAAACACTATTCACTGCCGAAAAGTACTATTCACGGCTGACCCGGTGTTGAGGCCATTACACATTCTCCAGCACAACAAAATACATATTTTCCATATAAGCATATACAATCCACTATTCTCACTCATATACAAAACTATTCTTTTACAAAACAATTATTAACACAACCATGAATAATATACATGCCAAATACAAAACTAGTAATTCTATTTTCTTCTGATATCCTTCATTCTTGTGTACTTTATTGCTCCAAATCTTCAGTACCTGCACGCAGCCAATTCTAAGTGCTGAACATTAAATATGTCCAGTGATAACTATCAATCATAGTATTTTTCTAATATACATAATTTTCTAATTATGCTTAATTTATCTATTTTTTCCATTTAAAATCATGGTACACAACTATAAACATATATTTTTTTCATTTAATATCAACTTTACATAACTTTTCAGTTTAGTCTTTAAACTTTTAATTTATTACAAAAATATCACTTTATTCATTATTTACCAAAATGCCATTTCTTTTCTTATTTTCTCCTAGTATTCTATCAATAGGTTTACAATTTACCATTTAAACCTTGTTTTGATTTTTCATGTAAAATTACATTTTAATCTCTTAATTTTTTAAAAGTTAACTTTTTAGACCGTCGGTTGATCAAATTAATATTTTACCCTTATTAATCTTTTTTTTAATCACTTTTGCTTATTAAATCTATATTTTTGAAAAATTATTATTTTGCTTCTAAACTTTTTATTTCTTTTCATTTTGGTCTTTATTCACTTTTATCTTCAACTTTAGCTTTCTTTTTATCCTTTTAATATTTTTTTTATCATTATACCCCTAATACAAATCCGACAGAAACTTTTAGATTGGATATACGAAATGTGGACCCCACAATACCATAACAGACTGAGAAATAATCCCAAAAGATCATTCATCACAGAACATATGACAGATACTATGAAGATCAAAGATCCTACCATAGCAAAGTAAGTTGCCATGACTTGCACTGCGGTACGAATATCCTTATGGTTAGCTAATTATATACTGAGTTAGATTTTACTGTCTAACTATTTCTAAGAACACAAATTCACTTAATTTCAATTTATTATTCAATTTTCACTCTTTTTAATACTTTTCAATGCTTTTCTATACTTTTTCAATACATTAAATTTTCAGTTAGCCTTTTCAGTCTCTATTGCATAGTCTGTAAATTATTTCATAATAATTCACCACTTTATCATCAAATTATGCATTAATTCACATTAATTTCACATTTTTACTTTTATACCTAACTAAAATTTATCTCAAAAATATTCATTAAATTTATATAAATCCTATAAAAATTCATGGACATCAAATTTCATTCTTATTATCATTATAAGGCTTAAATTCATCAAAATAACTTAAAAACACATTATTTTCCCTTGGATCACCATTCGGCCATAACATAAAGTATATTATATATATGCTCTTAAATTTATTTAAGCTTCTTAATAGGCATAATTAAGATCTAATTACACTATTATAACATAAATTTCAATTATACCCAATTATATTAAATTTTTCTTAATAATCCTAAAAGAAAATCATACAATTAATAGGAAAATAAAAGGATTATTTGGTCACTAACATTTTTCTTATGCTTTTCCTTGCCTAGGCTTCCTTTTCTTTGCCTTTGGCATTGAAAATGTATTCTTCCTCTTGAAATCCTTCATTGGCCGAATATAATATCAATATAAACCCTATGATTTTAATCTCAAATGCTTAAAATGATAGCAAAAATGAATTTTAGACATCCAAAACTAGTAGTAGGCACCTAAAAGTTAAATTAAAACCAAGAATTTAACTTACCTCAAATTGACTCATAAACTTT
The DNA here is from genome assembly GCA_037975025.1 of Excoecaria agallocha. Lineage (NCBI taxonomy): Eukaryota > Viridiplantae > Streptophyta > Magnoliopsida > Malpighiales > Euphorbiaceae > Excoecaria > Excoecaria agallocha. The sequence goes on along the minus strand of CM075807.1, from coordinate 54,226,098 downwards.
ATCTCTTGATTTATATTGATTCCTTTCCTTTAATCAAATATTAGAGGTTTCTAGGGTGGTCTAGAGAGGCTGATAATACTACCATATGCTTTGATTTAAGGTAATTTGGGAGAAAAATGGAAGAGATGAGAGAGAAACTATGGTGAAAATGGTTATGGCCATGAGAAGGGAAGAAGGAGATGGTGGAAGCTGCTGGATTTCTGTGAGTTTTCTGCCTTTTATATGCCCTATTAATAGGCTTTGGTCTGGGCTTAAGTTATTTTTATCCGACAAACAGTCCTAATTAAATTCTTTCACTTTCCAACTTCAAATCACTCCAAATTTGATTCCATCATTCTTATCACATTAAAAATAGGCTGTACCTAAAATTTCAGCCCAATCAAAGTCCATTTTCAGTCCTATTCAAGTAAATCAGTCCGATTCAAAATTACCGGTGTTACAAAAAAATTCACTTTTTGTTATCAAAATATTATACACATTATTTTAGGAACATATATAATTTTTGATAATTTTTAGACTTCATTTGCTATTTTTAATGGTCCGATAAAATCTTGATCAAACAGTTACCCTAAAATCCTAATTGCTCCATATTTCGTATTTTTGATTTTTGGAGGTCTATTTGACCTCAAATTCACTTCAAATTTTAATCCCAGATTGCTCGTGACTAATACTTTCCTATAGTCAAATAAAATATTTTTTTACTTCTGGAGGTATTTTTCAACCCAAAAATATTATTTACTGTCAAAAAATACTATTTATGACTAACCCAATATTGAGATCATTACAAATAATATTCAATTAAAAATATAATATAAATAATCATTTATTATCATATATGATAATTTAAAGAAAATTTCTTGCTCTTAAGGCTGTTAAATTATCAATACTTGTTACATCTTTTCTTTTTGTCTAAGGCTGTAATAACATTCATATATTTATATATCTTTTTTTAATAGCTAGTGGATTATAATATTTGTAATTGTCTTCGACAGACTTTGAAGCCAAAAGAAAATGTTGGTGGATTCTCCCCAGCAATAATAATCAACACCATATATAAAAATGGGAGTAAAAAGAAAATGTTTTAAATATAAATAACTTCATATTTTTTATTTAATTACAAAAAGCTCTACATGATGGGATTATAAGCTTATAGTAATATTTAGGTAACTTCTCATGATATGCCTCTTAGAAGAACCCAAAAAAAAAAAAATAAATAAAAGGCCCACATGCAAGTAAATTGCTCGTGCATCAGCCATCAACTCTTTTTGCAATTTATAGCTTGTATTGACCAAATCACATACATCTAAGGAGAAAGAAAGAAAAATTTTGAAAAAAATCAATTGGATATAGACTTATTGAGTTGAAAAAATGAAATTAGTCAGTTTTATATTGATCCAATAGATATTGGATTGGGTTGAATTGAATAATAAAATGGATCAATTTTAGATTGATCTGGTGGATATTTGATTGGATTTTGATCATTTTTTACGGGTTTGGATTAAATTTTGGATTTGGATCAATTTTGTCACATCTACTTCATAACTTAAATTAGTAAAAATTAAAATAATCATAAAATCATAATTGTTAATTTTAAATTTTTATGTACTAGAATTATATTTTGTTTGTTAGAAAGATAAATTTAGAATTGTATGTAGTAAGAATTCTACATAAATTAGATATATAAAGTTAATTATTATTATAAAATTTAAATTAATAAAATATTTTACCAATATATTAGCATATTTAATCTAGAATGGAATTTAGTAGTAATTTTATATAGTTAGAATTTTGGTAATGTAATTTTAATTTTATGTTAGTTATATTTTATTTTGATATATTACGCAATAAAAATTTTTGTTAATGTAATATAAATATTTTAATATTTAATGCAGTTACATTGAATGTTAGTTCATTAACAATTTTGAAATAAATTTTTATTTTATGTGATATTTATTTAGTTCCATTCTACATTAAATATGCTAATATATTATTAAAATATTTTACTAAATTAAATTTTATAATAACAATTAACTTTATATATCCATTTTATATAAAATTCTTACTACATACAATTCTAAATTTATTTTTCTAACAAACAAAATATAATTTTAAGTATATAAAAATTTAAAATTAATAATTATAATTTTATGATTATTTTAATTTTTACTAATTTAAGTTATAAAGAATAATATTTTCTATTATTTTTTCATTTTCAAATTAATGAACCTTATTCATTCCTGAATTTCATGCCACAGTTTCCGACCTCCTCGTTCATTGATATTGAAGTGGTTTCCACTTTCATTTTCGAAATGATTTGTTCCAAAATTAATCATCTCTACCCTTATTTCCAAAATAATTTAAAAAACACACAATTCTTCGAATTAAATTTTTCAAACACCTTATGTTTTTTAAAATTCCAGTCAATAGCGGTAACATTTACATAGTTATAATTATATTAAAAAGAATTAATTTTCATTTTTTACACGTGTCAAACATTCTCCACTCTTCCTCCACGTTTTCATTTCTACTTCACATGCACACTCATGTTTATCTCTAACCTTTGTAACTCCCCAACTTGCTCTTTCTTCCTCATTACTTTGCTCCGCCACCACAACCACCGTACCACCACCGGCAATGGAGGAAGAGGAGGCAAAAGGCTACAGCAACCACCTAATACCACCGCAAGACTGGTTCATAAAAATGGTATCTTTCTTAGCAGATATGATCTACAACTGCATACTTGCTCTCTTTTCACCTTTCACACTTTTCTTCTCTACGGCATTCGAGTCCTACCGCCGGACCGAGGCGGCAGCGGAAGCTGTGGAGTCTGCAGTAGTGAAAGCTCCTTATAAGGTGACACGTGGAAGCATGAGGTTAGTGAGGGGAATAGGGATAGGAGTAATGGGAGCCGTGCATGTGATGGTGGTTCTGATGAGTGTTCTGGTTTTGGCTGGTTTTTTGGGTTTTGGTTTGGTTCAACTTTGGGTGGAGGAACCAGTGTTTTTGAAAGAGAGATTTTTCTTCGATTACACTGATTTGAATCCTGAAGCTGTTTTTGAATTTGATGGGATTAAGAGAGTCCCAATTGGGCATACCTTTCATGTTTCTTTGGAGCTTTTGATGCCTGACTCCAACTACAACAGGGAATTTGGAGTTTTTCAGGTTTGTTTTTCTGTTCATTAATTTTCTCTAAATTTTCCTATGTGTTTCTGTTTACAGTTTATTGATTGCACTGTAATTACATATAACTTCATTGAATTTATATTCTCATAATGGATGGGACCGGATCGAGTGAGCGATAATGGAAATTAATTGATGAACTGTTTTCTTATAATAGTTAACTGCGGAAGTTTTATCAGGCAATGGAGCTGCGATTGCAAAGTCTAGCCGGCCATGTATGTTGACATTTAGAAGCCTGCCAATTCGACTAATTCGAACATGTATCATGAGCATACCTTTAGTTTTAGGAATCTCTGCAGAAACTCAGAAGCTATACATAGATATATTGAAGCACAAGGAAGGGTATTCAAGAACTAAAGCTATTAGAGTTGCTTTGATTCCGAGGACAGGAACATCGTCCATCCCACAAATATACGAATCAAAACTTCATATTCACTCTCAATTACCATGGACTAAACAATTTGTTCGCAATTGGAAATGGACAGTCTCTGTCTGGGCAGCATTCTACATTTACATTTTGCTACTAACATTTCTGCTCTTCTTCTGTAGACCACTTCTGTTCCCAGGTAGTTTTGGTGAGAACGACCGTGGCGAGAAAGATACCAGTCCACAAGAACTGGAAGAGCCACGGGATGAAAGAGAAATTTCAGAGTTAATGAGAAAATGGCATGAAAGAAGAAGGAAGAGAAAGGCAATCTTTGTGCAAAGAGAGAGATCAGTTGAAACAGTTGGATCATCAGAATCAAGCATGAGCTTTATAAGGGAAGATACAAGTACGGTTGTCGAAGAAGACATTGGCGATTCGGAATCGGTGTGTAATAATTGAAATTCTGGCTTTATAGCCAAGTTTAGCAGATCTTTTAACAGAGCTGAGTTTCTGAGGATTTCCTTATGGCTACTCTTTTTTAGTTTCTTGTTCATGATTTTATTCACATATCAGGCAATAATAGAAATGGTTAGCAATAAAAATTGACATCAATTTCAAAATCTGGAAAAGAATCGCATAATGAAATTGAGGCTTGGAAGCAATCCAAAAGAAAAAAGGCAAAGAAAACAGTTCTTTCATTGAGAGGCCATAACCATTCTGTGAAATCGCATACTAATAGGTTGTCTGGAATGCAAACTTGAGATCAATCAGATAGGCTACAAATAGGCATTACCATACAACTTCTCTGCAAGAAATAGCTCTCTGAGACCACTATCTCTGCAGCTCGGTTCGAGAAATGAGGATTGCGTAGAGCCACTGGTGATCTTTGCAGCTCAGACAGATAACTCGGTTCGAGAAACGAGGATTCCATCAGTGTCTGCATACAGCCATTCCCCGTCAGAGATTCTCGTCCCGGCAATCGTGATCGGAACGTGTTTCTCACCAATCCCCTTCTTATTAGCTTTCATTGGATGGGAAGCCAAAGCCCTTACTCCAATGTCGCAGCCATTGATCTCATCAACATCCCTAATGCAGCCATTAACCACAATACCCGCCCATCCATTGTTTTGAGCTTGCACCACAGGATTGCCTCCCAGAATTGCACATCGCAGACTGCCACCCCCATCTACCACAAGAACTCTGCCGTTACCCTTCTCCTCAAGAAACTCGCGAATCAGAACATTGTCTTCGAACACCTTAAGGGTCACTACTGGACCAGAAAAAACTTGGCGACGACCATATATCTGAAATAATGGCTGGAGTGCTCGAAGCTCGCCGCTCACAATAAGTTGTGGATTCGCATCACAAACTTCAGCAGTTGTGACCAATGCCATATATTTTCAGTTTCTACATCAAAAAGGCATTAAAGATAATAGAAAAATAACAGAACAGTCCCACTATTTCATGTTTCACCATCTTTAATTAAAGGATGACAAAGAATCACTAAGAAAGAAAAGCAAAATTTAACAATACAAGTTTTCCATTCCAGAGTAAGTGACCTCAAGAGGAAACTAAACAGAAGTCTGAATCACAGTAATTGTACCACCAGTAATTTCCTAATACATCCGAGACTTCTCATTGCAATGCCAGGAGAAAAGAAAAGTTAACAACTTATTAGCCTGAATGATCATTAGACTACTAAAGCAAACAGAATTTGACACTCATGCTTATCAATATGCATCAAACATGAATAGATCTTCTGATGTGTTAAGATCGTGCCCGAGCATCAATAATTTTAAACCTATCAGGATTGTTCTTGGTTATACCAGGTTTCATGGACTGATCCAATGTAATAACTAGTTTATATTTATGTTCGATAACCGGACTGTGTACCCAAACTCCCTTGAGCAGTCCAATTCGCATGCCATTCGGTTAGTTCCAGATTTGAACAGGTTACTCAGCAATTTTATCCGGAAAACTTAGCCTATTTTCCTAATTAGACTCTACATTTTCCTCAATAGGAGATATATGAACATTTTAAATTCTAACTATAACAAAATTCTTATCCCTATAAATAGACAGGATATCAAATTTTTTTCTCTCTTTTGACTAATTTTACCCTAAAACATATCTCTTAAAAGTTTTTACTGACTTGACCGTTAGAATTTTTTTTTGTCAAAAATCCGGCCAAAATTCTTTATTTTCAGGTGCATTGAAAATCATGAAAAATATTGTTATTAAAGTTGGACCTAAATAAACCGATCTGTTATCAATGTTCATTAGTCACTAGACATAGTGGACTTGATCTAGGTAAGTATTAATAAACTAATCCAGGAACTTTTCCAGATCAAGCACCAAAGTAGGCAGCATAACTAAAATCTTAACCTACAGTTTCATGTATACTCATCAATTAAGAAACCAATTTCAAATCATGCCTCAAAAACTAGCTGTGATAATTCAAAGAGATAAATCAAAATCGGAAAGAGTTCTACTTGCAGCTTCTTCTAACAACTAATGAATCATCAACAATAAATCCTAATCAGGTCGTAAAGAATACAACCTATCACTAATCATGCCATTTAAATCAAAGCATAATCTCCACAACACATGAGAAATTAAACTAGATATTAATATCAAGAAAACCTATTTGCTAATTAGATCCAATTGGCCCATGAGAGCAAGACTAGAGCCATAACTCGCTGCAGCTAACCAAAGCCAATCAAAAAGAAATAACTAACATGGAGGCTAATTTTGCCAACAGATATATGAAATGAATCAAATTGTAACAAAAAGAAAAATCTTTATCAATCATAGAGCGCTTTAAGTTGGTTGGGTCACACATCTGATCTCAAACAAAATAAAAAATAAAATCTAAGAGAAACTGATCCGGGAGCTGAAAATTACCAGAGATAGAAACAGAAAAAAGATGGAAGAAAGCTGAAATCTTTATCAGTAAAATTTGAATCTAGAAATGAATATGAGGGAAGTGTTTGTGCCGCTGAAGGCCCAAACTGGAACTTGAGACTGAAGAGGTATAAATGATAAGGGACAGATGCTGAAAAAAGGAGCCAGCCCACCCTACTGTGAAACAGAGAGAAAGTGCACTTTACTGAACTAGAAAGCGCGTGAAGAAAGGACTTGTTTCTTTTTTTTTTTTTTGCCTAACGTGCAAAAATTAACTAATATTTATAAAAAAAATAATTTAACCTCTAATATTTAATTACATATAATTTTATCTTAAAAAATATCAAAATAATACAATTTTATATTTAAAATAATAAAATTATTAATTTGACATCATTTCATTAAAATTTTACAATATATTCACGTCAATAATCAAAAAATAAAATATGATTAAACTACCGATTTATTTAGTTAAGAAATAAAATTGTACTATTTTAATAATTTTAAAGTTAAAATTAATTGCAACTAACTATTATAAATAAAATTAATTTTTTAAATAAATATTAGGAATATTTTTTCATATTAAATTTTTATTTTTTTCCTTCTTTCTAATTATTTAGTGAGGGTAAATTTATTCGCAAATACTTTTTTCGAAGCATAAAAATACTTAAAAAGCTTAATTGATTTACTGTAAACTTATTAATATATGATATGATGTAAAATTCAAACTAAGCAAATTTGAAAAGAATAACACATAAATATCCACCTAAATTATCATCATTTAATATATATTTTTTTTAAACTAATTATATATTAAATTACCATTAAATTTGTTAAAAAATTATATTATTTATTTGAACTTATTTAAAATATAAGTAATACCTATGTATTATTGAAAATATTAAATTATCTTCTAAATTTATCAAAATATATAAAATTATTTTCCTATTAACGTTTATACGTACTTTTGATAAAGTGATAAGTATCTTTATCAGAGAATAATATAACACGTTCAATAAATTTAAGGAGCAATTTAATATACAATTAATTTAGAAAAAAAATTTATTAAATAGTAATAGTTGGAGGAAAAAATTATATATTAATCCAATTTGAAATGTAAAAGTATATAATTACGCGTTATACCATTTTCTCAGAGACACCTGAGGCTGATTGTGAGTTTCGATAGCAAATTCTACGAACTTGGACATATATTTTATTATGTAAATCAGTTCGGTCCAACCTTGATTATTAAAAATCGAATTTGGACTTTATATATAAATTGTAAATTGATTTAATTTCCAAAAATACTTTTAATATTTATTAAAAAAATTAATTTTATCTTTAATAATTAGCTACGTATAATATTATCTCTAAAATTATCAAAATTGTATAAGTTTATCCTTAAAATAACAAAACCGTTAGTTTTACGTAATTTCGTCAAAATAATACAATATGTTGGTAGCAGTTAAAAAAAAATGATCAAAATAACGATTTTGTTACTTTAGGGATAAAATTGTAATATTTTGATAATTTTAGGAATAACATAATACGTAACTAAATATTAAAAATAAAATTACCGTTTTTGATAAATATTAAGGGTATTTTTGTACATTTGGCCTTGTGAATTTAGTGCATTTAGTGTGGTTCAATCCAATTATATATTATTTTTATTTTTTATTAATTACATAATTTAAGACATAAAAATATACATAAAAAATAAAATTTCTTAATTAATATTGAAATTTATTCATTTTTTAATATATTAAAACTTTTTATGTCATATTTATATAATTTTACATAATATAATATATAAATTTATACATCAAAGATTAAAATTCTTTTTATTTAAATAATTTTAACGGGTAATCTAATTCTAGTCAAACTCGGTTGAACCGGGCTTGAATAATGACAAAAAAAAAAAGTTCCATTAGATCCAACTTGAACACGGCGTAATTTCAAAGATGAACATTTCTAATGATAATTCCAAAATCTTATGGTGGAGATAAAATCCGAGTGCAGATATTCTGTAGACCTAAATTGAAAGAGAGTTTATAATTTCACTAGAATTTCTTTTTTCTCAATTGTCCTTTTCCATTACACTAAGCCAGAATTCGAGCTCCAAGTGGCATTATTTTTATTCAATTCCTAATGAAGTCAATTGCAAATAAATTAATCAAATAAATAAATAACTTGAAAAATCTCCTATTTCTGATTCATCATTAGCAGATACATCCCACTTTATTCAGAACAAACGAACACCAATGTCCTTTGATTAGCCAACTATCCATCCGTATAAATTAAAGCTTAAATCCTTGTAACAATTACCAAACATTGGCGGAAAGTGCAAACCGGCCCTTGAAACTGGTAAAAATGCAATTTAGAATCTAAAATTGCATTTGTTGCAATACCAGTTCACCTCTAAAATAATACGTTTTGAATTCTTGAACGACACGTGCTAAATCCTTGAACGGCAATTGCTCCAATTTTAAAAAATTAAAGGCGATATTACGTCAAATGAAATTTTAGAATCTAAATTGCACTTTTTACTAAATTTTAGCAACCGATTTGCACCTTATGCCTCAAAGATTTATAGTCCAACCTATTAATTACTTATGAAAAGAAGACTATATAAGAAATAAAAGATCCTTATTGAGTTATTAAATCGTAAAGCTTGAGTATAGGTTACAAGATTGGTTTAAGAAAACAACTCAAGATTCAAGAAAATGTCAACTTCTGTGGAGCTGCTCCATTATCAAACTTATTCAAATAAAGCACAAACTTTGCTGCAAATGGACAGTTGCTATATTAACTTGTGAATAGTTTTCATATCAGCAACTTCCTTCAGTGTCCCATTCTCAACATGTTCCCACCATTTAAACAGGAAGTTGTCCACCACTAGTCTGAACCAAGGTGAGAGCTTCAACCCTTCCTCGCCAGCGTCTGCTTTCCTCAAGAGCTCCTTTAACTGATCCCGGTTAACATACTTGAACTCAGCTACCTCATCTGGGTTTGGATTTACATTAACATCACGAACCATGAAGAGCAAATGGTCAACTGCAAATCAGGGAGAAAATTCTATGTCAAGAAAATCTAGACTCGACGAATCCCTACTCAACAACTCAAAATCGCACAATTGAAAGGAAACCGAGTTGAAAATATTACGTTCGTGCTCTCCCCATTTCCCATCAGAAGGTGCCTTGTATAGTATACGCCCAAGTGGAGTAAATTCATCAACAGGAAGATCTTCAGCTGGAATACCGAGCTCATCCAAGAGCTTCCTTTGTGCAGCATTCCTCACACCTAATAAATGAAAATGAAAATTATTACATACATAACAGTGAAAGAAGGATTTATTGTCTAAAGAAAAAAAAATTGAAATATCTATATATACCTAGATAATCCTCTTCAATAAGCTCAGATTCACGATATAAAGGATGACTGCAACAAGTGTTGGTCCACACAAGCGGAAATGTCACCTTTGTTGCAGAGCGTTGCTGGATAAACCAAAAAAAAGAGCATATAATTCAACTTCACCAATACAAATAATTGACAAAATGGCTTATCTGCAAACATTCAACATTCTTCCAGCCAAACAAAGGTATACAACTAAACTTGACCTCCCTGCGTACACTGTCATAATCATAAACAAGTCTGATCTCACAGAATAGCTTCTGAATAGGTTATGAAGACAACTAAAGTTCAAAGGTATACATCTCCCTAATTTCTTTTTTTTTTTTCCTCTCTATATCTCTCTCCTTCCAGCTCAGATATACCATTAGCAATATATGCACATTCTGATTTGTTAAGGATGATATAGTAGCAAAAGGCTAGTGAGGGATAGACAGCATTAAACTTAGAAGTCCAAACCCATGATGTAAAGTCCCTATATTTTAACACATCTTAGAGATCACATACCTGAAGGAGTAGTTCATATTTTGAGTTGAAGAGAAATACACTAAAAGCTCTGTGTAATGCATTCCCCTTCAAAATATTTTCCCATAAATGACCTGCAATCCAGAAAGCATAACAATCAAAAAGAGAAACACAAAATGAAACGATCTACCCCACATGTATGGTACAACACAACAGGGTACATATCCAAGATCAGGTTAACAATTGCAGCTAGAAAGAGACCTATTTGACCAAATTTAAAAGCGAAATTTCAAGTCCAAGCAAACGCTGCAAGCTAATCACTATTGTGAGAGAACCACATTAGATCACAAGAACCAGAAAGAGACCTATTTGAATTATCATTAGCAAGAAAATCAAAAGACTCAATATTTCAATACTATGTACTAAATCATTAAGCGAGTTCTGCAGAAAATATGATCAACAAAATCATGAAAGGAAATTTTTACTTACAGTTATATTTGGAGACATGACCAACAACCCGATCATTCTCATCCACCAAAATGCATCTGCAATAAATTAAAATCAATATATATATATATATATATATATATATATATATATATATATATATATATATATATATATATATATATTCAGGCCTCAAGTTATATGGTAAATAAACACAAAAATACTCTCAGTAGACTTTCTTTTCATTGGGTTAAATTTCAAGAATCAGCCAAATAGCATGAATCAGGAGCACATGGAGTAAAATAACAAATTGGCATGAACCCAGATGCAAAATCTGGATCTGAAATTAATACCATAGTCAAGGTACCATCTTTCACAAACAAGAAAACCTTAAATGTGTCAAAGTAAACCAATTGGTTGCCACCGGACAACAAAGCTTGAAGTTTTATTTTCTACTGTTACCATAATCCAGTAAGAATTATATCTTTCAAAAGCCAAAAGTTAATTGAATTCTACTACTCAAGTAGCTTCAAGAGATTTTTTATTTTATTTTTTCCAATTGATAGTAAACACTGTATTTATTCAGATCCAATATATACCCAAAATCATTCTAAAATAAATAAATAAATAAATATATACACACACGCACACACACTAAAAATCCAAAACCAGCAATGAGCTCACCAAACATAAAGTCAAAACCAATAGACATACAGCAACATGCGAAACATAAAGATGGCCATGTGTCCAAAAAAAGATGTCGCAGAAAGAAGATATTTTGTGTGACCCACTAATTAAAATAATATTCAATTAAAAAAAGCAATATTTAAAAAAAAAAACCATGGACAAAGCAGAGGAACCCAAGAAGAGGAATGGCAAATAATGTAAATTGAATGCAAAGAGAAGGTCAGAAGCAGAAAACATACTCATCCTCAAACATGAGGCGGCGCTGGACAGCGTCCATGCCAGCATCTGGAGCATCACCCATGGCGGGGGCAGTGGAGGTGGAAGCAGGACGAGAAGACGAAAACAACCTTGCGAAAGGTTTATGGAAGAGAGGGAATCGAAGGGGAGATTGAGGGACGAGGTTAGAAGAGAGAAAACGAGAAAAGAGAGGAGAAACAGAGGAAGAAGAAAGTGGGGAAGTGAGCCTGGGAGTCGTTGAAGTGGGGGTATATAGAAGGCGAGAGTTGAGAGACATTTTCTTTTCTCTTTCTCAATTTTTGGTTATTTTTGTATATTTATAGTAGTTTGAGGGTTAATAGATGGAGTTTGTGGGATCTCCACCGGCACTAAATTCTTAATTTTATTTTATTTTTATTTACAATAATAATAATATATAATTGGTAAGAAAATATTTATATAATTTTTATTTTATTTACATATTTTGTGAGCAAAATTTTGTGATTGTGAATGTGTTTACCAGTAACTAAAAATTCCACCGTTATTTGTGAATGTGAAGTACGGATGATCATGGGATGGGAAATCCCATTTTCGATGAAAAATCGTTCCGAATAAGATGAAAAATTTTAGATAATTTTTTCTGTGGGGCGGAGACGGAGAAAAAATATTTTTCGATTTAAAATTTGGGACAGAGACGAAGATTGTGATCCTCAATCTGAAATTTTTCTATCTTCGAAATTTAATAATTATATTTAATTTTAGTTTTGTCAATTGTTAAAATTTGTATTAATTTGATTTGTAATTAAATTTATATTATTTTAATTATTAAATGTTATATTTTAATTACAATTAATTATTAAATATTATATTTTAGTTATAATTATATTTTTTTAAAAAAAATAAAATATTTTTTATATGAGAATGAGGATTCCAATAGAAATGGAAACAGAATGAATTTTTCCTCCAACATATTTTGAGAAACGGCCCCATCCCGCATGAAGCAGTAAGTGGAGAGCCATTGTTCGCCCCCGCCTCACGATCATCCATAACGTGAAGGTGCCAATTTGTATAGACTATATACATAAAATCTTTTGAGTGATAGGGCTCTTTTTTTTTTTTTACATTTTATTTATCTTTTTTGTTTAAATTATAAAATATTTATGCGACAATTAAAATTTTATACATTTTCGACATTGATTATAATATATACTTATGGCACAAGAAGTAAGATGGTAGGGCAGCAACATAATAAAAAATATGATAAATGTTCGGGAGATTGGGTGAAAGGTTTTGCTGGAAATTTGGATGCTTGTAACATTTTTCGTGCTTGGATTTGAGCAGTTTTTCATGATTCGATGCTTGCTAAAAATCTTAATTTTCAACAGATGATTGTAGAGAGTGACAGTCTCATAATGGTTAATATGATAAATGGTAAATTTACGTCTACTGCTTATTGTCGTTCTTTTTTGCGTTCGATTGGTTTACTTGGTATTACTTTTAACTGTATTCTCTTTGTTCATTCCCATCACGAAACAAATTATAGTGCAAATTTGCTTACTCATTTTGTAATTACAGTGTTATCTGCAATATCTTCCTAATGGTCTTAAACATTGGTTTTATCATGACATTTATACTGTTTTTGTTTTTTTTTTTTTTTTATGTTAGATAGTTTTTGTTCATTGTTTTGAGGGTTTCACCCTCTGTTTCTTATAAATAAAATAAAGTGATTCGTTAACTCCAATTGCCACTAACTTTCCTAAATATCGGTAGCGGATAGAGCTGGCAAACTTGATCCAAATTCATAGATCGACCCAAATTTACCAAAAAAAAATTAATCTAAATCCAATCCAGTTCATATAATTACCCATTGGGTCAACCCAAAATTGATCCATTTTATTTTTCAATCCAATCCAACCCAATCCAATATCCATTGGGTCAACCCAAAATTAACTCATTTCACTTTTCAACCCATTAGATCATTGAGTATTAACCCAATTGGTGTTTTCAAGATTCAAAGATCTTGACCCATTAGTATTAACACAATTCTTCTCCTCTCTCTGCCATTTTTTGTGCCCATTTACCTCTGAGAAAATTTTTTGTTATAAATTCTACTTCTCTAGAAAATTAGAATTAAAATATTATTGCAAGAAAAGAAAGATTATAGAAGACACGGAGATGCCGTGTTTGCGCATTGAAAGCCTTCCTTCTTTATAATATCAAACTCCCTTTGAGACAAGTTGCAGACTTCTGCTCAGTCTCATCTCCTTCCTCATTTATTTCTTTCTTACCTCTCCATCTTCACCTCTTTGTTCATTTTGTCCTCTTCCAAACCATCTTTCTTTTTCTTTTACTGCTTATCGTTTCACCATCGTTTTCCCTAACTAAATCTCCAGTAGTTTTGTCATAAACAACTTGTATTATTGTGAATTTTACGGTAAGTTGAAGTTAATTGAGTTTGAAATGATTCTATTAATTTGAAAATTCAACTTTTGAATTGTATTTAATTTTCATATAAAATTTAATTTCAATTTGAATAATTAATTATTTTTAATTGAAATTAAATTTTAATTTGAATAGTTGATTTTCAATTGAAATTGAATTGGGTAAGTCTAAACTATAGTTGGAAACTGCAAGGCAACAAATTGAGATATAAAACTTAGAAAGTAAAGTGATTAGCAGATTATGAATGTACCGTATATTTTAAATGATCCAAATTCATAGATCAATCCAAATTAACCCAACCCATTAATGACCAAATTCATTAATGATTCATATTTTTTAATTCATTAATGATCCAACCCATTAATAACCCATCCATTAATGACTCAACCCAAATTCATCCAATCCGCCCATTTACCACTTCTAGTAGCGGATTTAAAATGTCAACTTAAAATCTTTTTGGACTTAAACAACAAATCAGATTAAATTCAAATATTAATTTATTTTTAGCAATTTATTAATGCCTATTTTCTTATTTATTAACAAAGTCAATAATGCGCTATTGCATATCAAAAAATAAAAATTAATTCATTTATAACTCAATTCGTTCTTATCCGAATATTTTATTGAATTAAAAAATCAATTTTTCTTTTTTTTTTTAATTCATACAACATGCTTTTGCAACTAACAAACCTAATTCTTTTATAATAAAATAATAATACAACTTTGAAACTTATCGCTTTTACTTTATAATATGAAATTAATGGTAAACAATAATTTTATGGAAAAAATACCAATATTGACCCGTGACTCAGTCCATAAAAATAAATAAATAAATAAATAAAAGCTGTATTTTCTCTACACGAATGGATTATTAAATTTTGATGGCTCATCAACAAACAACCCCTATAATCTATGTGCCCATTGTGTGTATCAATTAATAAATAAATAATTCATACTTTCATTTACATAGTATCCCATCCGTTTTATTTTAAAAGATAGTTTTCTATTTTTCATAAAAATTAAGAAAATAATTAAAATAACTCAATTTTATAAAAAAAAATATAGCCATCGATAAAAATACTTTTTTATATTTTTAAAAATTTTATTTAATTTTAATTGAAGGTAAAAGTAATAAAAAAATATTTAATAAAATATATAATAAATATGAATATTTATGTAAATTTATTTTTAAATTTAAAAAAAATATTTAAAGTGAAACAAATTAAAATAGAAAAAACAATCAGTTAAAGTGTGATGAAGGAAGTATTTTATATGTGTTTAATTATATATTAGCATCAATAAACTACCCATGGGGTGGTAACCTGATGATGATGCAGATTAGGTTAGAAATGAGAGATCTCAGGATTGACTTCTGATACCTTTCATAGGGAGAATAAAAAACTTTAACCTACAATAATACTTCGAATCCGAATTTAATCGATTCAGTGGAATTCAGATACCGAATGATTAATCAAAAAAAGCATATATTGATTAGCATCGTATAGGATAATCTTTAAGCAGAACACACATGCACTTAGCAAAACAGGTGGCAATCATGGATCAAAAATTTATAGATTATAAAATGAATTGGAATCATTGTTATATTGATGGGATTATAAATAAATAAAGTTTTATAATATTACTTTTTAAAATTTTCAGTAAAGATAAAACATTTTTCATGCTTAACTTATAAAAAAATGTTTGTATATTTATATTATATAAAAAGAAAATTATATAATTATAAAAATATAATTGAGTTAAATTGAATCATGATCCAAATAAATTATAAATAGACTTAATCAATCGGATCGCATAAACGATTAAATCAGATCACTTGAATTACTTCAATTCAACAATAATTACTATTTATTTATTTATAAAACTTCTTAAAACGATTTAATGTCACACGACAAAATGCAAATACATCATCAACGAAGTTGAAGTAAGCAATTCTCCATGATTTTTTAACGATCAAAGTTCCACAGACTACCCAAAATCCCACAACAAACCCCGGTCCAATGGCAATGTAGAACCAAAACATTTCATTTTCTTCATCTCCATCTTCTTCAGGATTAGGAACAGTTGTTTCTTCTTCGTCACCGTTACACTTGATTGCTAATGGAGTGCCGCAGAGTGCATAGTTGCCTTCATAAATTGAAGGATCATTGAAGGTCTGAAACTGATTGGTTGTTGGGATTGGACCTGAGAAATTGTTATGTGAGAGATTCAAGTGATTCAGCGAAGCAATTGAGGCCATGCTTGAAGGGATTGTGCCAGAAAGATTGTTGCTTGAAAGATCGAGAGTTTCAAGCCTCTGCAAGTTTCCTATGTCGGCCGGTATTCCACCAGTTAAATGATTCATTGACAAGTTTAATGTCCCCACTCTTGACAGATTTGATACCCAATTTGGCATTTCACCAGAGAAATCATTGCCTGAAAGATCAATACTGTTTACAAGATAAAGAGTTCCATCATAGAAAGATGTTCTGCTTTTCGCCACTACCCATAGTTGCCCTTCATATCTCATAGAATCAAGAACAGTGATCATGCCACTCAAATTGCCGATGCAGCTTGGAATATGCCCAGAGAATTTGTTTTCAGCCAAGTCGAGTATGTGCAGAGAGGAAAGATTGCATAAATTACTTGGGATTTCCCCATTGAAAGAGTTTGATCTTAGACTCATAATCAACAAGGAAGGAAGCTTCTCTCCTATCCAAGCAGGAATGTTCCCAGAAAATCCATTGTCTCCAAGATCGAGAGTTTCCAGGAGTGTACAGTTCTGCAACGCGCCAGGCAGTTCCCCAGAAAGCTTATTGTTGCTCAGCCTTAAGAACTTGAATCCAGTAAGAGAACCTATAGTTTTTGGTATGTTGCCAGATAAACTGTTATTGGAAACATCTATAAGATACACATATGGCATCTCATTCCAAATTTCAGGAATTTTTCCTGTCAAATAGTTGCTGGACAGAACAAAAGTCTGCAGATTGGTTAGTTTTGACATGGACATCGGAATTGTGCCATTTAGAGCATTGTATGAGATGTCTAAATCCCACAATAAGGGCATCTTTTTGCCGAAGTCTGAAGGAATTGGTCCGGAAAAGAAATTATTATCCAGGTGAAATGAAGTCACGTTTGAAGACAGCAGTGGTAGATTACCAGTGAATTTATTAGAGTTCAGGAAAACAACCGCCTGTTCACAAAACCTTATCGTTTCCGGCACTTTGCCGGTTAATTGGTTATAGCTGAAGTCCAGTCTATCCAAGAACAAATCCAACTGCCAGAACCAATCTGGTATTTTGCCAGAAATGTTCGCATACCAAACTCCAACATGAGTTAGCATATTCTGATTTCGTAGCCATTCGGGGAATTTGGGGCCAACCATGCATGCTTTGAGCTCAAGGTAGGTGAGCTTGAAAGGAGGAATCCAATCAGAACTCACATTGAAAACCAAGGTTATGTTCTTTACAGACTGTTCTATTGCTAACTGCTTTAAGCTCGTAAGATTCGAGAAATGAGCTTCTGTTACAATGCCTTCCCACTGATTTTTTGAGATATCAAGAACAACTAATGATGAGAGTTGTCCTAAACTGACTGGAATTGAACCTTTCATTTGATTTTCTGAAAGGTAGAATTCTTGTAAGGATGATAAGTTACCTATGGATTCAGGAATCGAGCCGGATTAGATTAAGAAGCTTTAGCCTCCTTAAATTTCCTAATGAATAAGGAAGAAAGCCACCTAGCTTATTGTACCCCAAATGCAATGATTCTAAGCTAGAGTTACTGCATTCAGCCAAGCCATCCATAAATTCACTTATCTCCCCACTAATACTATTGAAAGATAAATCAAGAACGTTCAAATTGCAAAGCGTTGCTAAATTTCTTGATAACTTGCCGGCAATAAATGAATTCTCGGACAAATCAAGATACTCAAGGAAGTTGAGCCTGGAAAATTCAGAAATTTCACCTTGGAAATTGTTTGATCTAAGATCTAAATAAACTAAACTACTTACATTGAAAATCCAGGGAGGTATGGTGGAATTGAAACCATTGTAGGAAAGATCAAGAACTTTAAGAGAAGTAAGATTTCTTAAATGGGGTGAAATAGGTGGACTAAAAGATGAACCTGACAAATTCAAATACCTCAATTTCTTAATTGATCCAAGAAATTCAGGAATTGAAATACCTTCAAAATTGTTCATACTCAAGTCTAGGTAGTTTAAGTATTTCAAATCAAGCAAAGAAGAATTAATCTCACCTCCTAAATCATCATCAACAGAATCAATCGAACCTTGATTACCAAGTTCAAGTCTAGTAACATGGCCACTCCTGCAAGCTACACCAGCCCAGCTGCAGCAATGGATGCCAACCCATGAAGCAAGCCTTCCTGAAGGATCCGTTAGGCCTTTTTTGAAGTTGAGAAGAGCTTTCCTCTCAATATCTATGCAGGTGATATTGTAAGTATTATTGGCAGAACAATGTTTGAAAGTTTCAGGAGAAAGCAAGCTTAACAGAAGTGAAAGAAATAGAATGGAAGTACGTGTTTTTGCCATTCTTTTTGCAGCGGTGTGCATTATTTGAAAAGACGATATATATATACACACACACACACACAAAGAGTTGGTACAATTCTCGAATCATTTGCTGGTTTTGGAAAAGTAGTTTTCTGGAAAATGTCGGCTACAAGTTGTGGTGGAGACTTGTATTTTCCTAGTCAAAAAGGTAATGCTAGCCTCCATTGCGAAAGAAAGTGGGAAAGAAAGAGTTTGTAGTTTTAATTTTAATAATAATTAGATTGACTTGTGGTCAACCCCATTTCAATAGTAAACGTGACGGTGCTTATAATTATTGATCTTGTCATTGACTTCCACGGACTGGTAGCTTCTTAGAAATTAGAAATGAAAGTTCTTTTCAAAACAATTCGGCTAGCCTTTCGTTTAGATCGGTGGAATTGAAAGTAACTAAAGCAGGGTAACTCAAAACTCGCTCTCCTTTTTATTGTTTTGTGTTGCAAAATGGTGAGTAAATAGAAGTAAAAAAAAAAAAAAGTAAATTGAATTTTCCAATTTACTCTACATGTTTCAAAATATTTATTTCCGGCCTGCTTTGGAAAGTAATTAGAGTTATTCTAATAGTTGTTATTTGCCGTTCAATTATCTGTTCCACATACGTCTTTTTATTCACTTCCATTCTCCTTTCTTCGGTTTCAGCATATTCAAAAGAGCTTCCACACCTGTATTTTTCTTCTTATTCCATCGTTGCCGCCGTCTCTTTCACCTGCCATTGTCGCTAGCATATTTCCCTCCCCTCTCTTTTCTTCTTTTTCTTTCTTCGGTTACAATAGATTTACTCCGTGTAATTTAAGTTAACCAAACAATGGGGAGAAAAATGGAGAAGAAATGAGATTACTCTCATTTCTTTACTCCCATCCAAATAAAGGCTTATTGTAATGGGCTGGTTTGTTGTTTTTCTTCTTTTATATAATTATTTGTATTATCTAATTTGACCATAATTATGCCATTCTAGAAACAAAATTTCTCTACCATTGATTTTGGTCATTTTTAAACCTTGACTAAAAGAAATAAATGCCTAAACACTTAAATCAATCCGTGAATTTATAGCATTAGTTATGTAATTTATGGAATTCCTCCTTTATTTCTTGGACTTAGCAAGGGAATAAAAATTGTAATTATGAAGTGTTAATTATTATTTTATATTCTTTGGGAATAGAATCAAGTACAAGATATTCAAAGGATTAGTAAATAACAAGATTAGAAAAAAAAACAAACATGAACCCAAAAATAAATACCGATTAACCCTCTATTTAATTAGTGAAAATGAGTGAAAATGGGAGTAATGAAATTTATATTTTCAATTATTTTTATTTTTGCTGTTTGAATAACTTAATAAGCAGAGAGTGAATTGAATTTTTTTACCTAAAACCATGCTTGGCCGTGCATGGATACAAGCAAGGTAATGCACGGCCGTGCATTAACTGCCTAAATCCATGCAGCACGCATTACCTTGCCTGTATCCGTCCATTTACCCCTCTTTCTCTCTAAATCGGAGAGAAATATTTTTAAGGATATAGAGTAAATTGGGAAATTTAATTTTTTTTCAATTACTCTGATTTATTTTGTATTTTAAAATACTAAACAGTGGAGAGTAGGATGAGTTCTAATTACTTTTCTTCCAATTACTCTCAATTCCATTGATCCAAACAAAGGGTAAAAGTATAAATTAATCAAGGCAGAACTCATTTTTAAATCCCTAAAGTTATACAATTTTTTACCCTAAGTCTCTTTAAAAAAAAAATCGATTAGGTCATTATACTTTGATATAAGATAATACACTCTTTCTCGTTAACGAAAGTAAAGCACAGCGTTTCACTTGCGGATTGCACTTGCATGTTCAATTTGTTCTGCAATCACTTGATCCTGGTTTTAGCATTCGCTTCATCGGCTACAAAGTTATGCGAACCTAATTTAGATTCCAAAAAAGAGCTTTATACAAACAAATGTCAGATTATCAGTTTCATTTGCATCATTTTGGTCTGCTAGTAATTTTGAGATATAAAATTATCTTGACAACCACGAGGCCCATTCCAGCTTCAGGTAATTGCCGCAGCATTTGTTATATAACTCCATGCGCAAAACTCTGGTCATAACGAAAATGCTGTCTAGGAAGCACAAGCAAAAGTCTCTAATGAGCACTTTTAAGTTTCTTGTCCCATTAATCTCAAGGGATGCCATAGCCAAATTTACGCTGAATTTACCAGCAAAATACAGCCAAAGTTGTCTACCACATGCATGCTGTATAAAGAATATGTTATTGTAGAGAATAGAAGAGAAAAAAAGCATCATTTCATCACTAAATTTTCTCACATAACATTCTTAATTATATAACAAAAGAGAACCAACAGAACCAGACATGTACTGCTATACAATATCTCAACCTCCTTCTTCAATTCCAACCTCACCTCATCACAGCTAATGACACCCAGAGGTGCAGATTTCTCTCATATGTTTCAAAATATAGCTACACAACTTCCTTCTTTGTAACATCAGATCCGATTCCGCGATAGAAGAGCTCGAATTTCTCTAACTGATTCAAGCCATCCTGAAAAATGAACACCCATTTGATCAAATTTTACGAATATAAAAATTGTCGGACCGATGCAGGCTAAATGAAGTTCAACAAACTCCACCTAAATGTTTGGTCTTATTCAGGAAATAGCTTAAGAGCCTTTGTCAAGGTAGCAGAGGTTTCTGAATCTCGGACAAAAGGTTTTTCAACAATGACCCTAGTCCAGCCATTGCCAGACAGCTGATGATGAGCTTGAACAACTTCATGCACCTGAAACTTAATCCACTACTCCTACAAAGAAATATGAACTTGCTTGGGTACGTAATTGCCTTGTCTTCTTTTAGCTTCTTGTCTAGTTCTGCAAAAATCAATAAATTGCATAATAAAATCATATTTTATATATGTTTAATTAATTATTGCCATCAACATACTGATTAGTGTAAAATCCATTATGAATATATTTCCCATGGAGCTGATGGTGTCGTCTAGAATGTGATACCTATTACACGATGTAAATACACGTATACCACACATGTATGTATATCGAATTACTATTTTTACTGTCCTTATTTTAGTTTGAATTGCCCTGGTGAAGAATTCTCTTTAAATTTGACAACACAATTTAGTTTTATTAGGTGTAAATTATGTTATCTTCTTAATTAATGATATAAACAACTATATTATATATTTTCTTTTAAACTAAAACATTAATTTGGATTCAAATGAAAAGTTTGTTTTTATATAATTATATGTTCGGAATAGAAAATGATGAAATTCGAACTTTAGTCATTTAAAAGCTAGTTAAATTTTCAATCATCTGAATTAAAAGTAATTTTCGAATTGAAAAGTTAAAGATATTATATTTAAGACTTTATGGTTGATATATGATTAATTTGATATCTTAATAACAAATTATGCAAAACAAAAACATTATTTAATTATCTATTATTGATGTCATTTGGTTCAAATTCTTACACCACATAAAACATAAAAAATGCATTTTTCTTTTTTTTTTTATATATTGAAAAATAATTTGAGATAAACTTTCAAAAGATGAGATAGGATATTAAGGGGTTGAGTGACTTTTTTAGAAATAGGGTTATTTTAAAACTTATTTGTGTGAATGGTGTGTGTGAGAGATTAATTGGGAAAAGGGTGTGGGCGTCCCATTCCCGCAATGTCAGCCTACGGGAATGGAGGGCACGATCATCGATGGCGTGGACGACGAGGCAGCAGAGGAGCATCAGACGACCACCCATTCCCGCAACGGTCCACTGCGGGAATAGGCGGTCTTCTGCCTCTTCAATGCACGCTAAACAGGAAATTTTGCATGGGAGCCCGATATTTAAGTGGCAAAATGCCTTCATTTGCGTTAATTTTTTTTGGTCTGTTCTCCTTCTTTGCCTTGTTGATTTGCTTCTCCTCTGGTTTTGCTTCTCCCGTGGTTTTGCTTCTCCTCTTCTATAATATATCAAGGTAAATTTATATTAGTTATAATTATTTATATTTATATGTACATAAAAATTATATATATATATATATATTTGTATTTATTTAATTATTTAGAAAGTGTTAATGTAAAATTTATTGTAAAATTATCAAGAATAGTATGTTGATATATTGATTTATTATGTTAGATTTTGAAATGTAGATTTAATTTGTTATAATATATTGAATGTTGATTGTAATTATAAAATAATAATAATAGAAAATATTAATATTCAGAATATTTATCATAAGTATGGTTAATATTATCTTAGTTAAAATAATAGAAAATATATTGATTATTTATTATAAGTATTATTAATATTATCTTAGTTAAAATAAATGTTAATAATATAATATATTATCGTTTTTAATGTACAATGAAATTTAGAAGAAATTTTATATAGTTAAAATTATGTTAACGTATTTATAATTTATAATTTTATGTTAGTTATATTTTAATTTGATATATTATGCCGTTAAAAATATTGTGTATGTAATATAATTATTTAAATAATAAATGAATTTGTATTGAATGTCACTTTATTGATATTTTGTAATTAATATTTAAATTTATGTGATATTTACTTAGTTACATATTTATTAATTTTTTTGTTGTTATATTTAAATGTAGGATAAAAAAATATAGAGCAGTTGCAAAATTAATATTTTATAAATCCAGGACCCCGCATAGATGATTTATTAAAATTGAAAGATAAATATCGCGGCAACACGGTTTGGAATAATAATGAAATATTCTTGTTCTACGAATTATTTAACTGCAAATTAGCTTACATATATTTATGACATTTAATTTATATGTATCAGGTGGCTCGTAAATGTATTATTTGCTCGAAAAGGTAGTGTAGAGTCCCATTACATGAACATTGACCCAAGAATTATACCGTATTTGAGGATGACTGAATTTTATGGAGTGTCTTGGATTGGGGTAATGCAGGTAAATGTGAATTTAATGACTGCTCTTATAGAAAGGTGGAGACTGGAGACTCACACGTTTCACCTCGCAGTTGGTGAGACCACCATCACTTTGCAAGATATTGAAATACTAACTGGTTTACCAATTGAAGGGCATCCGGTGACGGGCAGTCTAGTATTTGATTGGCGAGTTGTCTGTAGCCAGCTTCTAGGACAAATTCCACCCGATGATGCTATAAGAGGAAGATCTGTTAAAATGACTTGATTGTCGATAACTTTTGATTTTCTTCCACCCGATGCAACTGATTATCAAATTCAATGCTATGTACGTGCATAGCTATTACGTTGCATTGGTGGGTTGTTGTTTCCAGGTCAATCTAACAATTTTATACATTTGATGTGGCTTTCCCTGTTAGAGGATTTAGATGAGGTGGGCAATTATAGCTGGGATTCAACTTGTTTAGCATGGCTGTATAGGGAGTTGTGTCGCGGTACACGACCAGATTGTCACGAAATTGGTGGATATCAACAATTATTGCAGATTTGGGCATGGAAAAGATTGCCCCAGTTTCGTCTGCCTTTTAGAGATGAAGTTATGCTGGATCAGAGGATGCCATATGGGTATAGGTAAAATTAATATATTGTTTAATTTAAATAAAATAATTAATTTTAAAATGAATATATACATATATATTTTTAAATTTAATTTAATATTATGCTGGAGCAATGAATTATTCAATTTTAGGTGGCGATATCCTATTGATCTAACCATTAATAATAGAAAAGATGTGCATAGATTTCGAGTCGAGTTAGACACTCAACGTGCAGATCAGGTAATAATATGATATTTTTAAAATGTAATTATAATAAATAATGTGTATTTATATTGATTAAACTATATGTACTTATTATTTACATTTCTTTAGTTTGATTGGGAACCACACAAGCATGCTATACATATGTTGCCGTCATATTGCACAAATGGACAACAAATTTGGAGATCAATCATCCCTTTGATATGTTTTAATATCATTGAGTGGCATCATCCAAATCGATGTCTTCGTCAATTTGGCATGGATCAACACATACCCCGTCCACCATTAATTGATGATAGCTTACATTCAATTGAATTGAGAGGAAATTATGACCATAATTAGGAGATGAAATTTTCTAATTTCATATTCGAATGGAATAATCGACTGCAAAAGGTTATAAGTGGTCCTATCCTTAGGGATCCATTGCATATAAGATCACAATGCATGCAGTATTACATACTTAGAACAAGACGGTGGATAACCCCTGAAGGAGCGTCGTATGGAGCAGCAGTAAGTGACACCAATTGATTTTTAAAGTAATTTTATGTATATATTAGACTAGATTATTATATATTGATAATAATTTTTTTTATATGTAGGCTGATGGAACTGAACATCTTTATCATAGTGACATTGCATCGTCGTCAATGCAAAGTGGTGATTTTCGATTAACATCGGGAGCGATTTTGGGAGCAGTTGGAGCCTTTGAGAGAACAGCTCATGATTATCCACGTCAGCCTGTACCAGCTCCAGTACAAATACGTCCTATGTCTCTACCTTTTGTAGATTTTTGCCAATCAAGAAGGAGCAGAAGAGGTATGGCAGAAAGACGGAGGCCGGTACCCTCAATTGAGCCTCCATTAGGGGTCAGCCAGGTCCCTCAGCCCATGTCATGGCCATATGATTATCAGGGGAGTTCAACTTCATTTGGCATGCATGACTTTAGTCAACATTCATTTTATGATACAGAAGCAGGACCTTCAAGATTTAATGTTGACTTAAATGTTAGTGTATCCGAACAAGATCCTACAGGATATGCAGATGTATTTCAGTCGTACAATATACCTGGAGAAGTGGAAACTAATGTTGGGCGTGATGAATTTTTGGACCAACTGTTGGCCGATCCTAATGTCATGGAAAGTCAGGTTTTTTCTAATCAAGCGGTATTTGACAGCGATTTCGATCCTAATTCACAGCCTGATCCTACTGCACAAAATTCTTTTAGTCGTTTTTAATAGTTTTCTAGTATGGTACTGTATGAATTATGAACTTTTATTATAAATAAATAAACCATTTCATTTGAAGCTCCAAAAAATCCTTTTAAATTGCTTCACATGAGGAATATGAGTATCTTCAAGCACAAACTCATAAACTGAACCAGGATTGTAAAATTATAAGGCGTATAAAAAACCTGGTAATTTCTCAAACGATTCAACATAATTTCCAAATATAGCCTCAAGTGCACACGTCTTCGCATACCACGCCTTGTAGTACGAAATCTCATAATGAAATTGTTCCTTAATAGCAGCAATAACCACATCAATTGGAAGGCTTGGATTTTTACTTACCATCCCCATGATGCTATTGCGAATTATCTGTGAACCCAATTGCCTGTGATCTTTTGACAGGTTACAAGCCGAACGGCAAGAATGTGGGCCCTCATACTTTGTTATTGTCCAAAATGGACACCTGTCTGTTGTCGATACTCGTAACCTCCATTTGCATCCACTATCAGCATTTGCACACTTAACGACCCAGAATTTTGTTTTAGCTTCAACGACTCTAAAATCGACATTTCGCGAGATTGAGTATTTTTTGACATAAGACTTCACCTCATCTAAAATATGAATTTGCTAAAAAAATCACCAACCTTTCGACTGAATGACCTTCTAGGTTGACTAATCACTGAATCTGGGAACTCGCTCATTGATCTCCTTGGCTGATTCATACAAACATCAAGCTGCTGTGTAACTGACCTCCTCGGCTGACTCATCCTAGCATCAGGAACATGGCTACATGATCGGCGTAAATGACCTTGACGTGAGCTGTCATTTGCAACTCTTACAAGAAAGTCACCATCGCGACGACTAACTGATTGCCTTAGCCGACTAGGGCAGGCTACTCCTTACTGGCTAACCGATCGTCGTTGTTCACTTTCATCCATATTACGAACTTCATCACCAAAAAACTCAAAGTAATTAGATTGAGAAAAAATATCAATACCATGGCCACTAACTGGTTGTGTTGGTTGACTGGGGCCAGCATCATTTTTCAAAGCACTGTTGCGTAGCCTTGACTGTTGCACTGCACAAGTTCTCATTTCTAACCGGATCAGTCATTCCATACGTTGATGTATAACCTCCTGTATCCATCTCAGTCACTTCAATACATAATTCCACTATATTATAATCATCGTATTCCCTTAATTTTTCATAAATCATGTCTACGTCATCGTCATCAGATATATCCACTGACGTCCAACATAATGATCCTCGGTTGTACAGCGGACTCTTGTATATAATTCTTGAAATGACTACGTTTACACCTAAACCCAAATTAACATGAATTTTATGTTTCAATTCAGGAAGAGTTGGCTTATTTCTAAGCCTCAATCTCTTTGTAACTGCATTTGAATCCGATATGTCATATTGAAAGCCAGCAACTCCATAACTTATTTGTCCACCTATGTGCAAATAAAATTTTGCACATGCTGACATTTTTAAATTATCTGTAATTGAAATAAATACAAACATTTATCTAACATGTTTTATTACGATAAATTAATTTATTTTTTTTACAAATTATAATAAATATCTAGTAAAATATAACAAATACATAAATAAATTAAAATTAAAATAATTTCGTTTTAAAACTAACGTATTTATTTAAAATTACAATATTATTAATTTTAGATTATTCAACTACTACTTTTTTTTTAATTTTTCATTTATATATAATAATAACAAGCTGATAAGGGTTTGTTCAACAAAAAATAGAGCTTCATGCGTCTTTTTTTATTTATTATTTTTACTTATTTTTTACTTATATTATGACAAATTAATTTATTTTTAAAAAATTTATAATAAGTGTCTATTAATAAAAAAAATTATTTAATTACATTTAAATTTAAAAAATACCTTTTCAAAAATCTTTTATTCATGTGCATTATACTCCTTTCATAGTTTGATATTTGAATTAATATATGCAAAAATTAAACAAATATAATAAATATTAACAAGAAATAAATAATGACAAGCAGATAGGGTTTGCAAGCACAAAAAATAGAGCTTAATGCATCCTTTATTTATTTATTATTTTTACTTATTTTTTACTTATATTATGACAAATTAATTTATTTTTAAAAAAAAATTTAATAAGTGTCTATTAATAAAAAAATTATTTAATTACATTTAAATTTAAAAAAATACCTTTCAAAAAATCTTCTATTCATGTGCATTATACTCCTTTCATAGTCTGATATTTGAATTAATATCTGCAAAAATTAAATAAATATCATAAATATTAACAAAAATATTTATTTACTTCAATAATATTGTAAATACTAAACAATATTTTCTTACCAAATATTTCTTCACAGACTCTCTCTTGAATTCTTATCTCATTAAATTTTTTTGATAATATATCATTTTTCGGATATAGCTAAAAAATTTATTCACGCTTCGGCCATTCACGTTTTAATCTTTGGTCACTGATATATATAGAGAGGCAAAGCGAGGCAAAATTTATGTTCAACGTGGGAATGATGACCCTACTCATTATCATAGCCTGTAGTTGTGGAAATGGGTGTCAGAGATTGTCCCATTCCCGCAACAACAGGCTACGAGAATGAAAATTGACCCCACAATCCAGCTTTCTCACGTTCTAAGCTACTGTTCACCTATTCCCGCAGTCTATCATTGCGAAAATGGAAAAAATTCACACTATTTTGCCAATTTATTTCCCATACACACCATTCACACAAATAAATTTTAAAATAACCCTATTTCTAAAAAAAGTCCCATTCTCTCTTTAATTATATATTTCAGGTTTGAGTCATAAGAATGAATATTTTTATGTATTTGGTACTTCATTGAAATGAACAATTTTGAATAAATCTGAAATAATCTAATCAATAGATTCCAGATATCAAATGATTATAAAAAAAAAAATTTGACATAAATTGAATTGATATACTTCATCCAATAAAAAAATTTAATTACCATGAACTTTTACTAAGTTGTCATCTTTTAAAAATTTTAAAATATTTGGTTTCAATTTTATTCCATATTTTTATATCTGTTAATTTTTTCACTACGATCTAACAAAATTAACCTGATATTGATTTGAGAAAAAAAGCGCATGACTCAATTTGAATTGGACCAAAAAATTAAAGGTCAAACCGGGCGAACCCAAAAATAATTTTTTAAATTATATTTATAATTTTTCTGATTTTAGTGATCAATTAATTTTTTTTTAAAAATGTCAATTTTATCTATATTGTGTCATTTTATTAATATATAGAAAATGCGTGTGTGTATATATATATATATAATGAATTGTTATTATTGTTTATCTATTTGAAAATATTAGTTGGTATATAAAATGAGAATTTAATTATTTTTTATATAATATATGCCCATAATGTTTTTAATAATTGTTTAAATTTAGAAAAATTGTCATTAAAATTAAAAAATAATCAAAATATATTGATAATTTAAAAAATATAAAATTAGAAATTAATTTGATAATATAAAAATTCAACGATAAGAAAAAATAAATTCATTCCTAAAAGAATGAGAAAAAATATTTTGAACCGAACCGATTCGACTCGACCCGAATGCCGGGTCCTATCTTCTTCTTTTTTTTTTTCGGTTTTTCCCCTCTCCCTCTACTTTCTCTCTCACTAAACAAATCTTTAATATCGGCGTCCAACCCCACCGCTCTCTATCTTCCTTTCACTTTCCCTTCTCTTCTCTCTCTTTTTTCCCTCTCTACAATCGCAGTCTCCCCAATCACACAAAAGACTCTCGCTCCTCCGATCCATCATCAACTTGGTTTATGAGGTACTCTCTCTCTCTTTATTTTAATGGACGCAGATCAATGATTGTTTGTAGATGCTTGCTCCAGTGGATTATTTTATTTTATTTTTATCTTTGGATATTTCTTTATGTGTTAAGGCTTTGCGGATCTGTTTCTTCAAAGTGTGATTTTCTTCCATACATCATTTCTCTACGATTTTCTCTGCATCATTTTTTCGTTGCTGTTGATGATTATCGATCTCGAGTTGAGTGCAAACTGTATTATTTTGCTTTCGTAAATCCCTTTTGTTTTTGTGTTAGAAGGAATTAGTTTATGGATTCTGGTTGATTTTTGTTTGCATTTTGATTATCTTTCTGTTAGTTAGGGTTGTAGATGATTTTTCTTCTCTTTTGCTTTTTCTTTTAGGTGGAAATGATGATGATTCTGTGCTCATATATGGATTAATGTTGATTAATTCACTAGGTTTTCTAGATTTTGATTTTGGTTTGCTTGTTGATTCTCTTTGTTGTTTATTGTGGATGATTTTGCTTTATTTAGGTGGAAATGGTGACGATTCTGGGCTTATTTATGGATTAATGTGGTTTCTTTAAATTCTGTATGTCCATGCATTATACTTGATCAATTGGCAAGTTGTTCTAGATTTTGATTTGGTTGTTGATTTTCTTTCTCGGTTAGTTGGGGGAGCAGATGACTTTTTTTTTCACCTTTATATTGATTCTGTACTCATATCTTGATAAATTTTGTTTTCGTTTGATTTACATATTATGGTGTGGATTTATGTTTTATATGTATTTCAAGCATCAAGAGGATATTAATGCTCTCTATTTGTTGCTGTTTTTATTAAGTCTGCTATTTGATTTTTAATCAATCAAAACTGATCCACTTTTTGTCTCAAAACTATGTAAATAAAATTATGATTAGTCACTGATTGTCTCTCTCCTTCTATCTTGCAGCTCAAAGGAGAGACCCACTCTTGGGTTAGTTCCATTTTTCTTATACCCTTCTGGTTTCTTCTTACTCTTATAAGATCTGTTATGAATGAATACTGTAGCTTTTAATCATTAATTTCATTTTCTATTTTGTTCTTTTTCAAAATTTAAATGAAATTAATGTAGAAAGCTTGCAAAACGAGGTATCTTTTTATTTACTTGGTGCTGTGATTTCTTTTCTCTTAAAAAAGCTGTATAGTTGAATCAGGCAGTGAGGTTAATGACTTGTTTGGAATCACATTGTATGTGTGCGTGCGCACTAATTGGTTTTTTTTATCCATTTTGTTGAATGATAGATTGCCTCCATCTATTTATGGTTATGGAATTTGAATGTATGATGCTTATACAAAATTAAAACAAGAGACGAGACAGTGGAAATTTAGCGCATGTGTTCTGGATATGTTGGGTTTCTTTTGGTGCTTGCATAAAATCTTTGCCTTAGCTTATTGTCTATGTTGCAGTGGCACGCGGATTAAGACCCGCAAACGGAATATTGCAGCGCCGCTGGACCCTGCAGCATTTGCAGATGCAGTGGTCCAGATTTATTTGGATAATGCTGGTGATTTGGTAATTTCCGTATGCATTACCCTATTTCCTTCCTTCCTTCTTCTTTCTTTCTTTCTTTCTTTCTTTTTGCTCAAAACCTTTGTTTTTTAACTTGGTGGACTTCATTATTTTCAGGAACTCATTGCCAAGAGCCTTGAATCTTCGGACCTTAACTTCTCAAGATACGGTGACACCTTTTTTGAGGCAAGTCTGTCCATTTGTTGTAGAAGCATTGAGTTGTCAATTTCTTCTTCTGAGGATGCCAAAATGCACACTGAGAGGATTGAGGAAATGTTGATCCTCATGCACATTTTAATATCTAGCTCCTTTTTTCAAAAAAATTTGTTGAGCTGAACCTTTGTAATGTATGAGGTCCCATTTTGTTGTATATATGCAGGTTGTTTTCACAGGAGGCCGTACACAACCTGGAACAACAAAACCTGATGAGGGGGAGCGCCATCCTTACTCTATAATAGACTGTGAGCCCAAGCGTGAAATCATCTTACCCTCTGTAATCTACATACAAAAAATTTTGCGCCGCAGGCCATTTCTCATAAAGAACCTTGAAAATGTCATGCGAAGATTCCTGCAGTCACTGGAACTTTTTGAGGAAAATGAAAGGAAGAAGCTGGCAATTTTCACAGCACTTGCATTCACTCAGAAACTCTCTGGACTTCCACCAGAGACAGTATTCCAGCCATTGCTCAAGGATAATCTTGTGGGCAAGGGGCTAGTTCTTTCATTTATCACAGACTTCTTTAAGGAGTATCTGGTTGATAACAGCCTTGATGATCTGATTTCAATCCTCAAGCGTGGTAAAGTGGAGGACAATCTTCTGGACTTCTTCCCATCTGGAAAGCGCTCAGCTGAGGGTTTCTCTGAGCATTTCACGTATGTTTTTTCCCTTTTCCCTTTAATTTTTCCTTGATATTGAGTTGAAGGTTTTGTTGGAGTATTTAGTTTTATTTGAGAATTTCATTTAAAATTGGTGTGAATATCAGTTGCATTTGTAAGTCTAGCTGCATTTTGAAAAAAGTTTTTGCTTTGTGTTTCTCTATAAGGAATCTGGTGTTTTGGCTTACCGGGAAAATTATTTTGTGTCAGTGACTAAGATTATGTTGCCTAATTAGCTTAAAAAGTTGGAATTGACATGATCCTAGCTTCTTGGTAGGTTTGTTCTAAATGGCAGGCACTTATTTGTTTCCCCTTTTTTAATAAATTTTGTCCTAATCCATTGTATGCTGGATATATGATAACATAGATATGTAGTTGACCTTGTACACTTCTGATCCATTACTAATATTGAGGAGGTTTTGGAGCACATGGCAGAGGAATTGCAGTACGTGTATATTGGAGTGGATATTTTTATTTTTGAAGAATCGTCAGGTTAACATGTAATAATTGATGTAGTGTGGCATTGTTCCACTGGTTTCTCTCATTGCATCCTGTATACCAGTATAAAGAATAGCTATTATTCTATTGTTATGCAAGAATATTACTCTATATATGTATTTCTTTTTCTTTAAATCGTTTTTTTGAATTTGTACTAGTCACCCGTTCGCCTTTCTTTTGGTGTCCCTCTCATTATTTTTTTGTCTTTTGGAATATTATCTCCTGATTCTGTGCAGCTCTTTATTTTAACCTGGAAGTCTTAAAAGAGTCTGTATGGCCATGTGCAAATTCAAAATCTTGGCTTCATTCTGTGATGGTTTGGCAATTTTTTTGTTGCTTAGGACTTGCACAATCACTTTGGGTTTAATTTGTGCTATTTATCATCTCTTATAAGGCATATTTGGAATTTATTTGTCTGCTCATCCTTGAATTTCAGTAAGGAAGGACTGGTACCTTTGGTTGAGTACAATGAAAAGAAAATATTCGAGGTAAAACTGAAGGAAATGAAAACTGCATTGACAACTCAGATAGCTGAGGAAGCTGAGATATCTGAAGTCATAGAGACTGTCAAGCAACAGGTGAAAGATGCTAAACTCCCAGACATTGAGGTTGTTCGGCTCTTGTGGGATGTACTAATGGATGCAATTCAGTGGTCTGGGAAGAACCAGCAGCAGAATGCCAATGCAGCTTTGCGCAAGGTAAGGTCTAGGGACATGATATACCGCAAGTTCATTGTCAACACGTGACCAGTACACTGCACTTACTTGTTGGGTCTGCTAACGATTGTCAGACTGTTTTAAGATTGTGATGTTGATGCTGAATTCTCTGATGCAGGTTAAAACATGGGCAGAACTGTTGAACACCTTCTGCACCAATGGAAAACTTGAGCTGGAGCTGATGTATAAAGTTCAGATGCAGTGCTATGAGGATGCTAAGCTGATGAAGCTGTTCCCTGAGATAGTGAGGTCTCTCTATGATCAGGATGTGCTTGCTGAAGACACCATCCTTCATTGGTTCCGCAAAGGAACAAACCCGAAGGGCAGGTAATGCATTTCTCTCTCTCAAGATGATTTATGCTGTTCTTTTTCTTTCTTTTTTTTTTCGGTGCATCATTCTTCCGAAGTTTTTTCTATTTGTTTTATGGACTCGCAGAAAGCTAAGCTCTCCGTACTGAAATCTATATATGCTCTAAATAAACCTGGGACGATGTGTTTCCTCACTTTATTTTGATTTGTAGGCAAACCTTTGTGAAGGCCTTGGAGCCCTTTGTTAATTGGCTGGAAGAGGCAGAGGAAGAGGAATAGATGCAGCTTTGATGATACGAAGACATTTAATCCTTGTTCCATCTCATATTTGCTATATGATTCTCAATTGTTAACTCGTATAAAGTTCCAGCTTTCGTAGTATTTGGTGTGCCTGTCTGATGATGATAACGACGTGATAAAAGCCATGGATGGTTATTACTTGCAATAATGGATGTTTACCCTATGTGTTGTGTCTTGATGTCTATGAAATGCCATCTACAGTGAAATGTGAATGCCTTTTGAAATAATTTGAGCCGAGCTCTCGCGAGTCAATAATTTGGTCATTCGACTCATTTCGTGATATATAATGTAAAAATGAAAAATTACAGATGTTTGTATAATATCTGCATATTATTTTTGCCTTTTTGGTTAAAGAGGATAAGATATATATATATATATATATATATCACAGGTGATTTTTGTCTATAACAATGAGTGCAGACATAAAATCTTTTTTTTTTTTAAATAATAGATAAAAGTTTATATTATTTTTGAAAGTCGAATTATTGTGGTGGTATCAAATTTGAACTGTTGTGATAAAAAACTGAACGTATTAATTTTTTTTAATTGATTTTTATTTTATCTAATATCCTTTTAAAGACATTATAAATTTTATAAAAAGAAATATTATAAATTTATATTTATTATTTATGAGGTAAATAATTTTAATTTGACATTATATAAATTTGTGATAATTAAGTTAAATTGAATCATGATCCAAATAAATTATAAATAGATTGAATCAATTAAATCAGATCACTTGAATTACCTCAATTCAACAATAATTACTATTTATTTATTTATAAAACTTCTTAAAACGATTTAATGTCACGTGACAAAATGCAAATACATCATCAACGAAGTTGAAGTAAGCAATTCTCCATGATTTTTTAACGATCAAAGTTCCACAGACTACCCAAAATCCCACAACAAACCCCGGTCCAATGGCAATGTAGAACCAAAACATTTCATTTTCTTCACCTCCATCTTCAGGATTAGGAACAGTTGTTTCTTCTTCGTCACCGTTACACTTGATTTCTAATGGAGTGCCGCAGAGTGCATAGTTGCCTTCATAAATTGAAGGATCATTGAAGGTCTGAAACTGATTGGTTGTTGGGATTGGACCTGACAAATTGTTATATGAGAGATTCAAGTGATTCAGTGAAGCAATTGAGGCCATGCTTGAAGGGATTGAGCCAGAAAGATTGTTGCTTGAAAGATCGAGAGTTTCAAGCCTCTGCAAGTTTCCTATGTCGGTCGGTATTCCACCAGTTAAATGATTCATTGACAAGTTTACTGTCCCCACTCTTGACAGATTTGATACCCAATTTGGCATTTCACCAGAGAAATCATTGCCTGAAAGATCAATACTGTTTACAAGATAAAGAGTTCCATCATAGAAAGATGTTCTGCTTTTCGCCACTACCCATAGTTGCCCTTCATATCTCATAGAATCAAGAACAGTGATCATGCCACTCAAATTGCCGATGCAGCTTGGAATATGCCCAGAGAATTTGTTTTCAGCCAAGTCGAGTATGTGCAGAGA
Source organism: Excoecaria agallocha (assembly GCA_037975025.1). Classification (NCBI taxonomy): domain Eukaryota; kingdom Viridiplantae; phylum Streptophyta; class Magnoliopsida; order Malpighiales; family Euphorbiaceae; genus Excoecaria; species Excoecaria agallocha. Next base: position 54,190,846 of record CM075807.1, on the reverse strand, counting down.
GGAAAGATTGCATAAATTACTTGGGATTTCCCCAGTGAACGAATTTGATCTTAGACTCATAATCAACAAGGAAGGAAGCTTCTCTCCTATCCAAGCAGGAATGTTCCCAGAAAATCCATTGTCTCCAAGATCGAGAGTTTCCAGGAGTGTGCAGTTCTGCAACGCTCCAGGCAGTTCCCCAGAAAGCTTATTGTTGCTCAGCCTTAAGAACTTGAATCCAGCAAGAGAACCTATAGTTTTTGGTATGTTGCCAGATAAACTGTTGTTGGAAACATCTATAAGATACACATATGGCATATCATTCCAAATTTCAGGAATTTTTCCTGTCAAATAGTTGCTGGACAGAACAAAAGTCTGCAGATTGGTTAGTTTTGACATGGACATCGGAATTGTACCATTTAGAGCATTGTATGAGATGTCTAAATCCCACAATAAGGGCATCTTTTTGCCGAAGTCTGAAGGAATTGGTCCGGAAAAGAAATTATTATCCAGATGAAATGAAGTCACATTTGAAGACAGCAGTGGTAGATTACCAGTGAATTTATTATAGTTCAGGAAAACAACAGCCTGTTCGCGAAACCTTATCGTTTCAGGCACTGTGCCGGTTAATTGGTTATAGCTGAAGTCCAGTCTATCCAAGAACAAATCCAACTGCCAGAACCAATCTGGTATTTTGCCAGAGATGTTAGCATACCAAACTCCAACATGAGTTAGCATATTCTGATTCCGTAGCCATTCGGGGAATTTGGGGCCAACCATGCATGCTTTGAGCTCAAGGTAGGTGAGCTTGAAAGGAGGAATCCAATCAGAACTCACATTGAAAACCAAGGTTATGTTCTTTACAGACTGTTCTATTGCTAACTGCTTTAAGCTCGTAAGATTCGAGAAATGAGCTTCTGTTACAATGCCTTCCCACTGATTTTTTGAGATATCAAGAACAACTAATGATGAGAGTTGTCCTAAACTGACTGGAATTGAACCTTTCATTTGATTTTCTGAAAGGTAGAATTCTTGTAAGGATGATAAGTTACCTATGGATTCAGGAATCGAGCCGGAAAATGAGTTCCCTATTAGATTAAGAAGCTTTAGCTTCCTTAAATTTCCTAATGAGTAAGGAAGAAAGCTACCTAGCTTATTGTACCCCAAATGCAATGATTCTAAGCTAGAGTTACTGCATTCAGCCAAGCCATCCATAAATTCACTTATCTCCCCACTAATTCTATTGAAAGATAAATCAAGAACGTTCAAATTGCAAAGCTTTGCTAAATTTCTTGATAACTTGCCTGCAATAAATGAATTCTCAGATAAATCAAGATACTCAAGGAAGTTGAGCCTGGAAAATTCAGAAATTTCACCTTGGAAATTGTTTGATCTAAGATCTAAATAAACTAAACTACTTAAATTGAAAATCCAGGGAGGTATGGTGGAATTGAAACCATTGTAGGAAAGATCAAGAACTTTAAGAGAAGTAAGATTTCTTAAATGGGGTGAAATAGGTGGACTAAAATATGAACCTGACAAATTCAAGTACCTCAATTTCTTAATTGATCCAAGAAATTCAGGAATTGAAATACCTTCAAAATTGTTCATGCTCAAGTCTAGGTAGTTTAAGTATTTCAAATCAAGCAAAGAAGAATTAATCTCACCTCCTAAATCATCATCAACAGAATCAATCGAACCTTGGTTACCAAGTTCAAGTCTAGTAACATGGCCACTCCTGCAAGCTACACCAGCCCAGCTGCAGCAATGGATGCCAACCCATGAAGCAAGCCTTCCTGAAGGATCCGTGAGGCCTTTTTTGAAGTTGAGAAGAGCTTTCCTCTCAATATCTATGCAGGTGGTATTGTAAGTATTATTGGCAGAACAATATTTGAAAGTTTCAGGAGAAAGCAAGCTTAATAGAAGTGAAAGAAATAGAATGGAAGTACGTGTTTTTGCCATTCTTTTTGCAGCGGTGTGCATTATTTGAAAAGATGATATATATACACACACACACACAAAGAGTTGCTACAATTCTCGAATCATTTGTTGGTTTTGGAAAAGTAGTTTTCTGGAAAATGTCGGCTACAAGTTGTGGTGGAGACTTGTATTTTCCTAGTCAAAAAGGTCATGCTAGCCTCCATTGCTAAAGAAAGTGGGAAAGAAAGAGTTTGTAGTTTTAATTTTAATAATAATTAGATTGACTTGTGCTCAACCCCATTTCAATAGTAAACGTGACGGTGCTTATAATTATTGATCGTCATTGACTTCCACGGACTGGTAGCTTCTTAGAAATTAGAAATGAAAGTTCTTTTCAAAACAATTCGGTTAGCCTTTTGTTTGGATCGGTGGAATTGAAAGTAACTAAAGCAGGGTAACTAAAGCAGGATATTTAGATAGATTTTTTTTTTTCTCGCAACTCTATCTCTAGCTGCCATGACCTGTAAGCCAGTTCGAACATATGCTTTACCTAGCCAAGTTTTATGTTTTCTTTTTAATTCTTTGTGCCCGTTAAATTGGGGGGAGCTTATTATATTTTTATGGCATTACTCTATGTAATGTAGGAAGCTCGAAAGTCATGCCTCCTCGTCAATGCTCCTTTAATTCATAGAGCTAAGCTAATTCTCGAGTTACCTTCTCTGTTCTCAAGTATGCTATGACTCTTGATGGTGAGAATTGTGATCAAATAAGTTTTTTAATTAATTTTTTGTGAATGCAATTAATTAACATCCAATTGCTTCACGGAGACTTCTGGTTCTTTGAACAAGGAAAATCAGTTAATAATCTTCCTTAAATTCTAATAGGAAAAATTGCTGCCAGTAGTGGACATGCTTCATGGATAAGTAGCAGGAAGTCAAGGAATCGAGTTTTTGAACTGAGGGGCAGAAGTGATGCCATAATTGTTGGGGGAAATACTGTACGCAGGGACAGTAAGTATGATAAATACTTCTGACTAGTTTTTATCATGATGCAAATATTACTAGTCATTTTGTTTTTAATTTGTGCTACTAATTAAGGTTTTTGAATCAGATCCTCGGTTAACTGCTAGACACGGTGGTGGACACATGCCTATGCGGATTGTAATGTCACAGACACTTGATGATCTTCCTGAGGAAGCAAACCTTTGGGACATTTCTGAAGTTTCTACCATAGACGTAACACAAAGAGGTGCCAGGAGGAGTTTCCAGAAACTACTTGCATCCAGAGGAGTTGAAGTGGTGGAGTTTGACATGTTAAATCCTAGAGATGTCATGGAATATTTTCATGATCGTGGATATCTCTCCATTTTGTGGGAGTGTGGAGGGACACTGGCAGCTGCTGCTATTTCAGGCTGTGTTATACACAAGTTTTACCCTCTTTATTTTGCTTTCTAAGATTATATTACATCCCTATTTAGTGGTGGCCATTCCTAGAGGATATTTCCTTGATAAGTGGAACCATTATGGAGAAACTTTTCTTGATATGAATATATCGATTCAAATTCAGAATTTACTCAAAAAATTACTCACAAATCAAGCCCTTGACCCATGTTGAAAGATACTCATCTAAATTATTCAATTGAGCAAGATATAAGTGAGCACCATAGCCTTGCAGCCAGACATTAGTTTCCAACTTTGTTCTTCAAGCAGTGTTGTTCCTCTAAACACAGACTGTCTTCCTAATGCGCAATTTGCTTTCTTTTGCATAATCTTTACTGTTGATGTTTTATGCTTAGTTTATTAGAGAGTGTGTAAGCAACTGTTCATTTGATAATTTTTATTTAATAGTTCAACTAATGCATGGCCATGATCCTGTCCCAATACCTGCTTCCAACACCTGGATTTAATTATTAGAAATGCTGTAGTAGGAGACTGTGTTCTCCTGCATGATGCTGAGCATTGATTTACTCTAAAAGCTTAAGCCAAACAGAGATGCATTATAATTTTTATCCCCCGATATGCTTTTTCCAGTTAAAACTTTTCTTTTACCATAACTTCTTTGGTGCAGGTTTTTGCATTTGTTGCCCCTAAGATAATTGGTGGAAAGAGTGCACCGTCTCCTGTCGGTGAACTGGGGATGGTTGAGCTGTCACAAGCCCTGGATTTAAATGATGTTTGTTATGAACAGGTCGGTGATATTTTTTTGTGTTTTGTTTGCATGAATAAATCATCTTTATTTAGTATTTCTCGAAATGGGAATCAAACGCTGTTTAGACATGTTTCATCCATCTTGCAGAATCTGTATTTAATGGACTATATATAATATATTTATCTGTTGTATCATCAAAGAAATTTATTTAAAAAGGTTTACTATGGAATCTAAGCCTAACCAAATTGGTCTTCTAATTAACTGCAATGAAAAAACTTTCAGTACATAGGGTTTAAGGGTAGACATTTCTTGTTCCCACTTCTAGTGTCAGGAGAATCTTCTTTAAATTGAAAGAGGAATTTCAGTTGGGAAACCATATAAACTGTAAAATGTTTTTCTCTTTCTTATGCTATATTAAAGATGCCTTATCATTTTTAAGAAACATGTTAACCAATCATAGATCCTTGAGTGTTAAATTAGGTGAAAATCATTGAAGAGATCCTAATGATGCTTATATCAAAATAGTGAAGAAAAACTGAAGCATTTATTGGGTTAAGCATTTTAGTGTTGCGCTGACATTGAAATTAAAAGTTGAATCAACCTGAAATCCTTAATTTGGTAACATTTGACGTTGAGTACTCTGGTCATTGGGCATGTATTTATGCTTTTGAGTTTAATACAAGATAAGGACTTCCTTTCTGACCTTAAATGTTAAGAAACAAAATATAATATAAAACACCGACTGTAAATCCAAGTGGATGTTGGAACGTTTATGACATGCATACTTGTATATTTTGCTTGCTTATTTGAGAACTGAGATAATAAAAAGAGGTGTGAAAAATTAATATCTTATTTTTGACCAGGATATTTAGCAAGTATTATTGATGCAATAAGTATACATATTAGTGGGACCAATCTAAGAGTCGCGGTGCTTTGCGTAGCAGAGTGAGCATCTTCAGTTCTAAGTGCTTAAATACTAAAATATGATTGCTTCAAGATGCATAAAATTATTAGACATACTGTCTAACTGCAGAGTATTGTCTTCCTATTGAAATTTTGTGTCTATCAAGCAGTGATGGATCAAAGTGGTTATGAAACATGAAATGATTGTTAGATGTGCTAATAAGTATTAGCCTTTTTTGCAAATTTCTTCTGCATTTTCATTGTGTTTGCATTGCGGCATTTGAACAGGTCGGACCAGATATGCTTATCAGTGGATTTCTCCAGCCTATCCCAGAATTGACTCCAGTTATCCCGTCAGAAGATGAAACTTTTGCAATTGATCCAACTGTTACTCCTTATGAATCAAGCATAATATTATTCTATAAAACTTGGGATCCATATGGAGCTTTCTCAAATTTTTCTCCTCATCCAATTCAAATGCTAGACGACACTGGTGACTATGCCGCATGGTCAAGTGTGGAGCACTTCTACCAGGTATTTGGCTTTCCAGCAGCATGAATTTTAGTATAGCTTACTCAAAACATTTTTAGAAATTCTGTTACCATTTCTGAATTTCAGGCACACAAGTTTATGGGTGTGAATGACCCTGATGCAAAAGATTGCGTTGAGAAGATAAAGTGGGCAAAAAGTCCAGAGGAAGCTGCTAGAATGGGAAGATCAATGCAGAGGAAGCGTCCTGATCTGGTTTGTTACTATGTATTTTTTAACAGAAATTTAGATTGGACCCTTCACTCGTTCATGAATTTAACATAACGTTCTTAGGTTAATTTTTACTAAAAATATCCACATTTGAAACCCAAAAGCATATGAATGGGGCACTGACTTGTATGCTTTCCTATTACATGAAAAATGTATATGTTACATAGAGTTATATAAAACTGATAAAGATGTTTTTTAGATTGCTAATAGGCAAATGTATGATTTCATGGTCATGATTTTGCACTTCTTATGTCTTTATCTTTGTAAATGCTTAAGCCTAAACTTGGCAAACAAAAGTCATAATACATTTTATAAATGACATTCTCGTAATGTAAACCCCGTATTAGAATTTCATCAGTAAAATATGTCTAAAATAATAAAATTAACTACTTTAGTGGTCATATTAAACTGTAAATACTCTGTTTGGAATAACCGGTTTGGTGATTTCATTTTCTGAATCAGCTTATATCTTAATAGAATATATGGATCTTTGAACAACAATGGGGAAAATCCCTTGGACTTTCTTGGCAATATCACAGAAGCTTATGGTCAATCTGATGTGCAGGTGAGATCTGACTGGGACAACATAAAGATTGATATAATGTACAGAGCATTAAAATGCAAGTTCTCTATTTATCCTCATTTAAACTCTATGCTGCTGTCTACTGCTGGATCTGTTGTCGTTGAAGCTTCCCCACATGATCTTTTCTGGGGCGGCGGCCGAGAAGGTGAAGGCTTAAATTACCTAGGCAGGCTGCTGATGCAATTGAGATCAGAGTTTCTTGGTGAGTCCTCTCCATCAATACATATATATAACTTTTAAAGAATTATTATTTTTATTCATATCATCAGGTACAGGGGCTTAATAGAGATGCAATTTCTGTCACTTGAACATATAAGTGTGAAATTGATACAATTTTGACAAGTAAGAATGTACAATGAAATGCTGAAAAGTATAATTTGACCTACTGAATCATTTCTTATGAAAAAATACAATTTCTTTTGAAGAAAAAAACATGATAGTAGTAAAGCAATTCATCCAAAGTAGATTGACCCAAATTTTAATTCGAAAACGTGCCAAAATATCTACAAGTTGTTCTTGACACTTACTCAATGATATTTATTTTGAGGTATGGACCACCCAGCAGTTGATTCCTAATTATGGTATGATATTTATTTTAAGGTATGGACCACCCAGCAGTTGATTCCTAATTATGGTGTGAAGTTTCTCTCATTTAGACTTTAGGCTAAGGCCGCTTAAAAATATATCCAAAATCGAATAGTTGGATCCAACCTCAGATTGTATATTAGTTTACGGTTTATACTTTTAAATATCGGATAAGCATCTAATCCAATGGTACGTATAATTTTAATTTTTTTTATTTTGGATGATTCTTTTGATGAAAGTTAAATATTTTATTGTATTATGAATTTATTTTGTAGGTTTTTTTTGGAAGAAATCATAATTCTTTCTATGGTTAAAAACTGAAATTAGCAATTATCTACCCAAAATTAATTTTAGATTTTATACTATCATTTACTTAAAGTTAATACATAATTTCTCTAAAATATCACCTTTTAACATATTATGCCCTTGAATTAATTAGTGTCAAATTAATCCTTTAAATTTATTTAAAATGTAAAAAATATTTATTAAAAATATTAAATTATTTCCTAAAATTTTTAAAAAAATATTATTTTATCCATTCACGCACCAAAAGCGTAAAATTTTCATATACCTTTTGTAAAGTGTCACGCGTGTTCTTAAGAGAAGGTGATCTGGCATTTTTAAACAAATTCAGAGAGAAAAATTAGATATTATTCTTTTAATTAATTCATCATTTAAAGTATTATATTAAAAAAAAATCATTTTCAAACTTTAAACTACTATTATCTTTTTAGCCACCTATAATAGAGGCCTTTGAAAAAAAGAACGACTCTAATTCACATGTTAAACGCCATTCAAGTCCCTTTCTTTTCTTTGCTAAAATATACAGTTTACAACTTTATTTTAACTATTGGAAGCTTTTCCTCTCTCTCTAGATATAATTATATATGCATGTAATTAATTATTTG